>SNQJ01S0006484.1:0-15009 GCA_010110895.2 Picea sitchensis
AAGAAGTGATAGAAAAGTAAAAAAGAAGGCTATTGTGATATGTTGTTCTACTTTATTGAAAGTTAAGGACGTGTCTTACTTTTTGATACATCGACATGATGATAGTGTGTGTTTTTGGTGTTATTGAATGCTTTGTTTTGACAAGCAAGATATGGGGGTCATAAAAAGGATGAAAGTCAGTCCGAGTTATTTTACTTTTCGGTACACCGACCTAACAACACTTTGTCTTTTTATGTTATTGAATGCTGCTTTATTCGATAGTAAATGTTAAGAGCATAGGGCACACAAGATATTGGGTCATCAAGAAGGAAAACCGTGGGTTCGGTATTTGAAAACCGGGCATGGATAACCAAACCGGTGGAAAAAGTAGTTGGCAAATTTGGAATAGGCACATTTTGTAATAGAAATTGAAGATAAGAGTAAGGGCAAAAATTATGCTTCCTGGCATTATCTTTCCAGATAGAAACGACTTGTCAATAACCCACACCAAGCAAAAGTTCAAAATCCATAAAATAAGCCTTTAAATTTTGGACGGTGGCTGTGTTTTCTCTCTTCAAAGGTGTACACGAGGCTCCCACATCTTACACATGAAAATGATTTCATCGATATCATATGGTTGCTGTCATTGATGTGATCCGTCTTAATAGAAACCTCTAAAATAGTCTTTTCCTTTCCGTGTACGTGTCCCCGTGTCAGGTGATTTTAACATTTTAGCAATATTTAATTAACTGGAGAGGGTGGATGCCAGCCGTCTCCAAACTCCTATACTGTTCCATTCTTTACCTGCCATTCCCTACCTCCATCTTGAGTCAATTCTTTCATCTTTTGTATATATTTTTTATTAAGAGTTGGTGATTCTGAGAGTTGAGGGCGTCACAAAAATACGTACAGAATTTGAACAAGTAACTATATATATATATATATATATATATATGCCTTGCTTTCCTTGTACCATAAAAAGTCGAATCTCTGTATAGCCAATCCTGCTATTCGCTCTTATCGCACCAGGAAAGTTCTTCGCTGCAGACGAACTATCATCATCCTCTCGTCCTTGCAACACTGTTGAGTTCCGTGTTCGAATCTCCACGCCATCTTTCGATCATGGCTGAGGCGCTGCTCAGGAAACGAGACCGTGAGCTCGAGACTCTGCCGGATTCCATTAACTTCCAGGATAGGAAACGCTTACATAGCGAAGAAACAGACCGATTTCTTAATCTACTGCAATTAGATCAAACCTTAGCAGATGACGACCTAGAAGAAGAATTCGCTCCCAGTGAGGACCTCGTGAAGGGAGTCATGAGAAGCCTGGAGGAAGAGATTGCCGCGACATGTTCCACTTCTTATCGTTTCTCCAACTCTGGGGATAATTCTGCGGCACCGGACATTTCTAGCGACCATGAAGGCCAAACTCGACATTCGGACTCACGGGTTGATCTGAGTTATCTCCTGGAGGCTTCAGACGACGATCTCGGCATTCCCCCGAGCCGCGTTCGGGACTTAACGGAAGAATTCTGTCAGTATTCGAAGGAAACATCCGAGGGTTTGCCGCAGAATCCGAATCTTAAATCCCTTGGTGAAAACTGGCACTGCGAGGACGACTTCGAAAAGTATCAACATGTTGAATTCTACGCTAATGCCTGGGATGAGATCCAGCTTGAGCATCATCTGAGCAGAGATTTTGACAGTCAGACCATGTTATTTGATGGGGAATTTGTATCTGCTGCTTGGAGACTGGAAACTGCCGGCGGCATGTAATGAGTGCAAACTTTGTATAGCCGGTGCTTCGATCTCGTGCGGACGATAAATAGCTGTAGGATACATACAGCATTTTTAGCATTAAAAATTTCATTGTTTGAATTTTTTTTTGCAAATTGTGCAACACAGTTTTTGGCATCCTTACAAATTTGGTATCTGATAAAGTTTCAACACCTTTCAGATTAATGTAAATTACGGTATAATTCATCCGAAATTATTTTTCCTGGATTTCCTCAGAACAAACGAATTTAAATATAATATATGTCCAGAATTTTTTATGTTTAAAATCAAACGTTCGCTATCTCGTCTTAGTTACTTATACCCGTTTTCAGTTATTTTATTGCAAGTGATCCGCTGATAGCTCTAGCCTGATGCTTTAATTTATGGATTAATTGTTTTATTAAAGACGAATTTGGTGAATATTATATATGATTGATATATTTGAAGAGGTTCCAAAAAACTATTCTCCAGTTATTATAATAACGTTCATTCAGTTCTAAATTCAACCCTTCGCAGGCGTCTGTGACTTTGATGGTGGTCTCAATCTCTTGAAGTTCTCAACCAGGGAAAAAAAACCGAAAGAGGCCAAATCTTTGACTTAATTTTGAAATATGCTCCATATCTTGTCTTACTTTTTAAGAATGAGTAGGTTCTTTTGGAGGTTCTATGTAATGGCCATAAACAACTTATTATGGTCCCTTGAAGTTTGATGCATCCATTGATAAAAATTTTGACATTCATCATAAGCATTATATATTTAATACTGTCACTTCTACATCCGATGGCCCGCTCCAGGATGTCTGTATTTGAGATTTCTTACTGTTTGCGAGTGTTCAGATTTTGGTTGTGTTAGCTTTGTCTGTGTCCAGACACTATCTTCACCATGAGCATTTTTCCTTTCAATTGCCACCGTATCTTCGCTTTTGCCTTTCGACCAGATTCAGGAAAATATGTTTTCTTAACATGATTTATCCACCTTTCATTCATTTTTTTTACTTGATTTAATATCAGGAATTCAGAACACCGCTGCATAGCACTTCTAGGCCGAGCAAACCCTAGAAAGTTTGGCAGATTATATCCATTGCTGATATAGCTCATGAAATAGAAACCAAAAAGCGTACACCAGTGAAGTTTAAAGTCTACAGGATTTCTTCTCCAATGTAGCTTGTAACTTCTTCTTCTTCATCACTTTTTCTATTTCTTGTGATGTATAAAATGCAATATAGAATATAAGAATATGAAATATGGAACAATAACAAATGACATTTGGAATGCAAATTAATAAAATACAGAGAAGGTTGGAAATATGTACTTTTTTTCTATTCATGTTTGTAATTGTCCTTATTAGTCCGTAGATTATGCATTGACCAAAAATATTTCCATATTGTCTATTGTTGGAACAAGAGAAGTGGAAACATCTATTTTTATATAATAAAAAGTATCATGTTTGTCAAGATCTGATCGGATTGGAGGTTTTATTGCCGCCTTCGCTATTCCCAATGTTAAATATCCTGGCATATTCAAAGTATTTGGTAGTATATGGTCTTTTTGAATCATATATTTTATTATGCATTGGTCGAAGGTGGACTAATGTTAGCATTAGTTCAAATGTTTCCCTTAGCATTTTCTGCTAGGCAGAAAAAATTCTCTACCATATTACTGTGTGTGATTTTTGTTTTATTGTTGCATGCTTCAAGAGAACAGGCCTGCCACGCTGCATATTTTCTTAAATGATTGCACAGGCCTACGCCATTCGATGGTCCTGATAGTCTTAATTGTTTACCTAACAACTCTGGCAGTGTTAAATGATTATTGTACATATGCATTGCAATACAGTTTCGTTCATCGTCCGCATCGTTGCTCGAGTGCTCGATCCTTCTTCGTTGGTTCGTTCCATGATTTTGGTTCCTGTTTGATTCAACTTTGCAAAGTTGAGGTCCTGCACTTGTAGTTCAATCTCTTCGTGGTTGTTCACTAGTTTGTTGTTCTTCAACTATGCAAGTTGTTGGACCTGTTGTTGCGGTTTGCAGGTTTTGGGGTTGAGTTGTTGTCATCCTTTGTTGACGGGTAAGTTTCCCTGTTATTACTGATTTTTCAATGGTGGGAGTCCCTGCCTCCAAATTCTTTTGCAGACCATCTTTGTCTGTGCTCTTAGTTTCTATTCCTGGAAACCATGCGTCTTGCAATGCAGAGGGATTTACGAGAAGTAGTTGGGAGCCATCAGAAGAGGAAACAATCGGGTGGGGTGTAGACGCAGGGTATGCTTTTATTCTGTGGGTCGGAAAACTGCGTCTACCTGTTCTCTTTCTGCTGAGTAAAGTTATTGTTTAATTTATTTCTCTGTTTTCTTCTCATCTGCTATGGGAACTAGGGGGGATTCAAGTTGAGAAGAAGAAGGTTGAAAGATACATACGAGGATTGATACCCTATTTTTCTTTCCTTTTTTATTTTGCTACCTTATATTTTTTTCCCCTGATTTTCTCTGTTTTCATAGAAACTGAAAGTATGTAGAAAACAGATTCAAAATGACAGTTGAAGAGATGAAAGAAGTAATAGATGTTGAGTCGTATGAAATAGATACACAGTCCATTATTCATGACAACATTGACGTGGTTTTGCATAGAAATGGGTTTTTTAGATTGGATGCATTCTCGTATACTGTTGGGGATTGCCTTTTCGATACATCCCAAGTTCTATTGCATTTTTGCTATTCGTCGACCAAGCTGCGCAATGGATTGATAGATTATTTCTTGACTTGTTTTAAAAATGGTGATGCTGAGGCTTTGCAGTCCTATGAATACGAACTGGAATCTGATTTTCTTCGGCAGTTGCATGGAATACATGATGTCACTACGTATTTTTCAAAGATGTGGTTGTCTACATCTTTAGTTTTGTCTGTGCATGAGAGGGGACTTTGGGGAGATACATTTTGTATACGGTGGCTATCTAACTGGCTGAATATATCAGTTGGCATTTGGTCATTGACAAGAAAAACAAGATATCTACTATTCAACAAAATTGCTTCTGGCAATCCATATTGCATCTTGTTCCATGATGCCAATGCCCTCGGTTGCCATTATGAACAACTGTTGTACAGGAAAATGTCCATATGCAATATAGAAGGTCCTCGTATCTACTTGTCCATTATTTGCAAAGACCTTCAATCACAATGGAAACGGATTTTGCATGGCATAAATTGCCATGGTTTACAGCTGGCAGCAAATGTTGTGTCTAGCTGTGGGGTAGTCTGTTCAATGCAATTTGTTGTTTGGTTGCAGCGGAGTTTAATGTTTAGTCGTTGTGACTTTACACTGTACAATCCTTTTGCAATTCCATTATAGGCGGCAACCAACAAGATTTCAGGTGCTTGAATCAACACCTTTGCCCATATCTCGTAGAAAATATACCGATAGTTGGAAGTTGGCAAGAATACCTTCTGAACATGATGCTTCCATATGAAAAGGAAATATGGAGGGTTGCAGATTTTGTTTGCAATGGTTTTCTATGATATTCAGGGTGAATATCTAGGTGTGGTCTCCCTTGCCAGATGCCACTGACCATTCCTGGGTTATTGATTCAAATTACGATCGAACAATTGACATCCTCTCATTGAAAATAGATACAACACATATCCATTATGAACCTTTTCTTGCACATATCAGTAGTTCATGGTTCACTGTACATGCCACCCAAACGACATCGAATTTTCATACGCGTGGAATGCTTTTTAGTGAAAATGAAACTTCTCCCGGTTGCGATATGGGCAGACAGGGTTTCAACAAAAAAAACATGCGTAAAATTCATGACAGTTGTGATGAGGCCATAGACCATTTAGACAAAAAATGTAGAGTAAGTTATCACAATTTGAAAAAAATTATTCGTCAAATTCGTCCGACTTCTAATAAGGTCATAGAGGCCTTGAACAAAAAATGTAAAGTAGTTTCTCAGAAGCTAGGTGAGAGTGAAATTCATCCCAGTTTCCACCATCTCATCCTGCCCTTGGGCAAGAAACGTAGAGTAAGTTACCACAACTTGAAAAAGGTCATGCACGAGAAAAAAAAATACATTGCTACACTTCCTTTTAGAGAGAAACTCACATATCACAATGTAAAGAAATTTGTTCGTGCATAACAGAACATAAACAGGTGCGATCGCATATCCCAGAATGGTGACGCAACTATGCCAGTCCGTGATCTACAAACAACACCATGCAGTAGTAGCAATGAAAACTGGGAAACAATTTCTACCAATACTTCCCTGCGAGAGAAAACTGCAAGACAAAAGTACATGAAACAAATGAAAGACACTCCTTCCATTGCATGTGCAATTTGTGAACAATTGAATTTTTCAAAAAACAGTAAGTCTTTCACGCCTGATTTGCAAGCAGAATACCTTTTCTTGACAGCACACGATAAACCATTTTCCAGTGGGAAAGTTTGTCTTCCATGCAAACGATCGCTTGAAACTAGAAAACTGCCACAGTTTGCAACCCCTGATCGAATAAGATGTAATACAACACTAGCAAATGTAAGTGCACTTACGGAACTTGAGGAGAGACTTGTGTCTCTGTGAATTTCATTTTCTCAAATCAGACCTTGGGGCTATAAATGACCCCAGATGGGCTTAACACGATCAATTATTAATGTTCATGTTCAACTAGATGTTGTCCAAAAAGTGTTACCACAATTCATTAACAATACAATTACAATAGTTGTGGCTTTGAAAAGATGATTGCGATACAAAAATGCCTATCAGACAGGCAAAGTGCGTGTGCATGCTGTTATGAAAGCATTAAAGGAATTATGTTCCAGGGCCCTGTACAAAGCAAATAACATTTGTATAAATGCCAACTAGAACAATGTTCTCGCAGAAGAACATGGAAACTCTGCAGACACTCTTGAAAATCTTAGTGATTTTGATGCAAGTGATGAATCAGAGAATGAAACACCTGCTGAAACATTGGTGCATGGATTCACTGATTCACAGTGCATTCGTGAATTGCAAGACAAAATTGTCGAAATTGCACCTGCCAAGGGGAAGCGTCCACTTGGAATATTCAAGGACAAATTCGTTGAGGAAATGAACTTTCCAACACTCTTCTATGGAGATCCACGTGGCATTGATATTACAGAATGATTCAGTTATCATAAAATAGTTTGATGGGAGCTACCACATTCAAGCGGTTACTTCTCCTGTCACATAATAAATTTGTTTTTCAAAACAATGCGCATAAAAATAGAGCAAGTTTTGTCCTGCATGTGGGTCCAAATAAGAAAAGGCCAGTTATAAGGAAGAAAGTTGTTTGCCAAGGAGGTGAAGTACAAAGTAAACCTAGAAAAAATTCTGAAATTTGATATTGGATACATAGATTTCAAAAACATCTGCACCTCTCCTCACTATTTGCAAAAAAATAAAATAAAAAAAATTGCAATGATCCGACAATTGGGCCCGCCAACATTTTTCGTCACATTTACAAGTGCAAAGCATTGCTAGGATCCATTGGTGGTTGTCGTATCTGGCTTGCATAGGAATAGGAAACATAAAAAAGAAATCGATACACTGGAAAATAAAGACATTGACTACCTCATAAGAAAAGACCCGGTGACATGTACTCACTACTATAGACATAGAATAAATGCTTTGAGACAATTGATATGCCATGTTGAAACCTTTTTCCAAAAAAAAACGGAGTACTTTTTTGTGTCTGAATTCCAGAATAGGGGAAATGAACATGACCACACACTGTTGTGGATAGAGGGTGCACCTATCTATGGAACTGATAACAATTCAGAGATCGAACAATTTGGGGATAAATACATAACATGCAACACTGATCATTTGGATCTAGAACTTGCGAAAGTCCATAGACATTACCATATAAGAAGTTGTAGAAAACGAAAAAATCGCATTGCAGATATAACTTTCTTGTGCCGCCAATGAGAGCTACAAGAATCATAGAGCCAATTAGTCTAGAAGACAATGTTGTTGTTGAGAAATCTAAATCCTTGTTCGCATTTCTAGAACAAGGAGGATTTGACGAAATGATGAGCGTTGATGCCTTCTTGACACAAGTAAATCTATCAGAAGATGAGTACATCCAAGCCATACAATGTACGCTTAGGAAACCAACACTTTTCCTTAAACGAAAACTCTCCCATATT
Source organism: Picea sitchensis (assembly GCA_010110895.2). NCBI lineage: Eukaryota > Viridiplantae > Streptophyta > Pinopsida > Pinales > Pinaceae > Picea > Picea sitchensis. The sequence continues at coordinate 7,917 of SNQJ01S0006484.1, forward strand.
TGGAACAACAATTTCTCCAAGGACGTGCCAGTTATGTGGAAAGCAAATATAGATGTGCAGTACGTGTTGAATGCATATGCTGCAACGTCATATTGTACCTCGTATATGAAGAAGATTGGCAAATCTATGACAAGTGCATTCAGAAGAATATGCAAAGAACATGAAAGAAATCGTATTGATGCCATACAAATGATACGCACACTTGAAAATACATTGCTTAATATTCAACAAATTTATGCTCGACAAGTAGTTCACATTGCACTTTCCTTGCCCCTCACTTGTAGTTCAAGAAAATGTGTCTTCATAAACACATCTCCACTTGAAAAACACACATTTGTGCTTAAACCATCGGTTTTACTGCAACAAGAGCTTGACAATTCAGAGGACATGGTATGTAACTCTATTATTGATTATTACGTCCAACGTCCATCTCCTATTAAGCATATCTGCTTAGCAGAATTTGTATCACTTTACAAAAAAAGTGGTGCACCCATATCAAAAAGAAAAAAACCCTCTGTCATATGATTTGTCAAATACAATAAACATTGTGACAATGAAAACTATTGTAGAGAAAAATTGTTGTTGTATGTTCCGTTCGATGAAAACGAAGAGACATTAATACATAACTTCTCTGCATGGGAAGCTGCGTCTGAGACTATAGTGCACATCAATGAAGCTAGATTTACCTACAATGTTAATCCAACATGGGACGATCTATAAGTTTCACTTAATGACCTATAAAACCCTGGCTATCATGACGACACATTCAGAAACCCAAAAAGAAATAGAACTCCTTCCGATTCCTATGACTTACAAGGGGATTTACCTCGTCCTCCAGCGGCTGAAAGTGAAAAACGTATCAATCTTGGTTTTCAAGTTACAAAACATCATTTCCTAATTGAAAATAATGAATACCATAGAATAAGACGTTTGTTGAATTGCGAACAACAAACAATTATAAAGGACATTGCTCTTAAAAACACTTGAACATGAACAGTCTTGTGCATGCGTTCCTTACAGGCGGAGGAGGAACATGCAAGATATTCACAGTGAAAGCATTGTTCCAAATGCTTATACGGATATATGATTCAAACAATTCCTCTTCTCCTATGAAACCAAAGGGCCTAATAGTTGCATACATAGGAAAAGATGCATACAATGTTGGTGGAACAACAGTCCACTCTGCATTTTTAATGCCTTTTAGCAAGTCACAGTTTCTTCCACTTAGCAAGGAAATGTTGGATACATTATCTAAGCTTTATGAGGAACTCCAACTTGTCTTTATATATGAAGCATCTTTGATTGGGATTCGGTTCTTATATTCCATTGATAGCCGACTAAGAAGCATAAAACATGTGCAGAAGAAATACTTTGGAAACATTGGCATGATATTATGTGGGGATCTTTACGAGGCATAACCCATCCAAGATTCTTTGATATTTGAACAACCTATCGTTAACATGGAAATAGTCACCCATGACTTCTGGAGAGACAATATTAAATGCTTTGAGTTTCATACTACAATGCGCCAAATAGATGAAAAATTCATTGCAGTTCTGAATAAAATGCGCAGAAATAGCCAAACACATGATGACTTGACCTATATCAATTTGAGGTTCTTACGACCTGCACCAACAGACCCAATGTTCCCTTACCTGTTCTATAGAAATAAGGACATTGCAAAGCATAACAACCACATGGTGTCGCTCATGCCTGGCGATGATATCATCATCAATTCCATTGACCTGGAAGAAAACAACCATGGAAGTGTGTCATGTCATGAACATTCAGTCACTTTACCTTTGCAGCTTGTCCTCAAATTAGAAATGTTGGTTGAAATATATGCCTGCAACTATGATTCACAGGATGGCTTGGTGAATGGTGCAGATGAAATACTGAAAGGCTAAACCAAGACAAAAAAAGTGGATGTCCTTTGGATTAAGTTCCATGAACCTCATATAGGCAAGCGGCTTGCAAGCAAGTTGTCTTATCTATATAATTCAAATAGTGGAAGCGATTGGACACCTATTTTGGGAATATCAAAGCTAGTATCGACATCAGCAAAGACAGGTTGACTGGAGATTTGAAAACAAATTCCGATTAAACTTGCATGTGCAAGTACAGTCCACAGATCACAAGGACTAACACTTGATAATGTTGCATTTCAGCCTGCTGGAATTTGGATACATGGACTTGTATACACAACATTGTCCCGTGTCAGAAGCATAGACTCTTTGTATTTACTAAGTCCTCTCATAAAAGATAACTTCAAAGTGAAACAAAAATTTGATATTGAAATGGAACGATTGAGGACCACCGCAAAATGGAAACTCAATTATGATTACCAATCCATACAAACAAATTCATCTGTATCAATTCTCTCACTTAACACACACAGCTTAAATACACACATGGATGATACACTGAATGACTATGATATAATGCAATCTGGTATTCTGTGCTTGCAAGAAACACACATGGAATTATGCATGCAAAACAAACAATTCCCAAATCACAATTGCATATCAAGTTACATTACACATGGGGTGATGATACTGTTGAAAAAACATGTACCGATTTTGGACCATATACATATCGAAGAAAAAAATGTTGAACTGGTGCTTGCAAATATTTTTTCCTATGGAACAGAAGTTGCAATAATGAATCTGTATGCTACTCCCCATGCAACATTATCCAACATAGTGCATGTTATTTCCAATGCATTGGCCCATTTCCATCTGAACGGACCCATTATACTTGTAGGAGACTTCAATAGTGATATGCTACAAAATACTGACAGAACAAAAGAATTGGAAAACTACATGTGCAAATACAGTCTCCTCTTTCTTTTGAACAACATAGGCCATTTGCAAAACACACTTGTTGACCATGTCTGGTCCAATGTGCCCATTCCTCAATAAAGTATGTTTGTCTTAGACACATATTGGTATGATCACGATACAATTAGCATTGCACTTGAATTATGACATATATATAAAACTTATTGCAAACTCATATTTCTATGTTTCAAAGCATATTTGTATCCCTGATTTCTACACACATCTTTCTGGTGAGAATACAGATGATGTTCTACTCGAATTATAAAATATACATTGTGCAAAAAAAAAAAAAAAAGGTACATCCTCACAAAAACTATTTGTGACTCTATTTATCTTATTCTATTTCTTTTTTGTATATGTACATAGTAGTTTCATTTTTCTTAACAACTGAACTTATGTTCATATCCGTTTTTCTTTGTACTTTTGTTGTTAGAAATAGACAGGAAAACTAGACAATGCAAAGAACTCTTACCTAGAGATGTAGACCAATCAATGCAAAGGTGCATTCTTTTTCTGCCACATTCCATAGTAAACAGTTTTTCGTTTACTTTCTCTGTGTTTGTCAAACTTGTTTGCAGCTATGTTTTTTTGTTTTGTTTTTGTTTTGCGCATAGAGGCCACTACCCTACACGCCCACCATCCAATAGATGCAATGTTGAGCCAACCAGCCCGCATGTCCACTTGTCAATTTGTATATCGCACAACTATGACGGTTGTTTGCAAGACACAGAACATTAGAGGCATAATGTGCAACCCACAAGTGCATAATCCAAATAACTAGCTAGGTATGGAATAAGGGATCTGTGCATATTTGGTATGTAGTGCTCATTTGTGGGAGCGTGCCAGCCCTGGAGTCTGTCAATTTGTATATCGCAGAAATTAGTAGAAGAAGAATGTTCAGCGTGCCAGCTCACAAATTCGCTTGTCAATTGACAAATGTTGAGCCGACTAGCCCGCAAATCCACTTGTCAATTTATTATCATAATCTATTTGTAAGGCACCGAAGAATAGAGGCCTGTTTTTAACCCCGACAGCCCGAGAACCCGCGATCCAGAAACTATACATGGTCTATAAAATCTCAGCCAGCCCGCAAGTCCACTTGTCAATTTGTATATCACGGAATTGTATGTGCTATTTGTAGAACACAGAACAATAGAGGCCTTTTTTTTTACCCCTCCCACCCGATAACCTGCAAGTATGGAATGCAATATGGGTACATGGTGTATAAAATCGCATGTCGATACTTTATAAAGGTACATATTTATTTTTTCCTCATTTCTGCACACATTGATCTGGTAACCACAGAGTTGGTGTTGCACATGAATTATGAAATATGCACTGGGAGTGAGACGGAGCCAAGTCTGCGATCCAAATAAGTGGCTAAATATGGAATAAGGGATCTGTGCATATTTTCTATGTATTTCTCATTTCTAGGAGCCCGCCAGCCCTGGAGTGGAATGTCCACAAATCCTCTTTTTAGTTTATTATCATAAGCTATTTGTAAGTCACTGAGAAATAGAGCCCCATTTTTTACCCCGCTAGCGTGAGAACCCGCGATCAAGAAATTGTGAATGGTGTATAAAATGTCAGCCAACCCGCAATTCCTCTTGTGTATTTATATATCATGGAACTGTGTGTGCTATTTGTAGAACATCGAACAATAGAGGCATTTTTTTTAGCCCGCCTGCCCGAGAACCTGCGATCCTGAAAGTGGAAAAGCATGGAATGACATATCCGTACATGCTCTATAAAATCTCATGTCCATAATTTATGAAGGTACATTTTTATTTTTGCCTCGTTTCTACAAATATTGATCTGGTAACCGTAGAGTTGGTGTTGCACATGAATTATGAAATATGCACTGGGAGTCGAACCGAGCCCTTTGGTTTGCTTAGCTGAACAATTCAGACTCATGCAGTTTCAGCATTGAACACTCAATAGTTTCACCATGCACTTTTAGACTTGGCCATTCCTTCCTTTCTTGCTCTTCCCCATGCCCGTCACCTTCGCATGTGTGCATAATAAAAAATAGTGTCATCGTGCAGACACCGTCATTGTGCAGACACCGTCTAAGTTGTCATTGATTCGCGCAAGGCTTGAGAAGTTTTTCCATCAATGCAATTTTTGTGAAGTCTTTTCGTATCCCTTCCCAGTCTTAATTTCAAATGCCATGGAATGTCATTCTCATGCCTCCAGCTTGCTTCCTTAACGAAACCTCGAATCTCTTCCCAGTCTTGATTTCAAATACCATGGAATTTCATTCGCATGCCGCCATCTTGGTTCATTCACGAAACCTCCAATCCTTAAACGTTCTTCGTCATAATTTCCACATTGGAACTTATAAGTAGCAATAATTAAGCTTTACTTCTAACAGGTCATCATACAACACAGATAGATATTGTCATTAATGAGGAGATTTTGCATTCGCACGCATTGAAGCAATGTTTCTAGGGGATTATATTTTCCCCTCCATTTATTCATTTCAAGCAACGTCTGGAGCAAACCAACGTTTCCATAAAGTACTGGCACCAACTCTACAACAGTTTTGTAGAGATACAGTGAACATCTTTCTCACGATCTTCCCGTGCAGAAGAAGGGAAAAAGAATTGTAGGGGAGGCGGAGAAACCCAAAATATACAGTGAAAACATGGATCTTGACATTGATTTGGAAAGCATATTCTGCAACCTTGATCAGCCCGGAAACGCAGTTCAACATACCTGCTCAATGGACATGGTTGATATCCTGATTTTTTACGAAGATGAATCCTTCGTATTCCAGAGTGTTGTTTTTGAATCCGAATCAAAAAAATTATTCATTGAAAAAAGAGATGTAAAAAATAAGAAAAGAAAACATTGTTCAGAACTTGACCTTGCCAATATGCAGGCGTCCAAAATCTCTCAACTTCACATGGAAACCGAAGATTCTCTTCATGATTCCTTTGGAGTCATTGAAGCTGAAAATGCCAAGCTAAAGAACTGGATTAAGGAATTAGAGGAAGCTTTGTTTCCTATTCCATTGCTTCATAATTCTTTGGGAATAGCCATGCCTGCTACTACGTGCACCCCTGCAAAAAATCTAAAAGGGTCCTCCAACTTCCTTGCATCCTGTAGAGGATATGTCGAGAAAAATATCAACAAAATAATGGAACTGATTACTAACACCTGGGAAGCATCACATAACTTGGATTCCCTGGGGAGCAGGGCACATACCTTGCTCCTACTTCTACAGACAGATTTAAAAAATGAAGAAACTTTCTATGTGCACACAGTCATCCCTTTTTCTTTTCATGTCAACAACATGCCAGAGATGAGAAGAAGACAACACAATCTCCTTTCCAATAAACAACTCACTCAATTAGAAGCATGCTAGAAAGAGAAAGTGAAGAACCTGTCTCTCATCGTCCAATCATGTGAGAAAGCAATATGAAAGCAATATGAATTATTCACAAAGCTCACCAAAATAGACTTAGGAAGAAATACAAACGGCTTCCAGGACCCCAGCTTAATCCTAAACTCACTGGCCTCAACCAAGCAAGATTTCGATAAACAAGTTGATAATTTGAAGGCCTTGTCTTTAGAATTTTTTTACAGGATTCTTGAATATCATGAAGAAGAGGTGGACAACTGGCTAGTTCGGTATTCGGTACAGAATGGAGACATTGATGAAGCTTCGTGTAAACTTTCAATTGATCTAAGTGAATTAGAAAATGAATTTTTCAGCATTAAAATCCGCAATGACATCAACGTCGCCCCCTTGAGAAGTTATATTGAAGAGAACTTGAACTGGGTCACCGACGAAATCCAACAGGGAAATGCATAGTTCTTTCTTTATCAATCCAGTCATTCCAACTTTTCTGAGTAGAAATCTATAGACAAAAAATGATCTTCCCATTTCTACTTTTCAGGTATTACATTGTACCGTGTCCAACTTCTTTCCACAGTCCTATTTCTTGTACATATTTGTGTTATGGTCTACGAGAGCCCCAATCCCAATCTATATAAAAACACATTTACATTTCCAGGGATATGTAACAAACTATTATTTTTTTCTTATATTCCAAATAAAACTATTCTTTTGTCTCCTTATATATTTATGTGTTCCTAGATTTTTATCTTCAGCGATGCTGAATGTGAAGTCATTATGTTTATTTTATCTCAACTCTTTTTTTTTCCTATGCATATTTTCTCTGGCCTGGTCATTTTCAAAATAAAGTATGAAATAAATCACTACTCAAATTTGAGATATCATATTT
>SNQJ01S0006484.1:34141-45147 GCA_010110895.2 Picea sitchensis
GATGATATATTGTTGATATATGTTTCTGATATGTATTCACATCTAACTGATTATTAATGACAACAATGAGTAATGAGTAAATGTCGAATGCTAACTAATGAGTTTTGTGAAAGAGGGAAGTTTTGGGAAAAAGATCCCCACACTCATTCACCTCCCCCTCTAAGTGTGGTAGGTGTGTCCAACATTTATAGACCTTTAACCCAAGATAAATCCAACATGCTAGGCAACCGATTTGACTGTCAAAAATACAAGAAGACTAAAACCCAAGAACCCAAGCAACAAGTTGACAAGACGCAAGGGAAATATGACTACTATAACAATCATACATCATAATAAACTCCTGGTGAAACAAATCTTATGCAAACATACATCAATCTGTACACATAAAAATAATTATTATCCAACAAATAGTTCATTGTAACTGTCTTCCAATTCCAGATATCTAATAAGTATTTTCCAAGGATGAATCCACTATATTTTAAACTAAAACAAATATGAAACATGTCTTTTAAAACTGAATATGCTATCTTTTAGACTGAAACAAATATAATTCGTTGTCCTTTAACAAGTCTATTGATTGATAAACTATAAAAATTTGTCTACCATAGTCGTTGCCTATCATATTAAAAAAAAAAATGTTGTCTATCATTACGCTGTCTATAAGAACTACGTCTATCATATTCACATATATAAAAATGATGTCTATTAACAATGATGTCTATCATATTCACATATTTAAAACTATGTCTATTATATTCACATATATAAAAACGTTGTGTAAAACAAATCATTGTATAAAATTGTTGTATAGATTATGTGTATAAATTCATTGTATAAAATCTTTGTATAGAATCAGTGTATAGAATCTGTGTATAAAATCGTTGTATAGAATCTGTGTATAAAATCCGTTGTCGATTATATATAAAAATTTGTTGTCTATTATATAAAGTCACTTTCATCTATATAAACGTTGTCCAACATATCAATGTCAATATAACAATATTCATATGGATATAAACACTGTCCAACATATCAATATCACATATCAATATATAATCACTGTCACATATTGATATCAATATCACATATCAATATATAAACTCTATCACAAAAAATAAACATTGTCCAACATATGAACGTTGTCACAATATAAAAATGCTATCAATATGTATGTAAATCACAGTCAATGATATTTCAATTATAAATATCGCAAGGGATATATTGCAATCATTAAATCGCTATCAATATATTGCAATCATTAAATTTCTATAATTATAAATCGCTATTATTATATCAATTCAGGGATATATTGCAATCATTAAATCACTATCATTATAAATATCGCAAGGGATATATTGCAATCATTAAATTGCTATCAATATATATGTAAATCGCTATAAATATATGAATTCGGTATCTTTTAAATATAAATTTGTTTTCTTTTAAATGTCTTTGCTAAGTTAATACGATATATGTTATTTCTCTCTATTTAAGGTATGGTATCACAGACTGGTAAATACATGAAAATGTTGAGTTAATATGATATTCAAAAATGCAGAGCATAATATCGCTATCCCCAAAAAATGCTGACATTAATATAAGATCATTGTCTAACTTATATATATACCCACGCAGTCCATTAATTTTTTGTCAAACATACAAATTGCTAATGGTGTGAAAATGCAGATGTACACAACCGTTGTCTGTATATATGCTGACTAAATAAACATAGTCTAAATAAAATGTATGATATCACTGTCTCATAATTAAAATTTAGGGAAATCGCTGGTATATATATACTGTCAATACAATAAATAAAATCGTTATCATAAATGAACAAGCTATATAAAATCGTTGTCATACACAATAACAATGCAAATAAATCGTTGTCTATTAGATATGGGTAAATGGTTGTAAAAACATGGGCGGAATCGCTATCTAAGATCTGGGTAAATGGATCATAAAATCATGGGGTACATGCTGTGTAAAATGTCAAGAGAAACAGGGTGTGAATGTTGTGATCTAACAATAAAAAACACAGAGGTTTAGCATTTCAAACACTGGAATCATCATTAAAAAGAACGCAGAGAATTATCATTCCTCAATGTTGGACATCATCAAAAATGCAAATATTTTCCATTTAAAATGTTGGGAATTATCATTAAAAAGACGCAGAGATTCTACCAATCTCAACACTGGGTAAATCATGGAGTAAAGGTAGTATTGTATGCCAATAAAATCGTGGAGTAAAAACTGATTATGAAACGAGAATCAAAAATAAAATTTTGGGGAGGACACATAGATACTCATTCACAAGAAGGCGCAAAGACTAATGATTCAGCAATGAATCAATCAAATGCCGAGATACACATTCACAAGGAGGGTGAAAGGATTAGAGATCAATCAAAAATGAAAAACACTGAGATAAGTAAGGGATAGATAACTGGGTGAAATTTATCCTTCACTTATTATCCATGTACAGGAAAGCAGGGCATTTGAATATATAGGTCTTTAAACACCGGAGTGACGACCGTCGATTCGGCTCCCAGTTGACTGTGCAGGAACGAACTAATAACTAAAGGGATAAGGGACAAAAGATAAAAAAACAAATTTTTCTTCGTAATAATCAATAAAAAAAAACGCAGAGAAGTCATTGCAATGAGAGTTTGGGTTCACCAAGGGAAATCAATTCAAAATACAACGAGCATAATCCTGGGATGAATTTAAGTTCTTGATCATAAAACATTGAATAAAACATAATCTTAACACAATATAAGTACAACACTGAAAGAGAAGGAACAATATTAAACTACCATTCAAAAATATACACATGCATACCGTATCCAAATGAAAAATATCCGAGTCATTTTTCAACACGCACTCCGCCCAACTCCCGCTTTCCAGCTGATGTGACCTCACCGATACCTCCCAGCCAACACTATGGGTACTCTTCTTCCCCTAAGCCCTCTGAGTCGCAAAGGGGCCACACACACAATACCAGAGAACAGCTAGCACCCAGCTCACCTATCAAGGTCAAGCTAACAATCGTTACCCGAGCTGGGTATCCCAACTCCCACAAGAGAAAGTTCAATCAAGGTACAATTCAGCAGCGTAAAGTTACGCAAAAAGATGAGATACATACGATGAGATACATACTCCTCCTCCTCCATCCTTTTTATAGTGTTTAAGTAATTAGTTTCCCAAATTCTCATTAAATTCCTTTTTCAGTTAATTAATTTTGAAAAACCTCCCCCATACACATGTCACCCATCCCCTAGTTGCACTAGAAAATCAATTTTATTAATTAATTAAATATTCCTATTTCCTTCACCCACCTACAAGCATTCCTAAAAACGCTCCTTGGTGTACCAATATTCCCTTACAAATCTTAAATGACTTACATCTTACTTAATCCCTAGTTGAGTTAATAAATAGCGAGTTCCCAAGGCAAGATTCCTTACTAAGTTAGACATTCAGTTTTTTCTTTATGTTTCCCCTTTTCTTTAAGTTTCCCCTTTTTCTTTAAGTTTCCCTCTTTTTCCTTTTTAACTAAAAATCAATTTAGCAAGTGCATATAAAACAACCATTTCCCCTTTTTCCTCTTTAATTAAAAATTAATTTAGCAAGTGTAGATAAAACAACCATTTCCCCTTTTTCCTCTTTAATTAAAAATTAATTTAGCAAGTGTAGATAAAACAACCATTTACCCTCTTTTCTTTTTAACTAAAAATTAAATTAGCAATGTAGATAAAAACAACCATTTCCCTTCTTTTTTTTTAATTTTAATCCTCCATTATAATTTTGACTTTAATAAATAAATTTGAATTTCTTACCCCCCTTCTTGTTACATGTTTATTTATTATTATTATTATTTTGACCACATGTTCTACTTAGAACTAGGTTTTAATTTCGCTAGGTGGGGCAACATTTTTATTAGGGAAAATTGTTTTTAAATTTACTTATCACATCATTCATTTTAAGGTTGACTAGGTTTATTGACTTACTAGTTAAAATCGTGAGGTGTCGTTCAGGAAGCACTAGGTGATCCAAGGGTATGACTTGCCTCTTTCTGTTTTCCTTACACGTTGTTCCCTTCAAGACACACTACGTGCTCCAAGGGTGTCACTTGCCTATTTCTGTTTTCCTTGCGCGACATGCTCTTCAGGACGCACTACGTGCTCCAAGGGTGCCACTCACCTCTTGATTGAATTTGGTAGACCTCAAACCCCTGGAGTCAATACTCGGCCAAGTCATCTTGTGGGAGACTAAGGGCCTCTAAGGAAGAAGGACCCTGCCTTATTGTGCACCCCTTATAATCATCGTGAGCGACTGCTACATTATTCCCTCATGACATCATGGGTCCTCTTGAACTAGGTAATCATTAACCTACAGTTCGAGCCACGACAAGAGTGATAGTAGGATGTCGCAGGGCTACTTCCACACCTCTCCCTCAAATTCTATGTTTGTCGTGCGTGACCCCTCTACTCCACATATGAGTCTGGTTGACAAGCTATCATCAGCCTACATCCATCAACGAATCATGGCAGCAATAATAATCAATCATCAAAACCTCTAATCGTATGCACACATGTCACATCAACAACATTCAAACCCAACAGTCCACTCCCTGACTCGATCAAGAGTCCAAGGGGTTTCATCGATGCCTATGCATCCTCAATGTCCAAAGTCCTGCACACTCAGGAGAACCTAGTCAATAGCACCTGTCTATGTAAATACAACAAAATAAAATATCATCGTATCCATAATATCTTATAATCATAATCAAACGACCAATAGTATAATAATTTGAATCACTTGCAAGCAAGTGTCCTCAAAGAATAAGTTCACTTAGTGGGCATAAGAGCGGGATGTTACATACACCCCCTCTTGGTTTAAAATTTGTCCCAAAGTTTCATAGTATATAAGTGCCGAAATAAAGTGTATCACAGTATCATAAGTCTATCAATCAAACAAAAATGGAAACTGTTGGCGCATATCATATGCGTCCTCCCAGGTCGTCAAGTGCAGAGTATAGTTGTCCGACTAGACCTTGACCTGATCTATTGTTCAACGTTGTAGTTGTCGAATGCGATGGTCCAGTATGCGGATTGGTTCCACCGCGAGCGCACCCTCGTTAGATATCTACAAGGAAATCATGCCAATAACATGTGTAGGATCATTAATATATTGTCTCAAAGCATATACATGAAAAACATCGTGCATATGCCTCAAAGAATCAAACAAGGCTAGTCGATAGGCCATGGGCCCCTTCCTTTCCACAATATAGAAAGGTCCCACAAACCTATGAGAGAGTTTAACACCCTTTCCAAACTTGATCGAACTCTTATGCAGTTTCACCTCCAAGAAGACTCGATCACCAACTTCGTAACTACGATTGACATGATGCATATCGACATAACTCTTATGTCGATCCTACGCTTCCTTGATCATTTTTTTTATTGTTTGCATTTGATCTTCCATTTCTTGGATCGCTTATGGTCCCACCAGGACCCTATCCTTAATCTGATCCCAACTCAAAGGCGTCTGACACGGTCGCCTGTAAAGAAACTCGAAAGGAGCCATCTTAATGGTGCTTTGATAACTGTTGTTATATGAAAATTATACCAGTGGAAATAATTATTCCCAACGCTTCTGTTGGTCCATCACATACATATGCAACATGTCCTCCAAGATTTGTTTTTTTTGTTCGGTCTACCCATCCATCTCTGAGTGATATGTGGTACTAAAGTTAAGTTGGGTTCCCAAGGCCTCTTGGAAACTAGTCCAGAATCGTCTAGTAAACATTGATCCTCGATCAGATAGAATCCTCTTAGGTATGCCATGCAGCCTCACAATCTCACTGATGAAAACTCTATCTATGTCAAGTGCCTGATATGTCATATGCACAGGAATAAAATGAGCACTTTTCATCCGAGTGTCGACTGCCACAAAAATCGAGTCGTGTCTCCTTGCCGTCAATGGCAATTCAACAAAGAAATCCATCTAAATGACCTCCCATTTTGATTCCAGTATCGCGTGTGGTTGTAGCAATCCTGTCGGATGTTTATGTTTAGCCTTCACCTGCTGGCATTATAGACATCTTGCCATGTAGTTGACTATGTCTGCCTTCATTCCTTTCTAGAAGAATAAGGGTTTAAGGTCTGCCCTCATCTTCGTGACTCTCGGGTGAGCCATGTACATTGCTTTGTGAACCTTGTTTAGGATCAAACTCCTCAACTCGTCGTTCGGTGGTACGTAAATTCGATTTTTAAATCTCAATAATTCATCGTCGTCCAACGCAAATCCTTCAAATCTTAGTACCATCATTGTGTTTTGTCCGATAAAATACTTGACCTCTTTGTACCAGTCATCGTCGCGTTGTAAAGTTAGAATCTTTTCACATAGATTTGTCTGAAGAGGCATCACGAAAAATATGCATGGTCTTCGACTCAACGCATCTACCACTCTATTCATTGTACCTTTTATGTAAGTAATCTCGAAATTGTACTCGCTAAGAAAATCCGACCAACATCATTGTCATGTGTTCAAGTCGCTTTGCGTAAAGATCTGTTGTAGTCCACACTAGTCCATTTTTAGTTCGAATTTATGTCCAATTAGGTAATGTATCCAAAATATTAAGGCATAAACAATGGATAACAACTCCAAATTGGGCATTGCACATTTCTCCTCATGTGGTCTCAACTTTCTCGAGATGTAAGAAAACACTCGACTTTCTTGCATCAAGACCCCGCCTAAGCCTTCCTTGGATGTGTCAGTGCATACCAAGAAGTTTTCATCCATTTCAGGGACCTTTAGTATTCATGTTGTCTTCAACGGCTCCTTGAGCCTCTGAAATGCCTCCGTGCATTTCTCGGTCTAAACAAACTTCTTGTTGTTCTTCTACAATTCCGTAATCAGATTTTCTATCTTCGAAAATCCCTCAACGAACCACAGTGATACCACAGTGATACCTTCACCAGAGATGACATGCCCTAAGTAGTGAATCTTCAATTGATAAAACGAGCATTTAGACAATTTCCCATACAATTTGTTCTCTCGCAGACATTGTAGTACCAAGCACAAGTGATCGTCATGCTCCTCCATCATCCGAGATTAAATCAAATATCATCAATGAATACTTGGACGAACTTTTCCAAGTATTCGCAAAACACCCCGTTCATCAAACTCATAAATACCCCAGGGGCATTCGTCAATCCAAATGGTAATACAGTAAACTCGTAATGTCCAAACCTCGTCCTAAAGGATATCTTAGGGATGTCATCCTCCTTGATCCGTAACTGGTGATACCCTGATCTCAAGTCGATCTTTGAAAACACCATCGCACCCTTCAACTGATCAAACAAATCATTAATCCTTGGAAATGGATATTGATTCTTGATCGTTGCCTTGTTCAATTTACGGTAGTCAATGCATATTATCCATGACCCATCCTCCTTTCGTATGAAAATAATGGCTGCACCCCATGGTGACACACTGGGACGTATAAGTCCTAGGTCTAGAAAATCCTTCAGTTGCATTTTCAACTCCTGTAGCTCCGGGGTCAACATCTAATAAGGCGTTCTTTCTATCTGTTCAGTCCCTGGTTTTAGATCTAAGGTAAATTCCAACTCCCTCTCTGGCGGAATCCCAGGTAACTCCTCAGGGAAGATATACGCAAACTCTCTCACCATCGGAAGGCGTTCTAGACCTTCCACTACTCACTTCTCGTTTAACGCAAGGATCACATAATATTACATCCTTTGTGCATGCTCTTCCGTAGCTGCAAGGAAGAGATGAACCTTAGGGAAACTCCCTAGTTCCGACCTACAATCACACGTCTTTGCACCTCATCATCGACCAAGATCAACATTTTCTTCATAGAGATGAGTATCGCTTCATGTGACTCCAACCAGTCCATACCGATCATGACATCATAAGATCCTAAGATCATGACGTATAGGTTGGCCTTAGTGACAAACTCTCCCAGGTTAAGGTTACATCTTGTAACCTTCCCTCTAACCTTTTGTTTGGCTCCCGAAGACATTTCTACAAGATTAACTCATCTTGTTCGACTTCCTTTACCTAAATTATTTTTAGCGCTGCACTAGAAATGAAACTCTCGGTAGCATCGGGATATATCAAAATACTAAGGGTCTAGTCAACGAAGGTACCTGACGTCTCGAGCACAGTTGACTAGTGCTCTGCATGGCGGTTATTCACCACTACATGAATCCTATGGGCCTTGCCCAAATCTCTCACGGTAGTGGGTTCGGCTGATCCAGATGCTTTGGTCCTCTCTCGGAACTGTTCCTCGAACAGTTCCCATGACACGTCTTTGACAACCATGTTCAATTGTGGTAGGAGCATCTTCTTCCATAGAAGAGTGCTCCCCTTCAATTGAAAGACCGCCCTGTGAACCCTCATGCTGGAGGTCGTAATCGCGAAGTGTGAAGTACATCGCTTTGCTCTACAACCATGCCTCGATGGTGAAACCGTCCATGTCACTCGTGGACTCAAGAAATCATCTCTCTCGAGTTCTCGATGGATGCTAACAGTATTGGTTGGGGCGCTATGTGGACCCTCAAGGGTATAGGCGCCCTGAACTCATCTCAGTATAGAAGGTGAATCAGGGCTTTTGACAATCCCTGGAAGGACCTTTTCAGACCATCAGTATCCCTTAAAATAATTGAATCCAGCCCAAGGAATTGTTCTTCCCCTTAGGGTTTAGACTCTGAGGGTGCGGGCACCTCTAAAGGCATCGCTCCTCCTTCCACAATACCCATTGCGAACCTCTGTGGCGTCCTCTCATCGAGATCACAACATGGATGCGTTAAAGTTTTTAGTTAGCACTAGGTTATTACTCAAGGGTTTATTGCAGTGGAAAGCATGGAAATCCATAGTCGCAGGGTTGAACCCGCTCTGATACCATATATAAGTACCCCCGTCATTACGACTACAAGCAACGCAAGAAGAGCAAATTTTATTTTATTTTTTTGGCAGGAAGGCAATCAATGACAAATTAATCAACACAACTTGACAATGAACATAACTTACGCATTCAAGAAACATACATCAACGACCCATCATACTGGCACATTATGCAACTAGACAAAACATGCGATAATCAATAGACAGATAAAACAACTACCCTCCTGACACAAGCAAGACCACACCTACAAGCTAAAGGACAACACCAACAACCTGACACCATGGCTTCGACGACCAATAACTAGACACCTCCATGGTGTGAAAAACCAAATGCATTAAGGCGATACAGAGCCAAGTACCAACATCAATTACAACAAATAAAACGCCCACATCGGGAAGCATAGGACTCCGACCAAGTTATCATTTTCATCTATCCATCAGGGCATGCAATGATCCCCTCATCGGGAATCATTATATCACAAGGCGATAGGACTGACAGTAACCATGGCGCAACATAACATTTCTATACCTTTAACACAAGCTAAATCCAATGTGCTAGGTGACCAAATTGACTGCCAAAAATACAACAAGACTAAAACCCAAGCACCCAAGAAACAAGTCGACAAGATGCAAGGGAAATCTGACTACTATAACAATCATACGTCATAATAACTTTATGGAGCAACAAATCTTATGCAAACATACATCAATCTGTACACATAAAAATAATTATTATCAAACAAATAGTTCATTGTAATTGTTTTCCAATTCCAGATATCCAATAAGTATTTTCCAAGGATGAATCCGTTATCTTTTAAACTAAAACATATATGAAACATGTCTTTTAAAACTGAATACACTATCTTTTAGACTAAAACAAATATAATTCGTTATCCTTTAACAAGTTTATTGATTGATAAACTATAAAAAGTTGTCTACCATATTCGTTGCCTATCATATTAAAAAAAAATCATTGTCTATCATTACGTTGTCTTTAAGAACTATGTTTATCATATTCACATATATAAAAACGTTGTATGTTAACAACGATGTCTATCATATTCACATATATAAAACTATGTCTATCATATTCACATATATAAAAACGTTGTGTAAAAAAAATTGTTGTATAAAATCGTTGTATAGATTCTGTGTATAAATTCGTTGTATAAAATCTGTATATAAAATCTGTGTATAGAATATGTGTATAAAATCATTGTATAGAATTTGTGTATCAAATATACTATCAATTATATATAAAAAATTGTTGTTTATTATATAAAGTCACTTTCTTCTATATAAATGATGTCCAACATATCAATATCAATTTAACAATATTTGTATTGATATAAACATTGTCCAACATATCAATACCACATATCAATATATGAACGCTGTCACATATTGATATCAATATGACATATCAATATATAAACGTTATCCAACATATAAATGTTGTCACAAAAAATAAACGTTGTCCAACATATGAACGTTGTCACAATGTAAAAACGCTATCAATATGTATGTAAATCGCAGTCAATGATATTGCAATTATAAATATCGCAAGGGATATATACAAGGATATATTGCAATCATTAAATCGTTCTCAATATATTGCAATCATTAAATCACTATCATTATATCAATTCAGGGATATATCGCAATCAATATATATGTAAATAACTATCAATATATGAATTCGCTATCTTTTAAATATAAACTTGATGTCTTTAAAATGTCTTTGTCGAGTTAATACAATATACGTTGTTTTTGTCTATTTAAGGTATGGTATCGTAGTCTGGTAAATACATGAAAATTCCGAGTTAATATGATATTCAAAAATGCAGATCATAATATCGCTATCCCAAAAAAACACTCACATTAATACAAGATTGTTGTCTAACTTATATATATACCCATCGAGTCCATTGTCGAACATATAAATTACTAATGGTGTGAAAACACAAATGTACACAATTGTTGTCTGTATATATGCTGACTAAATAAACGTTGTCTAAATAAAATGTATGATATCGCTATCTCATAATTAAAATTTATGGAAATCGCTGGTATATATA
>SNQJ01S0006484.1:51402-62608 GCA_010110895.2 Picea sitchensis
ATTTTAAAATAATTGAGAAAGAGTAAAAAATAATTATGTGCTCATATGTGCCTAGTTTGAATTATTTTCATCAAGGTGCACTAGTCTAAGCACAAAACATAAAATTATATCACATATCTTGTTTGAATGAATATGTATTATTTCATTTTTTTCTTATACCATAAATTTTATTTTTTAATAAATATTAACATTTAAACAAAATTAAAGCACATATCTTGTTTGAATGAATATGTATTATATAATATTATTCTCATAATAAGATTATTTGCAAATTATAATACATTTATATTTTTAATGGATGATGAGAGGGAAAACGAATTTTCGTTCATTATTCATGGTTCAAAATTAAGGCGGGGTCATTTTTATTTTTATATATTGTATCTTTTGTATTTTTTTTATATTATAATTTTATTTATTTTTTAACAAAAAGAGGATGAATTTTTTTATTAATGTGAAAATAATGTAATGTTGAAGTACATCTACTGTAAAATTTGAAAGTAAACTATCAAAAATGCAAGATTAAATGCATTCAGATATGCAAATTTAATGAAGATATAGGAGGTACATTACGTGTAGGGTAAAGTTCACTACTCTGCCTAGCTACAATGTATATCCTACTATAGTTTACATCATTCTCCTCCTACAATTCTCTGGCTGGCATGATGGGATTGAATAAGCTATTTTGAAGGTATCTTTAAGTTTTTTTTCAACTTCTGTAATAATTTGAATAATTTATTTTTGGGGGGCAATGTATAAATTGAAAGTTATCCTATTGAAATATCGTTTGGTGTATTCTACAATGTTGCAGTCAAGCAGACATAACATCTTTTTAATAAATTTTTTGGAAGACTTTGCACAAGTTACGGGGGAAGGTTCGATAATAGCAATGCTCATTAAATTGACATTTAAAAAATATTCAATGGTGATTATCTCGATAAGGTTTTACTGACAAATGAAAACCATTCCATTGCCACAATATCTTCTTTGTTCCTCCTCTGCATTTTCCATGCATGCAAACACATGAAGAAATGCAGAAGACGCATGTCCACTCCTGTGCATTAACTAAGTTGTTTACAATTGCTATCCATTTCATTATTTTGGCCATGGATAAGAAGTATTAAGAAACTTGTATAATGCACCCGACGGATATGAAGTATTAAGAAACTTGCATAGTGCACCTGGCGACAGTTACTCTGGGAAACAATAAAGTTAGGCACTAATTTTGCACCATAACTATTGTGGAAAATTGTAGATGTAAAGCAAAGTGGATGCAATTGGCTTCCATAATCGACTTGAATAATTGGCTTCCATAATTTTGCACCATAACTATTGTGGAAAATTGTAGATGTAAAGCAAAGTGGATGCAATTGGCTTCCACAATTGCGGTCTCTTTTACTGACACTCAACGTCGTTGCTGCAGAGTGGATATCAGTTTGTGCAGGATGTCAAGAGCGACGGTGGGGACAAGAGGGGGTTTGCCAAGGCCATTGAAAGAAGGAAGGTGTTTTCCGGTGGGAAGTGGGTGTTCCTTGTGGTGACCTCGGGATCTGACGTGAACGCCAGTAAGGCTACTATTTTTCAGCAGTAGGGACAACTATCGTCCCCCAAATCCAGTGTTGTGCAGGGGTCGGCGTCCATGTGGCAGCAACAACAAGGGGATCAATACCTCTCTACTACTAGTGGTGTTAATAATAAGAATGGGAATGCCAAGTCTAATGTTATGAATGATGGGGCTTGTTCCTCATCAATTGGGAAAGAAGCAACAAGGATGTCTAAGGGTTTCTAGATATGTGAAACTAGCTTGCAGTTTTTTCAACTCTGAATAGCATTTGTGAACAAGCAGCTATTGATATTTGAGTTTAAAAGATTGAATGTCTTTGTTCCAGTTGACAAGATTTGCTTCCACATGTTGACCTTGAGAATGCAATAGCTTTTCTTGTCATCTGCTACTAGACTACTATAGACTTATAGTTCTTTCTGATCATTTCAAAAGTAGAATTGCTCAATATTTTATGTTATTCACTTGCAAATTTATTGGAATAGCACTTTGAACACGGTTTTGGGAGGGTTTTCTTGACTGGCCTATTTTGTTGTTGTGCAAGATAAATTTGTGTTGTTTCCCAGTAGCGACTTTAATATTGATCAAAGCAACATACATTGTTGTTGGTTTAGGTTGCAGCAGCAGTTAGTAATCATGATTTGAAATTGACTGAGACATCAATTCAACAGTGCATGTGCTAATGAATGAGTCTACTAGGCGACAAGAAACCCAGGCTTCAAAACATTCGATGGAATTTTTTGATGGATACACTCTCCTTTTGTAAGATAGGACTGTGAATTTTCTTTGTTAAATATGTTTGTTGCCTTCATTGAATGGACTCCGTGCATTTGAAAATTCTTAGGACATCAAAGTTAGGGATGATGAATGTGAAAATCACCAGACTTTTCATGATTGCAAATTGTGAAACCCAGTCTTCAAAAAATTCGATAACATTTTTTTATGGATACACTCTTTTTTTGTAAGATAGGACTGTGAATTTTCTTTGTTAAATATGTGTGTTGCCTTCATTGAATGGAATCTGTGCATTTGCAAATGCTCAGGCCATAAAATTTAGGGATGATGAATGTGAAAATCACCAGACTTTTCATGATTGCAAATTGTGAAATCTCAACGACGCTTTATTAACATTCAACCTATTACAATTTTAAGTTTTTGGAACTTCAAATTATCATCTTGTAGTTGTTTTCCATCCAAGTTGGGATTTCATTGTATAATACATGTTCCATATAGTTATGTCAATGGTTTCTCTCTTTTCCGCGTAAATTTATCTATGCTTCATTTTGTAATTGATTGCTCATGATAAAGTTTTTGTGTGCAGATTTTGATATGTATGATGTTTAGCAGGAACATGTGTTAGTTGTTGAACGCTTAACCCCAAATTTAGCGTCTCTAAGGCTTGAGCTTTGCCCAAATTATATGAGTGATGGACAATTATGGAAGATATAATTTGTCCTTTTACACGCTCGGCTTAGCAAGGAAGTTTATCTTCTTCTTACAACACCCTAGGTAATCATTCTTATTTCTTTCTTGTCTTGACCATGACATCCTCATAGAAGCAAAACATCACATTAGCCCAAAGCCTAGAATAGATATTGTTTCTAGGTGCTTACCTACCCAAATTGTTTACAACCTTTAGAGAAGCATAAGATAAATATTTTTAGGATAATTATGCAGAATGAGCTTAAAAAGTTCAGGCGTAATTTTAAGATCCTAATTATGCAATGATATACATTCGTTTATTCTTTTGAAAACATCCAGTCAAAGCAGAAAGGTCTATTTGATTGTTATCATTACCAACATTGTAATAAGGATTGTAATATGGGGGAGTATCCAAGTATGCATTTCATTTGAATAATTGTTTGCATTGTTTTGTGAAATGTTCAAAACTAAACTAAATGGTACACTATCGAGAGTTAAGGATGAGAAGATGAAGACTGGTGCTAAGGAGAGCTACCAGGATGGAGTCTTCCTTTACCAATTTTTCTCAAGGTAATGACCCTAACTACTTAAAATACTTAATTTAGAGTTTAAGTGTATTTGTATCTATGATTGATTTCAAGATATTCAAGATATTAGTAGAGATTGAATTGTAAAGATCTTCATATAATAATTTTAAACAATTTAATTTTAAGCAATTTTAAAAATCTTCCCTTAAAGAATATCTTCATAGAAACGTTCCTCAAGAGAAGGGACAAAAATAAACTAGAATATCTTCATACAAATGTTCCTTAAGCAAAACACAGAAATAATGCTACAAAGACATTGTGAATATACATAAAATGTTATATTATGTTGAATTTAATTTAGACATTTTAAACTTAAGGGACGAGAAAAAAGGGAGATGAAATCAGATTCATCAAACCTGCAAACTATGGAAATATTGATGATTAGGTACCAACACACTGGACTATTTGTGCAATAAGTCAAGAGAACTCATTGTTTCCACTGTCATTGTTCTGGCCAGTTTCTGTAGAGATTCAACCACCTTCGAGTGTTCCCAAACATGTAGATCCATATTTATTTTCAAGCTTTGGACACAGGCTCAATAAATTCACATTTATTTTCAAGCAAACTTTATCTCCATCCTTGTTCTGACAAACGTTGACGAACTGCATTAATGGGTCTTTGTCTTTACAGATTTACCACCAACCCTTGTTTGCATTTATTGAAGGGCGTTCTCACAGAAGGTGGCAAGATAGTGACTTCATCAACAAGAAATAACATCCCCTAGCAATAATTTTGTATGGGGGATATGGCAATAATTTTGTATGGGGATACAACATGAATCTCTTCACGCTTGTGTGGACAATTTATTCACAGTAAACTGAAAATTTAGCATTTATGTATCCAAGAAGTCATAAATGATGCACGGAAAGGATCACACAATGTCTCAATAAATTCACTAACTTTGGATATAATGTTTCATTAAATGAATGGTTATTTCTGTGTAACTTTGGATATAGTTTTCATTAAATGAATGGTTATTTATGTGTGAGCAATTCATTGAACTTTCAATATTGTAATTCATTAAATGAATAATATGACTTAATGTTTCTTCATGCTTACGTGTTTTCTCATGAAACTATGATCTTGGGTACGAACCGTGTAGCCATTGCTTCAATCTATGATGCACACCCATAGAATGATACACAACAAATTGTTCAAAGCAGTAGGCATTTATAAGATGGCAATAAGCATTGGGTTCAAAGCAGAGTGGTGGCAGTTGTTCAAAGAAGTAGGCATTTATGAGATGGCAGTAAGCACTAGGCTCAAAGCAAAGTGGTCACAGTTGGATGTAGCTCAATTACCACTGTACACACTCCAGGCTTAGGAAAATGACCGAATGACAATCACTATCAAAGTAGTAGGCATTTATGAGATGACAATAAGCATTGGGTTCAAAGTAGAGTAGTGGCAGTTGGATGTAGTTGAATTCCCACTGTACACACTCAAGTCTTAGCTAGGAAAATGACCGAAAGAAAATAACCAAATGACAATCATAAATAGTTAACAACAATTTATACTAGTTAACAACAATTTGTATTGAGTGAAATAAACACTGAATCTCTAAACATTAATTGAAGCATTAGAAAAAGTGAACCTGATAATAACAGTTTAAACAAATAAAATTTTAATATATATATATATATATAAACTTACTAACTTAAACATTACAATTTCTAGAAAATTATAAATTCAACTCAAAATCGCTATAAGAACTCATAAATTAACTATATATATTTAAAAAGAAATAAATTAACCATATATTTTTTAATAAAGAAGTGATAGAAGGCTATTGTGATATGTCCTACTTTATGAAAAGTTAAGGACGTGTCTTACTTTTTGATACATCGACATGATGACAGTGTGTGTTTTTGGTGTTATTGAATGCTTTGTTTTGACACGCAAGATATGGGGGTCATAAAAAGGATGAAATTCTGTCCAAGTTATTTTACTTTTCGGTACAGCGACCTAACGACACTTTGTCTTTTTTTATGTTATTGAATGCTGCTTTGTTCGAAAGTAAATGTTAAGAGCATAGGGCACACAAGATATTGGGTCATAAAGGGTGGCATGGATAACCAAACGGGTAGCTGGCAAATTTGGAATGGGCACATTTTGTAATAGAAATTGAAGATAAGAGTAAGGGCGAGAATTATGCTTCGTGTCATTATCTTTCCAGATAGAAACGACTTGTCCAATAACCCACACCAAGCAAAAGTTCAAAATCAATAAAATAGGCCTTTAAATTTTAGACGGTGGCTGTGTTTTCTCTCTTCAAAGGTGTACACGAGGCTCCCACATCTTACACATGAAAATGATTTCATCGATATCATATGGTTGCTGTCATTGATATGATCCGTCTTAATAGAAACCTCTAAAANATAGTAAATTTTAAATATGATTAAGTAAAAGTAAAAAAATAAACATGTAAACGGATGTCTTTATAATAGTGAAGAAGTTAGTGGTTGAAATCACAACCATTGATTTATTGGGACGACTAAGAATATTCCAACAATATTTAATCTTGTCCATACAAAACTGGTTAAGTACTAAAAACATATTAAATGTGCCCATTGTCAATAGGTGTACGCCTTTAGACGTAAATATAATAACGTAGAGTCAAAGAGGCCAAATCTTTATCTTACTTTTGAAATAGAAATGCCCCAGGTCTCTTGTTACTTTTTAATGATTAGTTAGTATTATTAGAGGATCCATGTAATAGCGACAAACAACTTTATATGGTTAACACAAAATACTTGATATTAAATTGTTAATACAAAATACACTACTTGTAAACCGTCGGGGCTCCAACAGCTTCTGAGCTATTTCTGCAACTTACAAAACACACACACACACACACACACACACACACACACACAAAACTTGTGCTCTCAGACTTCTTCAACTACCTTCAATTGTTGTTGCTTCTCTATTTTGTATCTATCTTTTCTTTGTTCTGTGTTTCTTCTATCTATCGACTTCCTACAAACTCGGACATATATAGATTGAGACTAAAACTTCATGTAGAACCTAACCAATTTAACGATAAAGACGACAATAAATTCGAGTGACTTCTATCTACTTAATTGAACTCGAGAAAGATAAAGATCGATTTCATTAAATAACTCCCTTGCTTGCTGACTAACAAAACTGAGTTTGATTAAACTTGAGAATTTGTATTTACAGACTGACTGACTGACAAGTCAACGAATTGTAATTACTATTTCCAACACTCCCCCTTAATTATAAATAGGTGGGATTTACAAAAATTGACATCAAAAATTTAAATTGGCATGTATTGTCATTCATTTATTACTGTGCAGACACTGAGACTACTCCGTAGATGCTTAAATGCATCCCTTGCCAAATATTTCGTGAAAATATTTGCGACTTTTTCTTTAGACCTGCAAAATTTTGAATAGATATCTTTGTTATTCACCAATTCTCTGATAAAATGATACATTGTATCAATTTGCTTTGTTTTCTTGTGAAACACATGGTTCTTTGATAACATTATGGTTGAATTATTGTCAGAAAATATTGTAGTTGGTTCATGTTGTTCCTGCAACAAATATTTTAACATTCTTCTCATACAAACTACTTCACAAGATGCACTTGTAGCTGCGACATACTCAACTTTTGTTGAAGAGAGAGTCACTATGGGCTTCTTCCTTGATTCCCATGATACTATACATATTCCAAAATGAAATGTGTACCCAGAGGTACTTTTCTTGTCATCTATGTTGCCTCCACAATCATTGTCAGTGTATCCAATTTAAGTCTAAAGCCTTCTGAAGTAGTATACATAATGCCAAATTATTTTGTTCTATTCACATATGTCAGAATTATTTTTCCTCCCTTCCAATGTGATTCTTTTGGAGTTTCCATGAACCTTCAAATTAGGCTCATTCCATACATAATATCAGGTCTTGTTGTTGTTAGATACATAAGACTGCCTACCATTCTATTAAATAATGTGGGATCCACCTTGGACCCTTCATCCTCCTTGCTTAACTTCAATCCTATTATGACAAGTGTTGGGGCTGCATTGGAATTTATCATATTGAATCTTTTCAATATTTCATGTGCATACTTAGATTATGAGATAAATATATCATCTTTGGACTGGTGAACTTCAATACCCAGAAAATATCTCATAAGCCCCAAATCGGTCATTTCAAATTCATCCTTCATGACTGACTTAAATTCTTCTATGCCAAAATCATGTGTGAAAATCAAATCATCTACATATAAGAAAATAATTAACATGTTACCTTGTTGATGTTCTTTGATGTACAGTGTTGGCTCACATTCACTTCTATGAAATCCATTCTGAATGAGGTAGGAATCTATGCGACTGCACCAAGCTCTAGGAGTTTGCTTTAATCCATACATTGCTTTCTTCAATCTGTACACTTTTTCTTCTTTTCCTAGAATCTCATAGCCTTGTAGTTGTTCTGCATACACTTCTTCTTCTAAATGTCCATTTAAAAATGCCGACTTTACATCCATTTGATAAAAATGGCCATTTTTTTGTGCCGCAATGGCTAACACAGTTCTAACTATGTCCATGTGCGCAACTGGTGAAAATGTTTCATTGAAATCAATTCCAGGTTGTTGTGTAAAACCTCTTGCAACTAGCCTTGCCTTATGTTTCTGCACATTTCCTTCTCCATCTTGCTTGGTATTATAAATCCACTTGACACTTATCACATCCTTGTCTTCAGGTACATCTACTAATTTCCATGTTTGATTGTTCTCTATGCATCTGATTTATTCATCCATCGCTTGAACCCATACATCATCTTTGACAACGTATTCAAAAGTTAATGGATCATCTATTTTTGAAACTAGAATAAAAACTAAAAATGAGTTTAGTGTGTCATTGTTATAGATGTCGTGCAAACTTCTTGTCTTTCTTAGTAGCAGACTTGCTAATGTTGGATCTGGAGATGTAGAACTACTTGGACTGCTTGTAGGAGTTTGTTGCACTCTAGTTGTAGACTGCGCACCTATTGATCTCACTGGAGTAGATTGTGTTGAGATTTGCATCACAATTGTAGAAGGAATTGTGCACTAACTTGTACTTGGTGTTTGAGCAAATTTTTCTTCTTTTGTGTCATCATGCTCCATAGCATCAATAATTTTGACTGTCTTTTCTATGCTTCCATCCCATGCTTCATTCTCCACGAACTGAACATCGTGGATGATTATGATTTTTCTTGCAATAGGGTCATACAACTTATAACCTTTTGTATCTTCAGAGTATCCAACAAATATACATTTATGTCCTTTCTTTTCCAGCTTCTTTCTCATCTCATCTAGAACATGTGTGTATGCGACACAACCAAAAACTTTTAAGTGCGCCACATTATGCTTCATTCTTGTCCAGGCTTCTTGAGGAACTTTGTTCTTCCGACTCTTTGTCGGGAATCTATTTAATATGTATACTACAATTGCTACTGCCTCAACCCAATACTCATTTGAAAAATGTTTGTCTTCCAACATACTATGTGCCATTTCCATGATGGTCTTGTTCTTTCTCTTTGCGACACCATTCTGCTATGGTGTATACCACATAGTGAATTGTTTGTAGATGCCATGAACTTTACAAAAGTTTTGAAATTCTCTTGAAACATATTCTCCTCCTCTATCAGTTCTTATAACATTGATGTAATAACCACTTTGCTTCTTCACAAGTGATTTGAGTTGTTGAAAACAACCCAATGCATCAGATTTATGCTTTAGGAAATAAATCCATGTATTTCTTGAGAAATCATCAATGAATGTTAGAAAATATGTATTGTCTCCTATATATGGTGTTTGCATTGATCCACATATATCTGAATGTACTATTTTCAGTGGATCTTTTTTCTCTGTATGACTTGCAAACTAGAAATGATTCTATGTGATACTTTCCAAACATACAACCTTCACATATTCTTTCTGGTTTTTCAATCAATGGCAATCCTTTTACCATATCCTTTGTGTGTAGTAGCTTCAGACCTACAAAGTTTAAATGTCCAAATATGAAATGCCATAGCCAAGAATCATCTTGTACTTCAGATTGGAATGCTTCTTGCATCTATTCACCGCTTTCTCCTTTCTCCTTAACATTGTGCGCACTACGTTTTCCTTCCTTGGAACTACTCACTCTTTCTGCTGTAAATGAAGTGTCAGACTACACATTTTTTTTCTTTACAGACAGTTTGCACTATATTTTTCTTCTTGGTTGGCTTTAATGTCAATGGAAACATTTTTTTACTGGTCATCAAGATTCTTGCAATAAGATGATTTCTTGGATATATGTCCATAATCACACAGTGAGTATCTTCCATGTAGATTCAACATCCTTTCTGTAACAACTATCCTATGCTCATCAAATTATGCTTTATACCAGAAACATAATATACACCAGGCATAACTTTATGTTCTCCTTGCAAAGTTAAAATGCTTATACTTCCTTTGCCTAAGACAATGACTTGGATATATGTTCCAAGTGTAACTTTAGTTTGGAATGACTTATCCAAACTAGAAAACAAATATATTTTTCTTGTCATGTGGTTACTACAGCCTGAATCTAGATACCATATGTCACAAGGACTTTATTGAGCAACGTCACATCGAACTGGTGATACTATAGGCATTTCTTCAGTGCACGCCATAAACATAGCACTGGAGGGACTATTTGCATTATGTGACTGATATTGACCTTGCTTGTTCTGATTATACTATATCTTCTTGCACTCATATGCATAATGTCCATACTTATAGTAATGTCATTGAATCTTTGATTTATCAGTTCTATGACTACTTGGATAACTAGTATTTGGGCTTTGACCTCTTCCACTAGTGCTTCTAGGACTATTGTTGCGTCTACCTTTAACAAAACTTCTTCCTTTGCCTCTAGAGTTTGCTCTCCCCCTCCCTCTTCCACGACTTATAGATGACTGCGTGGAAAATGCATTATCTAATGACATATTTGACCTATTTAATCTGTGTTCATGATTAATGAGGGAAACTTGCAGTTCATCTAGAATAAACTGACTCAAATCTTTGCTCTCTTCCGGAGTCACAACTAGGGTATCAAATTTAGGAAGAATACTCCTAAGTACCTTCTCAACAATTTTTTTTTCTTCTATGGTTTCTCCATGAGACTTAATTTGATTTATCAGGCTAATAACATGGATATAAAAGGAATCTACTGAATCGATATCTTTCATCAAGATAGAGTTTCACAATTTCTTCTAAGAATTTGTAGTTTTGAAGTCTTAAATTTGTCCATACCTTGATAAGAAGTTTGTAATATGTCCCACACTTCCTATTTGTTATTGCAACTCTTGGGAGTATGCTCTCATGCATGGATTGATGACGTAAAAAATTGCCTTTCCATCCTTCTTTCTTTGATCTTTCAAAGCATCCTTCTCAACTTGTGTGAGGGCATTGTACGATGCCTAATCTAGTGGTTCCACATTTTAGCAATATTTAATTAACTGGATCCTTTCCGTGTACGTGTCCCCGTGTCAGGTGATTTTAACATTTTAGCAATATTTAATTAACTGGAGAGGGTGGATGCCAGCCGTCTCCAAACTCCTATACTATTCCATTCTTTACCTGCCATTCCCATGCCATATACCTCCA
>SNQJ01S0006484.1:62618-108943 GCA_010110895.2 Picea sitchensis
GCTGCTTGGAGACTGGAAACTGACGGTGGCATGTAATGTGTGCAAGCTTTCTTTATTAATGTATAGCCGGTGCTTCAATCTCGTAGCTGTAGAATACATACAACATTTTTAGCATTAAAAATTTCGTTGTTTGAATTTTTTTTTGCAAATTGTGCAACACAGTTTGTGGCATCGTTACAAATTTGGTATCTGACATCACGGATAAAGTGTCAACACCTTTCAGAAAAATCTTAATCATGGTATATTTCATCCGAAATTCTTTTTCCTGGATTTCCTCGGAAGAAACGAATTTAAATTATAATATCTGTCCAGAAACTTTTATACGTATAATCTCAATTTAGCTTTGTTAAACGTTTGTTGATTCTTCTCAGTGACTCATCCCGATTTTCAGTTATTTTATTGCAAGTGATCCCGCTGATAGCTCTGGCGTGATGCTTTAATTTATGGATTAATTGTTTTATTAAATACGAATTTTGTGAATGTTACTATAGTTATTATACTAGCACAGCCACAAGTCACTCATAGAATTTGTGCATTAAATAATCTACGCAGGAAAATCCCGCCAAGTAAATAATAGTTGGAGAAAAAATCGTGGCTGGTAAACTTGGGCTCTTTAGAAAATGAAACGTTAAACACTCAGAGGTGGCAATCAACTAGCCATTATAGTAAATTTTAAATATGATCAAGTAAAAGTAAAAAAATAAACATGTAAACGGATGTCTTTATAATAGTGAAGAAGTTAGTGGTTGAAATCACAACCATTGATTTATTGGCACGACTAAGAATATTCCAACAATATTTAATCTTGTCTATACAAAACATATTAAATGTGCCCATTGCCAATAGGTGTATGCCTTTAGACGTAAATATAATAACGTAGAGTCAAAGAGACCAAATCTTTGTCTTACTTTTGAAATAGAAATGCCCCACATCTCTTGTTACTTTTTAATGATTAGTTAGTATTATTAGAGGGTCCATGTAATAGCTACAAACAACTTTATATGGTTAACACAAAATACTTGATATTAAATTGTTAATACAAAATACACTACTTGTAAATTGTCGGCTCCAACAGCTTCTGAGCTATTTCTGCAACTTACAAAACACACACACACACAAAACTTGTTCTCTGAGACTTCTTCAACTACCTTCAATTGTTGTTGCTTCTCTATTATGTATCTATCTTTTCTTTGTTCTGTGTTTCTTCTATCTATCGACTTCCTACAAACTCAGACATATATAGACTGAGACTAAAACTTCATGTAGAACCTAACCAACTTAACGATAAAGATGACAATAAATTTGAGTGACTTCTATCTACTTAATTGAACTCGAGAAAGATAAAGATCGATTTAATTAAATAACTCCCTTGCTTGCCGACTAACAAAACTAAGTTTGATTAAACTTGAGAATTTGTATTTGCAGACTGACTGACTGACAAGTCGACAAATTGTAATTACTATTTCCAACATTCCCCCTTAATTATAAATAGGTGGGATTTACAAAAATTGACATAAAAAATTTAAATTGGCATGTATTGTCATTCATTTATTACCGTGCAGACTCCGAGACTACTGCGTAGATGCTTAAATGCATCCCTTGCCAAATATTTCATGAAAATATTTGTGACTTTTTCTTTAGACCTGCAAAATTTTAAATAGATATCTTTGTTATTTACCAATTCTTTGATAAAATGATACATTGTATCAATTTGTTTTGTTTTCTTGTGAAACACATGGTTCTTTGATAACATTATGGCTGAATTATTGTCAGAAAATATTGTAGTTGGTTCATGTTATTCCTGCAACAAATATTTTAACATTCTTCTCATACAAACTACTTGACAAGCTACGCTTGTAGCTGTGACATACTCAGCTTTTGCTGAAGAGAGAGTCACTATGGGCTTCTTCCTTGATTCCCATGATACTATACATATTCTAAAATGAAATGTGTACCCAGAAGTACTTTTCTTGTCATCTATGTTGCCTCCACAATCATTGTTAGTGTATCCAATTTAAGTCTAAAGCCTTTTGAAGTAGTATACATAATGCCAAATTATTTTGTTCCATTCACATATGTCAGAATTATTTTTCCTCCCTTCCAATGTGATTCTTTTGGAGTTTCCATGAACCTTGAAATTAGGCTCATTCCATACATAATATCAGGTCTTGTTGTTGTTAGATACATAAAACTGCCTACCATTCTATTAAATAATGTGGGATCCACCTTGGACCCTTCATCCTCCTTGCTTAACTTCAATCTTGTTATGACAAGTGTTGGGGTTGCATTGGAATTTATCATATTGAATCTTTTCAATATTTCATGTGCATACTTAGATTATGAGATAAATATATCATCTTTGGACCGGTGAACTTCAATACCTAGAAAATATCTCATAAGCCCCAAATCGGTCATTTCAAATTCATCCTTCATGACTGAATTAAATTCTTCTATGCCAATATCACGTGTGAAAATCAAATCATCTACATATAAGAAAATAATTATCATGTTACCTTGTTGATGTTCTTTGATGTGCAGTTTGGATCACATTCACTTCTATGAAATCCATTTTGAATGAGGTAGGAATCTATGTGACTGCACCAAACTCTAGAAGCTTGCTTTAATCCATACATTGTTTTCTTCAATCTGTACACTTTTTCTTCTTTTCCTAGAATCTCATAGCCTTGTAGTTGTTCCGCATACATTTCTTCTTCTAAATGTCCATTTAAAAATGTTGACTTTACATCCATTTGATAAAAATGGCCATTTTTTTGTGCCGCAATGGCTAACACAGTTCTAACTATGTCCATGCGCGCAACTAGTGAAAATGTTTCATTGAAATCAATTCCAGGTTGCTGTGTAAAACCTCTTGCAACTAGTCTTGCCTTATGCTTCTGCACATTTCCTTCTCCATCTTGCTTGGTCTTATAAATCCACTTGACACTTATCACATCCTTGTCTTCAAGTACATCTATTAATTTCCATGTCTGATTGTTCTCTATGCATCTGATTTATTCATCCATTGCTTGAGCCCATACATCATCTTTGACAACTTATTCAAAAGTTAATGGATCATCTATTTTTGAAACTAGAACAAAAACTAAAAATGAGTTTAGTGTGTCATTGTTATAGATGTCGTGCAAACTTCTTGTCTTTCTTGGTAGCAGACTTGCTAATGTTGGATCTGGAGATGTAGAACTACTTGGACTACTTGCAGGAGTTTGTTGCACTCTAGTTGTAGACTGCGCACCTATTGATCTCACTGGAGTAGATTGTGTTGAGATTTGCATCGCAATTGTAGAAGGAACTGTGCATTGACTTGTACTTGGTGTTTGAGCAACTTTTTCTTCTTTTGTGTCATCATGCTCCATAGCATCAATAATTTTGACTGTCTTTTCTATGCTTCCATCCCATTCTTCATTCTCCACGAACTAAACATTGCAAATGATTATGAATTTTCTTGCAATAGGGTCATACAACTTATAACGTTTTGTATCTTCAGAGTATCCAACAAATATACATTTTTGTCCTTTGTTTTCCAACTTCTTTCTCAACTCATCTAGAACATGTGTGTATGCGACACAACCAAAAACTTTTAAGTGCACCACATTATGCTTCATTCTTGTCCAGGATTCTTGAGGAACTTTGTTCTTCACACTCTTTATCGGGCATCTATTCAATATGTATACTACAGTTGCTACTGCCTCAACCCAATACTCATTTGAAAAATGTTTGGCTTCCAACATACTATGCGCCATTTCCATAATGGTCCTGTTCTTTCTCTCTGTGACACCATTCTGCTATAGTGTATACCACGTAGTGAATTGTTTGTAGATGCCATGAACTTTACAAAAGTTCTGAAATTCTCTTGAAACATATCCTCCTCCTCTATTAGTTCTTATAACATTGATGTAATAACCACTTTGCTTCTTCACAAGTGATTTGAGTTGTTGAAAACAACCCAATGCATTGGATTTATGCTTTAGGAAATAAATCCATGTCTTTCTTGAGAAATCATCAATGAATGTTAGAAAATATGTATTGCCTCCTATATATGGTGTTTTCATTGATCCATATATATCTGAATGTACTATTTTCAGTGGTTCTTTTTCTCTCTATGACTTGCAAACTAGAAATGATTCTATGTGATACTTTCCAAACATACAACCTTCACATATTCTTTCTGGTTTTTCAATCAATGGAAATCCTTTTACCATATCCTTTGTGTGTAGTAGCTTTAGACCTACAAAGTTTAAATGTCCAAATATGAAATGCCATAGCCAGGAATCATCTTGTACTTCAGATTGGAATGCTTCTTGCATCTATTCCCCACTTTCTCCTTTCTCCTTAAGATTGTGCGCACTACGTTTTCCTTCCTTGGAACTACTCACACTTTCTGCTGTATATGAAGTGTCAGACTACACATTTATTTCTTTACAGACAGTTTGCACTATATTTTTCTTCTTGGTTGGCTTTAATGTCAATGGAAACATTTTTTTACTTGTCATCAAGATTCTTGCAATAAGATGATTTATTAGATATATGTCCATAATCACACAGTGAGTATCTTCCATGTAGATTCAACATCCTTTCTGTAACAACTATCCTATGCTCATCAAATTATGCTTTATACCAAAAACATAATATACATCAGGCATAACTTTCTATTCTCCTTGCAAAGTTAAAATGCTTATACTTCCTTTGCCTAAGACAATGACTTGGATATATGTTCCAAGTGTAACTTTAGTTTGGAATGACTTATCCAAACTAGAAAACAATTCTATTTTTCTTGTCATGTGGTTACTACAGCCTGAATCTAGATACCATATGTCATAAGGACTTTATTGAGCAACGTCGCATCGCACTGGTGATACTATAGGCATTTCTTCAGTGCACGCCATAAACATAGCACTGGAGGGACTATTTGCATTGTGTGACTGATATTGACCTTGCTTGTTCTGATTATACTATATCTTCCTGCACTCATATGCATAATGTCCATACTTACAGTAATGTCATTGAATCTTTGATTTATCAGTTCTATGACTACTTGAATAACTAGTATTTGGGCTTTGACCTCTTCCACTCGTGCTTCCAGGACTATTGTTGCGTCCACCTTTAACAAAACTTCTTCCTTTGCCTATAGATTTTTCTCTCCCCCTCCCTCTTCCACAACTTATAGATGACTGCGTGGAAAATGCATTCTCTAATGACATATTCAACCTATTTAATTTGTGTTCGTGATTAATGAGGGAAACTTGCAGTTCATCTAGAATAAATTGACTCAAATCTTTGCTCTCTTCCAGAGTCACAACTAGGGTATCAAATTTAGGAAGAATAGTCCTAAGTACCTTCTCAACAATTTTTTTTTCTTCTATGGTTTCTCCATGAGACTTAATCTGATTTATTGGGCTAATAACATGGATATAAAAGGAATCTACTGAATCAATATCTTTCATCAAGATAGAGTTTCAAAATTTCTTCTAAGAATTTGTACTTTTGAAGTCTTAACTTTGTCCATACCTTGATAAGAAGTTTGTAATATGTCCCATGCTTCCTATTTGCTGATGCAACTCTTGGGAGTATGCTCTCATGCATGGATTGATGACGTAAAACATTGCCTTTCCATCCTTCTTTCTTTGATCTTTCAAAGCATCCTTCTCAGCTTGTGTGAGGGCATTGTATGGTGCCTGATCTAGTGGTTCCACATAGTCATTCTCAAATATCTCGCATACACCTTGAGCCATAAATAATTCCTTTATGGTCAAGGACCATAACTCATAATTTTTTCCTGTAAAAGTGGGAGGTTGCAGATTCCAGATTCATCTTTCAATAGAGTTTTTGCTCTTGAACTTGTTCTGATAGAACCTCTTGCGACTAACCTTTTCTGATACCATATCTTGTATCTACAATGCATAGACTAGGCTGTGCAACACAGTTACAAATATTGTGTGCCACAAAATTTTGTGACTAAATTTTTTAGGACTTACCACATAGTGCACAGACTGCATGATTTACTATGCGTTGTGATAAAACACTTAATGAAATGATTTATTGACACAGAAACAATACAATGTTATAATTAGCATATAAACTAAGAAATACACATGAAATTGTTAACATGCAAAATACTTTGATATTAAAATAAAACTTGGCATTGTGCGCTAATACAAAATACAATAATGTGTCGAGCTTCGGCTCCAACAACTTCTGAGCTATTTCTGCAACTTACAAAACACACACAGACAAAGCTTGTTCTCTCAAAATTCTTCGACTATCTTCAGTTTTTGTTGCTTCTCTATTATGTGTCTATCTTCTCTATGTTTTTTGTTTCCTCTGTCTATCAACTTCATATATACTTGAATATATATACACTGAGACTAAAACTTCATGTAGAAGCTAATGGACTTAACAATAAAGACGACAATAAATTCGACTAAGTTCTATCTACTTAATTGGACTCGAGAAAGATAAAGATCAACTTCATTAAATAACTCCCTTGCTTGCCGACTATCAAAATTGAGTTTGAGTAAACTTGTGAATTTGTATTTGTAAACTGACTGACAAATCGACGGAGACGTAAATCTCACTGAATTGTAATTACTATTTCCAACATTTATTTCATCTACAACCAAACATATTTAATACATCGAGTTAGATTAAAACTTTCAGATACTGTCACTTCTAGATCCGATGGCCCTCTGAGAATCTTTGTATTCGAGATTTCTTATTGTTAGCAAGGGTGCAGGTTTTGGTTGTGTTAGCTTGTATGTGGTAGACACTATCTTCATCGTGAGGATTTTTCCCTTCAATTGCCAGTGTATCTTCGCTTTTTCCTTTCAACTAGATTAATTAAAAAAAAATATCTTTTTAACATGATTTATCTACCAGCCCCCGGGGTGTAGAACAGTTGATGTTGGAGTGTATTTCTAAGGCACTTTGTTATGTGAAGTGACTGGTTCAAAAGCCTCGACTAGCCTTGTGTGTCGCGCGAGGGGATGACAATTTTTAAAGTATATAATCTCTAGCGTTGACTAATAGAATGTGCATAGATTAGTTAGTTGGGTGATTAGTTGATTTGTTCTTTTTCTATTTAGTTTTGATCGTATCAAACCTATAGGATTCTTAAACTTCTATTGTAAAAAATCTATTTAATAATGAGAAGGGTGAGTCATACCCATAAGTTATTTGGTGCTTTTATTCTAATTTTTCTCCGTTTATCAATTTAACATTGTATCCGAGCAGGTTCATAACACTTTTCATGGAGTGGAGAAAGTATATAATCTCTAGTGTTGACCGATAGAGTATGCATAGATTAGTTAGTTGGGTGATTAGTTGATTTGTTCTTTTTCTATTTAGTTTTGACCGTATCAAACTTCTAGGATTGTTAAATCTCTATTGTAAAAAATATGTTTAATAATGAGAAGGGTAAGCCATACCCCATAGGTTATCTGGTGTTTTTCTTCATATTTGTCTCTGTTTATCAATTTAACATTGTATATGAGTATGTTTATCAATTTAACATTGTATCTGAGTATGTTCGTAACACTTTTCATAGAGTGGAGAGAGATAGATCATTAATCTAGATAGATCGTGAAAGACATATATACGAGGAGTCAAGATATGTAGAAATTGGGTAAAAAACCCAAAGCCAAGTTCAAATGGTTTCAAAGGAACAAACCCAACAGAGACCATAAGGAGGTGAATTGGAGCTTTTGTTTTAAATTTGGGTGAAGTTTCTATTTTATTAGGTGTATGGTTAAATAGTGATCAAATTTTGCTATATTAAAAACACAAAGTTAGGGTATGGATGAAAATTGAATGAGAAAAAAAAGGGGGGTTAAAAAAGGTGGACATTAGGAGAAATAAAGAAATAACCTTCACTCAATTTCTTTGATTGATTTTTAATGGCTTCAACAAGTAATCTAGGGAAAACACAAGACCAATTATTTTTGGCAATAACTATGAGTTCGAATGTTGGAACCTCTAACGAACCTAGGACCTAAGCACCCTCACTAAAAATACACCCTTTGTAAACACTAAATTTTGGAATTTTCTTAATTCATATCATTAATTGTTTAATACTATTTATATATGCTCTGCAACATATGGACACAATTATGCACTTTTGCAACATATAATCCATGTATAATTATATACAATTATAGCATAACATAATAAACATAAAAAAAACTCTGTAATCATAATAAACACATAAAGAACAATTATCTTTTAATTAAAATCATCGATTGGTTGAAGACTATATTGTTCATTCACTCTCAATAACAGGTCACCCCTGAGGTGGATCTATGAGTTCACCAGGGAAAAAACTACCTAAGTCAAACTAAGGTCCAAGAACACACAAATTCAAGACAAGACCAATGACACCAATTCTAGTAGTAGTCCCACCTCACAGACTCTCATTCCCCATAGATTTTCCCATCAAAGAAACTATACCCCTTCATCGTTTGACAGTCCTTCGATTGTCTCACTTCCCTTCTAAAGATTCAACAACAAGTTGAACAGTTTAGTGACACTCATAACACAAGGCTGCTCAAAGAGTTACAACACTAGAGCTTTGTGACACTCATAACACAAGGCTGCTCAAAGAGTTACAACACTCACTAGGCCATCACATAGGGATTTGGCTTTGCAAGTTATCTTTTCATTTTTACTATCAGTGGGATTTTTTACTCCATCGAGTTATTTACTTCTAATTCGATTACTATCAATTAGGTTACTATGTAGGGTTCTTTAATGCTGCTCAATATCTCTTGAATACAATGGTGGGGCAATTTCCTTACAATGACACAATTTTTTTTGTATGCTTCCACTAACATGCTGTTTAAAATCAATGATGGTTCGAAACCTACAACCCCAAGGATCTATATGTTGCATGGGTATTCCTTCATGGCATTGGGGTGGAGAACACTTTTTTATCGAGTATGTGCTTCTGTCTAGACATGATTTCCAGTAATATTTCACTTACAGTTTATGATATCTTGACTTGTTTTATCATGTAGGAACATGGTTTCATTTATGATATCTTGACTTGTTTTATCATGTAGGAACATGGTTTCATGGACATCTCTGGGATTCTACACTTGAAGGGGTGTTGAGGTTAGTTTTTGTTTGCAATGGCATCCTCAAAATTTTTAACATTATGGCCCGAATTTAAATTTTATAGGGATGGATAGCACATATTTCTCAGATCAATACCAGTATGAACAACCTCTAATCCTTAAATCAATTTTTTTTTTGTATATTGATCAATCTCCATTTCTACCCATACTACGCATTTGTGAGAACCCATACTACGCATTTGTGAGAAGTAAAATTAGAATACTCTATGTGTGTTTTCTTTTATATATACACAGTTTTGCAACATTGTGGAAAAGATCAATCTCCATTTCTACCAATACTACGCATTTGTGAGAAGTAAAATTAGAATACTCTATGTGTGTTTTCTTTTATATATACACAGTTTTGCAACATTGTGGAAAAGTTTGTGAGTTATGTTGGATGAATTGTCTTCCAGTCTCTGTATTAATTAATTGGATTGAACGCCTTTTCTACCTATACAACATATCATCTGTGTATTAATTAATTGGATTGAATGCATTTTCTACTTATACAACATATCATCCATTTTCTGTCACCTTATACAAGATGACAACTAGCAATAAAAAAATATTAAAAAAACAACACTATAAAAAGAAGCATAGTAGAGCGCATACGAATGGACCTTTCATTTCATATTTTGTAGACCCAAGGATCTATGTTGTCCATATGGATCCTTTGCTATACGTATATTTTATTTTTTATCTTTCTTAACTTATTTGCAAAGGCTCAATAGTTTTTGAATTATTTTTTCTCATGATAGAACAAGGAGAGTTGCAAAGGCAACAAGTCCCTACCTTTGCCGGTTAAGATTCAAAACAAAAGAATGCATAGAATGCATGTGCACTATATTTTTTTTGTTTTTTCTATAGTATACTTCCGGTTTCCTTCAAATCTGCAAACTTGACTTATTAATTCAATTCTTAGAACTGTTAAGTTGATTTATTAGATATCATAGTGATTAAATAACCTCATGAAGTTTCAAGAACAATGTGTTATTGCAGAGTTTATGGAGTTTCAAGAACAGAGTGTTATTGTAGAGTTCAATCAGATGGTGTAGAAACATAAATAGAAGACTTAATATAATAAGAATATCCATAACAAGATGCTTGTTAGAACCTAATACATTAACTTTGTTATATGATAGCATGTATGTAAAGAATCTGTTTATGGAGTTTCAAGAACAGAGTGTTATTGTAGAGTTCAGTGTGTTATTGTAGAGTTCAATCAGATGGTGTAGAAACATAAATAGAAGACTTAATATAATAAGAATATCCATAACAAGATGCTTTTTAGAACCTAGTTCATTAACTTTGTTATATGATAGCATGTATGTAAAGAATCTGTTATATGATAGCATGTATTTAAAAAAATCCCAAAAAGCTCAATCTAAAGAATCCCAGATAGTGTATGTTACTAGAACTAGCATAGTAAAGCTAACTAAGTTGGATAATCACTCACATTGACATTAAACCATGCTAATAAATTCGAAAGAAACTCTCCTTGAAACGGGTGAGAGATTTAACTCAATCTAAAGAATCCCAAATAGTGTATGTTACTGGGACTAGCATAGTAAAGCTAACTAAGTTGGATAATTACTCACATTGACATTAAACCATGCTAATAAGTTCGAAAGAAACTCTCCTTGAAACGGATGAGAGATTTAACTCAATCTAAAGAATCTCAGATAGTGTATGTTACTGGGACTAGCATAGTAAAGCTAACTAAGTTGGATATTGTGCACATGACATAATTCTTTTGATTATAAAGCATCATAGTGTATGTTACTGGGACTACCATAGTAAAGCTAACTAAGTTGGATATTGTGCACATGACATAATTCTTTTGATTATAAAGCATCTATTTTTTAGTGTCAGTGTGTACACATATGTTGTACACATAAAGGTAAACTAATGACTTTGACTTTTATATTTAATTATTTTTAATGAATATTTATTGATAACAATTGCTAACTTTCGAGAATGATGATTTTCCTCATATTAAAAACCTAAACCTGTCTAACATTTTCTGATTCACTCAACACATATTTACATTTTCTGACTCACTCAACACATATTTACAGGGAGAACAGAGATATTACAACTTTACGGAAATGGCAAGGCATCTTAAGGCATCTTAGAAGAATAATTTTGCAAACCAATTATGTTCAACCTGCAAAACCCAAAATAAAACGCATCCATAAAAAAACGACCACCAATGAAAGTCAATGAAAACAAAATAAAAGTCAATGAAAACAAAATAAAGTTTACCATATTTTATTTACCTTAGGATGGCTTGTGTAATAACAGAGAGAGAAGAAACTACATCCAACAATATCATAATGTAGTAGCTGCTACCTTCTCTTCAAAAGTCCATCAAAATGATTGTTGTTTATAATTTTGGAAGATGTTTCTTTTCAATTTCTTCGGTGCTTCCCACTTGTCGTATGATACGGTTAAGACAGGAAAATATATTTACATGATGTATGTTTGTTCTATTTGTATTTTCCCTTGAGATTGGATGAAATTTTTTGAACAAGGAATAATAGTATGCAATGATTTATGTAAAGATTCATCTAAAAAATGGTGTTACAAATAGTGTACCGGGGAACGATGTGAATCTAAAATTTATGGACTCGCATACTCTTTAAATTTCATTTCAATCCAACTCTTTAAATTTCATTTCAATCCAATCCAAGCACCAAAAATGGAGAAACCACAAGCACAATAAGAAGGAATGAAAGGAACAGGAGATAAGCTTCTGTATCGATGAAGATGCAAAAATCGAAGTGTTATCTGGAACACAGTGATGAGACTTGGCCTAGTAAATCTCATACTAAAATCTACCACAATTTTGTACTTTATATAGAGAGATAACATCATGTACAGTTCAAAAATCTCCTCTTGTTACCTGCATTCCTCCTTGTTTATGAGTGTTTGCATTGTTGGTTAATGTAATCATTTCATAGAGGGTGGATGATTCCAAAAAATGAAAGAGCATGTAGAGATAATATATAGATGTACCATATTTGGGAACATGTTTCTGAGAGTAGCCATGCGGTTTTGACGCCCATAGACTTGTCCAGAAGTTACATGTATCTGTGTCTCCTTGGAAATTTTATAAACTTTGAAAATTTAATGATGTGAATAACAATACAAGGAAGAATATAAAAATAAAGTTAAAATTATAGAAAAAAAATGAAATTTCTAATTTTATTTAACTAACGAACAATTTAAAAAATAATATTATGATAACTTAAGTATCTATTGAGGCTAAACAGTCTAGCATTTTCTATTGCTAAATAATCTAAATTCTTCTTTCTTTGATTATTGCTAAATAATCTAAATTCTACAGTAGTTGGAATTTTTTTTAAATGTTTATATTTGTTATCTAAAAATAACTACGATCTTAAATTCATTTACAAGATATATAGTTATTTAGTCAGCATGTCTCCAATGCACTTTATGCAGAGGAATTTTCTTATATAATCTAAAACATTTCTGGAATAATGGTGCTTGAACAGGATCCTTACTCTCACAATATATATATATATATTCTTTGCTTCTGCTATTCCAATAATTTCATTTGGAGAGCAACTGGACAGAAACACAAAGTAAGTTGATCTGTTTTATGCCTCTCTCTAATTTGAGTTTCTCTTTCTGATCATGACTAAGCAATAGAAATATGAGAAGGGGATAATTTTCGCGATCTATTGGTATTTACTAACCTTTTGAATTTGATGCAGTAGATTAAGCCATTGATTCAGCCATTGACGTAGTAGCTAAAATAGTTGTGGCATGGCTGAAAGGAAGGATACCGGGACTATGAGCGGCAATTGATTCAGCCATTGACGCAGTAGCTACAGTAGTTGTGGCCTGGCTGAAATGAAGGATATCGGGACTACGAGCGGAAGGTCCAATTATAACAGCTAAGGTAACAAAGGCTATTTTTCAGAGATTTGTGCAGACATTATAGTTATTATAGCAGTTGCAAGGGACATGCAAGTGACCAAGTGCGGGGCATGCAAGTGACCAAATGCCCAAAGACACGGCTTCCCAGCACTCTGCAAGTGCCAAGTGCCGTTGTGAAACGCCACCACGAAACATTGCAAAGGGGTTATGGACTTTATGCGTCCAAAGATATTAAACATTTAATGTTTCGGAATTAATGCTAAGTTGAAACTTAGCATTAATTTGCCTTGCTTGCTACATATCCAGTTTATTTAGTTTCATGTCCTCCTTTCCTTATGATTGAGAAGCCTCTTGCTTCGATATGAAGCCAAATAAGAGGTCAAATATCCAGTTTATTTAGTTTCATGTACTCCTTTCCTTATGATTGAGAAGCCTCTTGCTTCGATATGAAGCCAAATAAGAGGTCAAATATAAAATCTTGGATAAACGAATGAAATACCACTTCAAAAATGCACGAATTACCCCACAATTTTTCTTAAAACATGAAAAGACCATCAGTGCTTGTGCATGAATAATAGAAATGCAAACAACCGTTTACTAATAATCCCCATGCCCGAAGGGCAGGGACTAATAAGTATAACGTAGTAGTATTTCAACTTATTCACAATTGTATAATTTCAGTTGATGGTAGTAAACCTTAATCACCACACAAATGAACTATTGAAACTATAGGGGATAGAACCATAAAAATTTTGGTAATTGTATAATTTCAGTTGATGGTAGTAAATCTTAATCACCACACAAATGAACTATTGAAGCTATAGGGGATAGAACCATAAAATTTTTGGTAATTGTATAATTTCAGTTGATGGTAGTAAACCTTAATCACCACACAAATGAACTATTGAAACTATAGGGGATAGAACCATAAAATTTTTGGTAAGGAATATGCGATAAAGAATATAGGCTTATTCATACAATTTTATAATAACGTCCGCTATTTGTAAGGATTCAATCATTAACTTCCTAGCTATTATAAAGACATCCGTTTATGTGTTTACTTTTTTACATTTACCTAATCATATTTAAAAATTACTTTGATATCTAATTGATTGCCACCTAAGTGATTAACAAAAATTAAAATATTAACACCAGATAAATGAAACTCAACCGTTTATTTGTTAATCAATAATAAAATTTAATATATTCTTTTAAAGATTCTTTTCATCTTATCAGCCTTTCGACGTTGATCAACCACAATTATGTGGCTGTGCTAGTTTAATTGTGGTTGTGCTAGTTCTATTACTATGGATAACGATTATTTAAACAACATCATTTTAGATTATTGTTATGGAAATATGAGCTTTTAAAAATTTGGTGAGTTTTTTATCGCCCAAATGTCAAGCTTATCGATCAAATGAGGATTATTTATAACCACATTATTTTAGAATTTTTTTTAATGAAAACTTGAGGTTTTTAAAGTTTTAAATTTTTTGTAAATTTTTTAATCGTCTTGACTCATATGTCGTTTCAAATCAGTGATTGGCTTGAATCTTGCAGCCTAACAAGATCTATATGTTGCATGGATAGGGCTTCATGAAAATGGGATGGAGAAGTGCTTTTTATTAGGTATCTCCTTATGTCTAGACATGATTGCCATTAAGATTTCACTTACAATTACAACTTCTGATATCTTTACTTGTTCAATCATGGAGGTACATGGCTTCTTGGGCATCCGTAAGATTTTGTACTTCGAAGAGTGTTGATGTTGGTTTTTTTGCAATGCCATCCTCAACTTTATGACAACATTGTCGTGACCTTGATTTTATCTATCAAGATCACCATGATGAAGAACATGTATTTCTCATATATACTTGAATGAATAGCTCTTATAATCCTTAATACTTCTAAT
This sequence comes from Picea sitchensis, assembly GCA_010110895.2. Lineage (NCBI taxonomy): Eukaryota > Viridiplantae > Streptophyta > Pinopsida > Pinales > Pinaceae > Picea > Picea sitchensis. The sequence goes on from SNQJ01S0006484.1 coordinate 77,562, forward strand.
AAACTAGTTTCCGTTTTGTCTATATTGATTTTTCTTCATTGCTACCAATAATACACCTTTGTAATTAATTAAAAATATTTTGTGTGTTTTCCATCACATACATGTATGGGATAATTGTTCTACCATCAATATTTATGGGGTAATTGTACTACCATCAATATTTTATGTTCTTACTAGCATAAGTGCAATTGATGACTTTTTCTTTTCCATGGAGATATAAGTGTAGTCTAGAAATTCTATCCAAATAGGTTGTAGGGCATCATCTTTGAGGACACTAGAGCAATGAAAAGTAGAAGTACAATTGGTGACTTTTCTTCTCCATGGAGATACAAGTTTAGTCCACGAATTCCAGCCAAAAAGGTTGTAGCGCATCATCTGTGTTTTTTTTATGGCGGTGAGCAAAATGAAAAGTAATTGATTATACTACAAGTTATACTTACATCACATATCATCTGGAATCAATGATATCAAAGTTTTCAACTAACACCGACCAATAAAAATGAAGGAGTTGCACGTTGCAACACTTAATTATCAAGATTTTGTTTGTTTTTTAATTAACTGTAAAATATGGAGTAAGTTTTACTATATTTTAATATATATATTTTTANGAGATAGATCATTAATCCAGATAGATCATGCAAGAAATAGATACGAGGAGTCAAGATATGTAGCAATTGGGCAAAAGAGCCAAAGCCAAGTTCAAATGGTTTCAAAGGAACAAACCCAACAGATACCATAAGGAGGTGAATTGTTTGTAACACTTTTCATAGAGTGGAGAGAGATAGATCATTAATCCAGATAGATCATGGAAGAAATAGATACGAGGAGTCAAGATATGTAGCAATTGGGCAAAAGAGCCAAAGCCAAGTTCAAATGGTTTCAAAGGAACAAACCCAACAGATACCATAAGGAGGTGAATTGGCGCTTTTGTTTTAAATTTGGGTAAAGTTTCTATTTTATTAGGTGTATGGTTAAATAGTGATCAAAATTTTCTATATTAAAAGCACAAAGTTAGGGTATGGATGAAAATTAAATGAGATAAAAAAAAGGGAGGTTAAAAAAAGTGGACAAACTTAATTTCTTTTAGGAGAAATAAAGAAATAACCTTCACTCAATTTCTTTGATTGTTTTTTAATGGCTTCAACAAGTAATCTAGGGAAAACACAAGACCAATTATTTTTGGCAATAACCGTGAGTTCGAATGTTGGAACCTCTAACGTACCTAGGACCTAAGCACCCTCACTAAAAATCCACCCTTTGTAAACACTGAATTTTGGAATTTTCTTCAATTCATACCATTAATTGTTTGATACTATTTATTAATTAATATGCTCTGCATATGGACACAATTATGCACTTTTGCAACATATAATCCATGTATAATTATATACAACTATAGCATAACATAATGAACATAAAAAAAAAAACTTTGTAATCATAATAAACACATAAAGAAAAATTATCTTTTAATTAAAATCATTTATTGGATGAAGACTATATTGTTCATTCACTCTCAATAACAGGTCACCCCCGAGGTGGGTCTATGAGTCCACCAAGGAAAAGGCCACCTAAGTCAAACTAAGGTCCAAGAACACACAAATTCAAGACAAGACCAATGACACCAATTCTAGTAGTAGTCCCACCTCACAGACTCTCATTCCCCATAGATTTTCCCATAAAAGGAACTATACCCCTTCATCGTTTGAGAGTCCTTCAGTTGTCTCGCTTCCCTTCCAAGGATTCAACAACAGGTCGAACAGGAAGTTTCAGAGCTTTGTGACATTCATAACACAAGGCTGCTCAAAGAGTTACAACACTCACTAGGCCATCACATAGGGATTTGGCTTTGCAAGTTGTCTTTTCATTTTTACTATCAGTGGGATTTTTTACTCCATCGAGTTATTTACTTCTAATTCGATTACTATCAATTAGGTTACTATGTAGGGTTCTTTAATGCTGCTCAATATCTCTTGAATACAATGGTGGGGCAATTTCCTTACAATGACACAAAAGATTTTGTATGCTTCCACTAACATGCTGTTTAAAATCAATGATGGTTCGAAGCCTACAACCCCAAGGATCTATTTGTTGCATGGGTATTCCTTCATGGCATTGGGGTGGAGAACACTTTTTTTCGAGTATGTGCTTCTGTCTAGACATGATTTCCAGTAATATTTCACTTACAGTTTATGATATCTTGACTTGTTTTATCATGTAGGTTCATGGACATCTCTGGGATTCTACACTTGAAGGAGTGTTGAGATTGGTTTTTGTTTGCAATGGCATCCTCAAATTTCTAACAACATTATGGCCCGAATTTAAAATTTTATAGGGATGGATAGCACATATTTCTCAGATCAATACCAGTATGAACAACCTCTAATCCTTAATACTTATAATAAATCAATTTTATTTTTTTGTATATTGATCGATCTCCATTTCTACCAATACTACGCATTTGTGAGAAGTAAAATTAGAATACTCTATGTGTGTTTTCTTTTATATATACACAGTTTTGCAACATTGTGGAAAAGTTTGTGAGTTATGTTGGATGAATTATCTTCCACTCTCTGCATTAATTAATTGGATTGAGCGCCTTTTCTACCTATACAACATATCATCTGTGTATTAATTAATTGGATTGAATGCATTTTCAACTTATACAACATATCATCCATTTTCTGTCACCTTATACAAGATGACAACTAGCAACAAAAAATAATTAAAAAAATAACACTATAAAAAGAAGCATAGTGGAGCACATACAAATGGACCTTTCATTTCATATTTTGTAGACCCAAGGATATATGTTGTCCATATGGATCCTCTGCTATACGTATATTTTATTTTTTATCTTTCTTCACTTATTTGCAAAGACTCAATAGTTTTTCGAACTATTTTTTCTCATGATAGAACAAGGGGAATTGCAAAGGCAACAAGTCCCTACCTTCGCCGGTTGAGATTCAAAACAAGTGAATGCATAGAATGCGTGTGCACTATATTTTTTTCGTTTTTTCTATAGTATACTTCCGGTTTCCTTCAAGTCTGCAAATTTGACTTATTAATTCAATTAAATTTGACTTATTAATTCAATTTTGCAAACTTAACTTATTGAATATCATTGTAATTAAATAACCTCATGAAGTTTCAAGAACAATGTGTTATTGGAGAGTTCAATTAGATGGTGTAAAAACATAAATAGAAGACTTGATATGATAAGAATATCCATAACAAAATGTTAGAATCTAATTCATTAACTTTGTTATATGATAGCATGTATTTAAAGAATCTGTTATATGATAGCATGTATCTAAAGAATCCCAAAAAACTCAATCTAAAGAATCCCAGATAGTGTATGTTACTAGAACTAGCATAGTGTTGGATAATCACTCACATTGACATTAAACCATGTTAATAAATTCGAAAGAAACTCTCCTTGAAATGGGTGAGAGATTTATTGTGCACATGACATAATTCTTTTGATTATAAAGCATCTATTTTTTCAGTGTCAGTGTGTACACATATGTTAATTTTTTTGATTATAAAGCATCTATTTTTTGTTAATTTTTTTTTTATTATAAAGCATCTATTTTTTGTTAATTTTTTTTATTATAAAGCATCTATTTTTTCAGTGTCAGTGTGTACACATATGTTGTACACATATGAAGGTAAACTAATGACTTTGACTTTTATATTTAATTATTTTCAATGAATATTTATTGATAACAATTTGTTAATTTTTTTGATTATAAAGCATCTATTTTTTGTTAATTTTTTTTATTATAAAGCATCTATTTTTTCAGTGTCAGTGTGTACACATATGTTGTACACATATATGAAGGTAAACTAATGACTTTGACTTTTATATTTAATTATTTTCAATGAATATTTATTGATAACAATTGTTCAAAATATAATTTACTAAAAATGTTTTTGGTAAACTAATGACTTTGACTTTTATATTTAATTATTTTCAATGAATATTTATTGATAACAATTGTTCAAAATATAATTTACTAAAAATGTTTTTTTATTATTAATAGAACAATTTCTACCCAACTTTAGAGAATGATGATTTTCCTCATATTAAAAACATGTCTAACATTTTCTGACTCACTCGACACATATTTACAAAAACATGTCTAACATTTTCTGACTCACTCAACACATATTTACAGGGAGAACAAAGATATTACAACTTTGGAGAACAAAGATATTACAACTTTATGGAGATGGCAAGGCATCTTAGAAGAATAATTATGCAAACCAATTATGTTCAACCTGCAAAACCCAAGATAAAACACATCCATAAAAAAAGACCACCAATGAAAGTCAATGAAAACAAAATAAAGTTTACCATATAAAATATAATTTACTAAAAATGTTTTTTTATTATTAATAGAACAATTTCTACCCAACTTTAGAGAATGATGATTTTCCTCATATTAAAAACATGTCTAACATTTTCTGACTCACTCAACACATATTTACAGGGAGAACAAAGATATTACAACTTTGGAGAACAAAGATATTACAACTTTATGGAGATGGCAAGGCATCTTAAAAGAATAATTATGCAAACCAATTATGTTCAACCTGCAAAACCCAAGATAAAACACATCCATAAAAAAAGACCACCAATGAAAGTCAATGAAAACAAAATAAAGTTTACCATATTTTATTTACCTTAGGATGGCTTGTGAAATAACAGAGAGAGAAGAAACTACATCCAACAATATCATAATGTAGTTGCTACCTTCTCTTCAAAAGTCCATCAAAATGATTGTTTTTTATAATTTTGGAAGATGTTTCTTTTGAATTTCTTCGGTGCTTCCCACTTGTCGTATGATACGGTTAACACGGGAAAATATATTTACGTGATGTATGTTTGCTCTATTTGTATTTTCCCTTGAAATTGGATGAAAATTTTTGAACAAGGAATAATAGTATGCAATTATTTTTGTAAAGATTCATCAATTATTTATGTAAATAGTATACCGATGAACGATGCGAGTCTAAAATTTATGGACTCGTATACTCTTTAAATTTCATTTCAATCCAATCCAAGCACCAAAATGGAGAAACCACAAGCACAATAAGAAGGAATGAAAGGAACAGGAGATAAGCTTCTGTATCAATGAAGCTGCAAAAATCAAAGTGTTATCTGGAACACAGTGATGAGACTTGGCCTAGTAAATCTCATACTAAAATCTATCACAATTTTGTACTTTATATAGAGAGATAACATCATGTACAGTTCAACAATCTCCTCTTGTTACCTGCATTCCTCCTTGTTTGTGAGTATTTGCATTGTTGGTTAATGTAATCATTTCATAGAGGGTGGATGATTCCAAAAAATGAAAGAGCATGTAGAGATAATATATAGATGTACCATATTTGGGAACATGTTTCTGAGAGGAGCCATGCGGTTTTGACGCCCATAGACTTGTCCAGAAGCTGCATATATCTGTGTCTCCTTAGAAATTTTATAAACTTTGAAAATTTATTGATGTGAATAACAATACAAGGAAGAATATAAAAATAAAGTTAAAACTATAGAAAAAATAAATTGAAATTTTTAATTTTATTTAACTAGCAAACAATTTAAAAAATAATATTATGATAACTTAAATATCAATTGGAAAAAGTAAAGACGTGTCTACCATTTAATCATCTGACAAATGCACCATTTAATCATCTGACAAATGCAGTGTTTAATTATCTAACAAATGCTAGTTGCATCAACCAAATGTGCTTATTTTTCAAAGAGCTACTTGTTACGCCACCTATTGGCCACCTATTGGAGATGGGCGTATACCTATTGGAGATGGGCACAATTAACCTATTGGAGATGGGCGTATATCTATTGAAGATGGGCACAATTAATGATCTTTTAATCTTAAATTTCTTAAATTCCAAATGGTTATGCATTGAAGATGTTGGGTATATTCTTAGTTGTCCTCCAAAATCAATGGATTTTGGATTTATCGTTGATAACTTCTTTGCATTTATAAATGCATCTGTTACCCTGTTTACTTTTTAACATTTACCTTTTTAACATTTACCTAATCATATTAAAAAATTATTAAGAAATACCTAATCATATTAAGAAATTATTAAGAAATCACTGTAACAACACAACATATGACTTAAGAAATTATTAAGAAATTACTGTAACAACATATGACTGCCACTGTTTAAATGATTAACTTTTGGAATTCTTCAGAGTTTAATTATCTGACTCAGTTAAAATTTCATTATCTAACTGAGTTTTATTTTAAAATGAGAATTTTTTTTATCGACCATAACTCTTTCGACGTTCACCAGCCGCACTCTTTCGACGTTCACCAGCCGCGAGTTAGCGGCTGTGCTAGTTTACATCTAAGTGAGACCTGAATGCCATGCCACCGTCACCACGAGCATAGCCGAGACCACCTCTAGGTCTTGTTCTTCTACAAGGGATTCAAAGGGTGGTGATTCTACTGTGCATCACTTTGGACATGCTTTCTTTTCTAGGCTTCCGTAGTGCTTGTACTTTTTTGAATGATAGGCATTGCCTCTTGGACTGTATGGTAGGTGTTCACCGATGGGCATTCGGACAGGAGACAAAACTGCTGCATCTGGAACAGGAAGGGGTGTTGGTGGTGGTGCTTATGCCTTTGATTCTACCACCAGACCTGCATAATTATTCCATGCACCACTTACATGCTCCTCATGGGACACATAGCATCCTTAAGGGAGAACATGGCAGTGTGTGTCTGTTACCATTGTTTCACTAGATTTTAGGAGATTACTGAGCAACTGGATCTTTAATCATCGCGGTCTATTTCCGTATGCGTTTTGTGCAGAATTTACCTTGTGCTCCTGATTATCCAGTACTACCATGCAATTTTTCACTGGTCTCTTTGTCATGGAGGAGACTTTTGTGCCATTCCAAGGAATTAAGAATGATCTGAAGGGAAGGTTGCTATGTTACAAACAAGACTGGACTGGTGGTTTCAATGAAGTATTCAGGTATTTACTTCAACATGAACTAATTATAATTGTCATGGAATTTTATCATGGAATTGAGGCTAAACAATCTAGCATTTTCTATTGCTAAATAATCTAAATTCTTCTTCCTTTGATTATTGCTAAATAATCTAAATTCTACAGTAGTTGGAATTATTTTTAAATGTTTATATTTGTTATCTAAAAATAACTACGATCTTAAATTCATTTACAAGGTATATAGTTATTTAGTCAGCATGTCTCCAATGCACTTTATGCAGAGGAATTTTCTTATATAATCTAAAACATTTCTGGAATAATGGTGCTTGAACAGGATCCTTGCTCTCAAAATATATATATTCTTTGCTTCTGCTATTCCAATAATTTCATTTGGAGAACAACTGGACAGAAATACAAGTAAGTTGATTTGTTTTATGCCTCTCTCTAATTTGAGTTTCTCTTTCTGATCATGACTAAGCAACAGAAATATGAGAAGGGGATAATTTTTGCGATCTATTGGTATTTACTAACCTTCTGAGTTTGATGCAGTAGATTAAGCCATTGACGCAGTAGCTAAAATAGTTGTGGCATGGCTGAAAGGAAGGATATCGGGACTATGAGCGACAATTGATTCAGCCATTGACGCAATAGCTATAGTAATTGACGCAGTAGCTATAGTAGCTGTGGCATGGCTGAAATGAAGGATACCAGGACTACGAGCGGCAGGTTCAATTATAACAGCTAAGTTAACAAAGGCCATTTTGCTGAGATTTGTGCAGACATTATAGTTATTATAGCACTTGCAAGGGACATGCAAGTGACCAAGTGCGAGGCATGCAAGTGACCAAGTGCTCAAATGCCCAAACAGACACGGCTTCCCAGCACTCTGCAAGTGCGAAGTGCCGCCAAGTGTCGTTGTGAAACGCCACCACCAGACGTGAAACGCCCCCACCAGACATTGCAAAGGGGTTATGGACTTTATGTCTCCAAAGAAATTAAACATTTAATGTTTCAGAATTAATGTTAAATTGAAACTTAGCATTAATTCGCCTTGCTTGCTGCATATCCAGTTTATTTAGTTTTATGTCCTCTTTTCTCTATGATTGAAAAGCCTCTTGCCTTAATATGAGAAGCTTCTTGCTTCGATATGAGATTAAATAAGAAGTCAAATGTAAAACCTTGGATAAACGAATGAAATACCACTTCAAAAATGCACGAATTATCCAAAACTTTATCTTAAAACATGAAAAGACCATCTGTGCATGAATAATAGAAATGCACAAAACCGTTTATTAATAATCCCCATACCCAAAGGGTAGGGACTAATAAGTATAAGAGGTCAAATATAAAACCTTGGATAAACAAATGAAATACCACTTCAAAAATGCACGAATTACCCAAAACTTTATCTTAAAACATGAAAAGACCATCAATTCCTGTGCATTGAATAATAGAAATGCACAAAACCGTTTACTAATAATCCCCATGCCCAAAGGGTAGGGACTAATAAGTATAACATAGTAGTATTTCAACTTATTCACAATTGTATAATTTCAGTTGATGGTAGTAAACCTTAATCACCACATAGAATCAACTGTTGAAACTATAGGGGATAGAACCATAAAATTTTTGGTAAGGAATATGCGGTAAAGAGTATAGGCTTATTCATACAATTTTATAATAATGTTCTTTCTCAGGTTTAGAGTTCCCCGATATCGATAACGATTATTTAAACAACATCATTTTAGATTATTGTTATGGAAATATGAGCTTTTAAGAATTTTGTGTCAACCTTATCGATCAAATGAGGATTATTTATAACCACATTATTTTAGAATTTTTTTTTATTATTATGAAAACTTAATATTTTTAAGGTTTTAAATTTTTTGTAAATTTTTTAATCGTCTTGACTCACATGTCGTTTCAAATCAGTGATTGGCTTTAATCCTGCAGCCTAACAAGATCTATATGTTGCATGGATAGGGCTTCATGAAAATGGGATGGGGAAGTGCTTTTTATTAGGTATCTCCTTGTGTCTAGACATGATTGTCATTAAGATTTCATTTACAATTACAATTTCTGATATCTTGACTTGTTCAATCATGGAGGTACATGGCTTCTTGGGTATCTCTAGGATTTTGTACTTCGAGGAGTGTTGATGTTGGTTTTTTTTTGCAATGCCATTCTCAACTTTATGACAATATTGTCGTGACCTTGATTTTATCTATCAAAACCAAAACCACCTGGATGAAAAACATGTATTTCTCATATAATACTTGATTGAATAACTCTTATAATCTTTAATACTTCTAATAAACTAGTTTCCCTTTTCTCAATATTGATTTTTCTTCATTGCTACCAATAATACACCTTTGTAATTAATTAAAAATACTTTATGTGTGTTTTCCATCACATACATGTATGGGAGTAATTGTACTACCATCAATATATTTATGGGGTAATTATACTACCATCAATATTTTGTGTTCTTACTCGCATAAGTGCAATTGATGACTTTTTCTTCCCCATGGAGATAAGTGTAGTCCAGAAATTCTATCCAAATATGTTGTAGGGAAGAAATTATATCCAAATAGGTTGTAGGGCATCATCTTTGAGGACATTGAGAGAAGTACAATTGGTGACTTTTCTTCTCCATGGAGATACAAGTTTAGTCCACGAATTCCAGCCAAAAAGGTTGTAGCACATCATTTTTCTTTTTATGGCGGTGAGTAAAATGAAAAGTAATTGATTATACTACAAGTTATACTTACATCACATATCATCTAAAATCAATGATATCAAAGTTTTCAAGTAACACCGACCAATCAAAATGAAGGAGTTGCACGTTGCAACACTTAATTATCAAGATTTTGTTTGTTTTTTAATTAACTGTAAAATATGGAATAAGTTTTACTATATTTTAATATTTTTTTTAATACATTAGAATTATTAAATAAATCTTGTTTTATTTATATTTCAAACAAAAATAACATATGCTATATTTAATACTGATTGAACAAATAGTATTAATGTAAACAATTAAAAAAATATGTATTTTATAATATTAATAAGAACAATTTGTATATATAAATATAATTAATATAGAAGTATTATAATGTTTGTCCATTGAACTGCTTTATTCGAATGTAAATGTGCAGAATATATACAATCTGGCATACAAGATATTGGGCCATCAAGAAGGATGAATGTGGGTTCGGTATTTGAAAACCAGGCATGGATAACCAAACTAGTGGATAAAGTAGTGAGCAGATTTGGAGTAGGCGCATTTTGTAATATAACTTAAGATAAGAATAAGGTCGAGAATGTGCTTCATGTCAATAGAAATATCGAAACTAGTCATTTTTTTCATTTTAAATGGACTTGTCATGAACTGACACCAACCAAAAGTTCAAAATCCATAAAATAAAGCTTTGAATTTTGAAGACAAATTTTAAAGACGAATATTGTGAATGTTATATATGATCGATATATTTTGAAGAGGTCGAAAACAAACATTCTCTAGTTATTATAATACCCTTTGGATCTCATCCACAGAAGGTCTTTTCATATCACTGGGCAAAGGGCTTGAGAATCTGCAGTCTGGAATGACTTGGTCACATTGTTTTATATACCCTAACCCGTATTTTGGAGTACCAGGGGTCTCATGCCTTTGTATATATCTTGCAGTCTGGGATCTAGTGCTTCAATGGTAGGCATGTAATGGATCAAGAAAATGTTGAAATGGGATTTGTTTACAAATCCTGAGACTAATGATTTTAACTCAGCCGTGTCAGATCTAGAAAAACTAAAACTATCACAAGACTGGTAGAAATATATATCTGACAATAATTTATGGACTTCTTTCTTTGAATGGAAGAAATTAAATCAAAAGGTTGTAGTTCAGATGATGGGAGAAAGTTCTAAAAATCCTCCCATACATAAGTGGAAAAGCATTGAAGGACACACTGTAGAATCAAATTCTACTTTTCCACCTTTCAAGGGCATTGTCCTTGAAGATAATAATCGACAAGTAAAAGTAGTGCCTTTACTTCTTTCTGAGGAAGTTATTCAGCTTTCGGGAATTGACAAAAGAGTTTAGTTTGTTTCATAATAGATTAACTTTGTTTCGATATTTCTATGGACTTGTCATGAACTGACAAGCTTTCTCTAAGATGGGAAAGACATTGACTGAAATTAGACAAAAGGATAGCAATCCTGATAAGCCTATCCCTGATCCGTTCATCCTTCCAAATCCTTCTATCTCAATACTGTCTCTTGTATATAAGCCATCTGAGACAGTAATCCAAAAAAGGTTCCCTCACCATTTTCCTCCAGAAGAAAAAGATAAACCAGAATCCTGTTCAAGAGAACATCTCTCTCTAGTTACTATCCAGAACCCTGCATATGAAAGCCTTCCACATCATACCAGCAGACCATCAGCCCTAGACCTGTTAGGCAAAGGAAGATTGTCTGAGTCATAGACATTTGCTGAAGATTGGTTCCAAGAATGGAACATTGACAATTTGTCTGTAGCCCAAATCAAACAAATGATAGATAGAATGTATGTCTCTTACAACATTATGTGTATGAAAGGAAAGACAGAAGTAGAGGCATGCAAATCTATTATCCAATGTTTTACAGGCACTCTCAGCAAATGGTGGGAAGTTATTTTTTCTCCTATTATGATTGCTAAAATGGAAGTTGAGGTTCTCAGAGACGAACAAGGGGATACTGTGTATCATACTGATGGAACTCCCCACAATAATATGATTGGTGCTCTAACCACTGCAATCCCTGAGCATTGGTGTGGAACTGAGTCTGAATTAGATGATAAACATGAGTTGATCCTCATGAATATGAAATGTAGGAAGATGACCGAGTATGAAGAATTCCATAAAGATTGGAATCAGAGAATATTTAAAGTCCAGGATAGTCAAAATCTTCTGTGGAAACAAGTATACTTGGCAGCTATACCAAGTAAATTTGTAGAATACTTGAAAATGCAAGAAGTTTTCAAACTTCCTTATGAGATGTACACATGGGGAGAAATCTATTCTTTAATCACCAAGGCCTTAATTGGACTATGTGTAAATATGAAAGTCCAAAATTTTGTATCTAAGTTGTCCTATCTTCCAGACCAAAAATCTATGTGTGAAAAGTATGGCCTGTACATCACAGATCCTGTTAGAAAGAAAAGAAAAAAGAAAAAGGAAGTCAGGGAAGAGAAAGGGAGAAAACCTAAATATAAATACAGGCCTAGAACCCACTATTATGAGCCTGAGGACATAAAATTGAAATCCCATTCCTATCAGGCCAAAAACAGATCCAATGCTGGATATGTGGGAAACCTGGACACATGGCACATAACTTTCCAGACAATTTAGCCTCTAGAAAATCAAAGGGAAAGCTCTCAGAACAAAAGGCTAAAGAGGCTCAAGAAAATAAAAAATTGGCTCTAAGGGTGCATTGTAATAGGTGTGGAGCCAATGATCACAAAACTAACCAGTGTCCTTATCACCCATTCAAAAGAGAAGAAGTTCATATTCTTCAAGAAGGATGTTGTTCAGACTCTAATATTACTTCTGAGTTTCATTATAGCTCAGAAGAAGAAATACTGATCAATCAAGATTGCAATTGCAGAAATCCAAATTTCTATTCTTGCCAAAGTAATATAGATAGTTCTGAATCTGAACCAGAACCAGAAATCAAGAGAAAATTAAAAGTCTGTATGTTCCACAACATAGGAGATCAATAAGCACAAATGTTGGCTCAAATCAAAGCCTTTCCTGAAGGTGAAATGAAAAATTCACTTCTTGATACTTTTGTGAAAACTGTTAAAACCGAGCAAAGGAACAAAACTGTTGAATCTTCTAAAAGAGAACCTTTGTTCATTGATGCCTCTTATGACAAAAATACCAATACTTTTATCAAGTTCAACAGAGAGGCAAAATTGCAAAACACCTCTGTGACTGATCTAGCTAAGGAGGTACTTCTCTTGAAAAAAGAAGTTTCTGAATTAAAAGGAAAAATCAGAAAAATAGAAGAAGAAGCTGAATACAACTTCAAAATTGATTCTTGGGCTAGACAAGAAATCAGAGAAATTAGAGAAAGATTTGACTCAATCCCTCCTCCATTGGAAGATGCTCCTTTCGAGAGTCCAAAATCAGTAGTTCGAGGGAAAACAACTTCTCACATGCAGGGGCTAATAGCCATGAAAATCATGCCCATCAAATTCCAAAAATACCAGGTAAGAATCAAGTTAGAAATAAATGGAGAAATATTTAAGTTAAATGCACTACTAGACACTGGTTCAAATATGAATTTGGTGCACAAAGACTTGATTCCTACAAAATATTGGCTTCCCAGTAATTACTTTGCCATAGGACTGGGAAATGTAAATACTGACATGAATTTTGAGATTCCTAAAGGCATCTTGTTGTTTGACGAATACGCCTTAGGAATGAAACATTTGATAACAGATCTACCAGTGGAATGTATCCTTGGCACACCATTTCTCTCTGCAGTAGAACCCCATGGTTCTTATCAAAGCCCTACAGGTGAACCAGGATATTTTGTCACTTTGCCCAGTATTGAAGGTCATCCTCCCAAAATAATATAATTACCATTTATATCAAAATTTCATGCTCAAATTGCCTATTGTTCCAAAAGTATGGTGATCATAAACACTTGGGATGACTACATAAATGCTCCATCAACACATTATTTGGATGACAACACAGAATGGGAAACATACAAAGAAAATTGGGTTCCAAATTGGCAATTAAGATGTTCAGAAGGAATAGAGTTTGGATTACCAGGATTCTCAAGGAATACCAACATCCATGTAATACCTCCTCAACACATAATTGGACGAATGCACCATGCATCCACAATTGCTGCTAGACAAAAACTGGTGGAAATGGGAGAACTTAGTAGAATCAGGTTTGCCAACAGAGAATGGTTTTGCCAACAAACCCAAACCTGGCAAGAAACTCCAGCCTGGAATTTTTTTCAGATAAACAGAATGAGAAGTCTGCAATCTTGGCCAAATCAAGATCCACATGCAAGATTATTTGAAATAAATTATTTCCAATACAAAGCTATGTGGTATAATGTCTGTTTATGGACAGATAGGTACATATATTATTATTGCATGATTAAATTCTCTGTTCTTTTTATTACATCTCCTGAACCTGACTGGCTATTAGATTGGTGGAAGAAATTTGGGCTGAATCCAAGTGGAGTACATCCTGATGTAACTGAAACAGCTAGGATGTTCCTATTTCCAAACAAGAGACTCCAAACTGTTCATGACCTCTATTCCAAAGAAGAATACAAAATGCTCTTTATCAGAGAAAGTCACCCATGGATTATCAGAACTAAGTATGTTTTGCAACAAGATGAAGATAGTGATGAGGATCCTTAATTATACAGAGAAGTATATACTCAGCACTGGGACCCTTATCGATTTCGTCACTTACATGATCATCCAATGGAATGAAAATTGTCTTACTGCCAGACAGTTGGTGGCAGTCGGTTTCCGTGGGTAGATCAGGTTGGCGTAACCAATTCCACGTGTAATCACATGTATTCATGTGTTTAAATGGTGAGTGGTGCCATTGGTGTATTCATGTTTAAATGGTCGACAGTGGTGCCATTCGGGTTTAGTGGGTTACCGTAATCAACATCCACTTTGTAATTATTGTCCTCTTGTAATAATGAGCATCTTGGAAACTCAGAGCACTTCTCCGACTTTTGGCATGGTTTGACCCGCATTTCCAAGATTCTCTCCTTTATGTCATATTCTGTCTATCCTCTGATCGGGGAATCTTGCACGACTACCCCGTCAGAATTACTATTCTATTTACTTTTGGTTGATATGAAATAAAGTTCATGATTTGGTTGGAGGATCTTGCACGATCTCTACCGCCAAATCCATAAAGTAAGATTTAGTGGTCGACATACGGGACCGGGTGTCTTCTCGAGTCTCTTCTTCATGATGACTCTTCCTTCTTAGATTGATATAAAAGAAGGATGAGAGCTCATTCTTGAGGAGGAACTTTCATAGAGATTTTGAGTGTTAGTCTGAGTCTTCTAAGCTTCCCTCCTGTCTGAAGCTTTGTGTCATTCTGTGAGTCTATAAAGCTTGTGAGTGTGAGCGAATATGAGCATCCTACTCTTGCTTTGTGCATCCTGCACAAAGTTGTAATACCCTGGCATTATTATACTCTGATTTTAATATAAAGAAGTCTTCTGCATATGTGTTTATCTCTGAATATTGATTATTGTCTCTGTAACATGCGCTCGTTGTGATTCTTGTTTATTTGCCTGTATTTGCAATTGACGTTCCTTGGTACTGTCTGTTGAAGCTCACTCATCTGGAGTTAAGGTTCACTCATGGTTGGTGTAAAGTGTCTTCCAAGGACTAGTAGTAAGTCCCGTCAAGGCAAAGAGGCCGCTATAGGGAAATGGTAGGTGCAGAGTGGTGCTGAAAACCAACTATAGGGTTCACATAAGGCCGCAAAAGCTTGGTGGAGTCCAAGTGGTGGGGTACAGTAAGCGGACAGAGTAAAGCGGTTAACCCGACGATATTGGTTCTACCGAGAGTAGCAGAAATCAAAAGACCAGATGAAAGAAGGAGGAAGCGCATAAGACAAGTTGATCGTCAAGCTTCAATCTCTGACAGAGGAAGCCTCTGACAAGCTGTTCGAGAATATCAGCTTACCAATGGTATATATGATAAGTACTTTTGGATGGTCCATGTAAGGGCCACAAACAAATTATTATGGTCACTTCAAGATCCATTCATAAAAAAAGTGACACACATCATAAATATTATATATTATTTATTTCATCTATTACCAAACATAGTTAATACGTCGAGTCGGATTAAAAAAAATTTAAACTGTCACTTCTAGATCAGATGGCCCCTTGAACGGTAAAAAACCTCGAATACAGACATTCTTAAAGGGCCATTATTATTTTAATATTTATAATACATATATTATTTTAGTCTTTATAATTTTTCTTATTTATCATTTATATTTTATATTTTTCTTATTAAATAATAATAATAATTTATTTTTTAAGGTTATTGTAAAGTCAAGCATCAAATTGGTGTGTGATACTCTCTTTTCCCAGTGATTTGATTGATAAAGTCTAAGTAAGTATACATACCCTACTCCCTCTCAATTTGAACTTGTGAGAAATAATAATCTATTTTAAAGATCACCACCAAGCCACACACCAAATTGGTGTATGAAACCCCCTTGTTTTCGGGACAAGGAACCCCTTCTATTATAGCATCTATCATTTCTTCGATTATGTTAGTCATAATTTTTTTGTTTTAATCATTTTCTATACAATTGATCTTATTCTTTTTACTTTCTTATCATTTACAAATTCTCTTTTTCCGTCATTTTTAACTCCCTTTTTAATCATTCCTCTTAAACTCTCGTTTTCCTTTTCATTTTAATTGTGTAACAATTACTACAATTCATTTGTTACTTGTCTGTTAGCTATTATATTATAACTAAAACTATGAAAAACCCCTAGTTAGGTTGGGATAGCGAACCAGGCCATCCTTGGCGGGGTTTGCATAGGCGGGTCGATGGGACCTTGGTGGTCTTGGGAGGGGTGGAGGTAAGGCACCTGGAGTCCCTTGATTGAGGATAGGCGGGTAAGGGGTCAGTCTAGGGTAGTGCTCTTTTTATTGCGACTGACTAGATAGGAACTTGATATCAATGGTGGTAGATGAAGTGGACTCTAGATCTGGCCTGGACGATGACTACTGGTGGAGTCAAGTGAGTCTCCACAAGTCTGATGAGGTGTACAGGGATGAATTGAGAGTGTACCATTAGTTTTTAAAAAGTTCTGATGCGAGAGTAATTACACTTGAGCCAAAGTTAGTTTCTCGTACCACTTTTGGTACAGGTGGCGAACTGGAGCGAGCATCAAAGGACACAAGATCCATCAAGATCATCAATGATCTGATGCTTGGGAAGCGGAGGGAGGTTGGGATTCACGTGATCAAACAATTGAGACAAAACTTTTGACATCCTCCACACTGCGAGTGTTGGAGGGAGGTTTCAGCTGTGGGAGGGTTAGTGGTGCATTCAAAAGATAGGGGTGGTGTGTCAGGGGAATCAGAATTTTGTGTTGAGGAGAGATTTACTAGGGGTCTGGATCAAACAGGGTTGTAGAGGTGGTACCAAAGCCTGGGGGAGGAGGGGTCACACGAAACGAGAATAATCCAAATTTGTCTACGAAGTTCTTCACTCTACGGGTTTCGGAGGGTGGATGTTGTAGGAACAGGATTGTGGTGGGAGATTCAAAGACACTCTCAACATTTAAGGGTGGAGGAACAAGGAGATTAGACACTTGTGCGGAGGGGATTGAATCTGTTGGGTCGCGTTTGCACAGAATTGTGGGGAGGTGAAAAAGTATGATGGTTTAAAGGCCTGGAGGGTTAAAAAAAAATCTTTCTCTGACACTCGATCGGGATATTGGGATGAGGGAAGTCATCAATTATTGTCTGTGTGTGCTCGTGGGCCACTTTGGTTACTAGTCGATGTCGTCCAGGTACATCCACAACTGGGTTGAAGAATCTTGGGGCCTAGTGTTGGTTTACACACCTAAGGTCTTCGTATTGGTAAAAGGATGGTTTTGTTTCCTCTTCAAATCTTCGGAGGATCCTGAGGAGGTTTTGAGTAGAGTCTGGATTGTTAACAATGAAAGCCTTATGCTGAAGCGATGGACCCATTTTTTTAATCTTGAGAAGGAACATCTTCATTTTCATCATTTATGGGTATTGTTGCCTGGGTGTCCACTAGTTATCTAGAACCTTGAGGCCTTCAAGGCGATTGGTGACACTCTTGGAAAATTTATGCATGTTGATTCAAAGTTACTAATAGTTCAAGACAGACGGGTGGGGCGATTGTTGGTTGAATTCGACTTGAACCAAGGTTTACCTACATCGATGGACATTGTTTGGTGAGGCATGGTGTACCAACAAAGGTTGGACTACATTGGGGTTCCATCTAGATGTGTGTCCTGCAAGGATACGGGGCACCTGAGGCATCAATGTCCTGGGGTTCGGAAGAAAATGCCACCCTATTGTTCTGACTCGGAAAATGATGTGGAGGTGGAGATGCAACTAACTTATCTGAATACAGAATTTGAAGACAATACAGAGTCCTTGAACCCATCGACATTGGATAGAGACACAGTATTTGGTAAGTTAAAAGCTCTGTTCCCTAACTTTTTTTCCTCTCTATCTATAAGTGACTTAAATTGGATGCGGGAATTTGGGTTGGAGTCCTCCCAAGTAGGTATTGTCACTAATATGATGTTAGGGCCTGATTGTACCACTTCTCATGTAGTTAATACTATGGGTAATGGAATCCTCTCTTCCTCTGTGGTTTTGGGAAGGGTCTTGGAAGGGAGGGTATCGGGAGGGGAGATTGGCGATACCTTTTCAGGAGGGGGGGTCTACTGGTTTGCCATTAATTCCTATGGATCCGATGAGAGATTTTTTGGGGGAAGGGGGTATTGTCAGTATTGGAGGGACATCTAAACGCTCGGGTGAGGTTTTCCCTCCCATGGTGATGGATGTTTTAAACTCTGGGATCGAGGAGGAAAGTTTAAATATTCGGAGCGATCATCCTCTAGAAGCCTCTGGGGGATTGGGAAGGCCGATTTTTTCTACTAATTCCACGACTAGGGAGTCTGGGATAAATGAGGTACATGGGAGTGTGACCTTTCTTACAAAATTTTTTCTGAACCCTGGTGTTAATCACAGTGCGAACTTGGAGGATCGAGCTCCAAAATTTTTGGATGGACCTATTGTACTAACGAATGAGATTCCTCCCCCAAATGTACTAGGTTAAAAAAACTTTGGGGTTGCCAAGAACACTTTAGCTTCCCTAAGTGTCAACACACAGACAAACATGATTGTTCTTAATGAGATAGATGACTCCTTATTAAATTTTATTCCCTCTTATAAAGATGTTCTAAATCGATCTCATGGGTTGATCTTATCTGGAGGAGATATTTTTCCAAATTCCATATAAAAGATCACGATGGATGACAAATTAAAAATAGACTCTGCTTGCAGTTCGGTGGGAGAGGCTACTATCTTGAAAGGGGATATTTTTGGAGGACTGGAAAAAGATTTTTCCCCTCTCAAAACTAGAAGTGCTAGGAAGCTAGGAAAAGAGAAGGAGACTAAAGTCAATACAAGTTTTACAAGTGTAGATGGTACACGGATGCTTAGAGCTCAGAAATCCCTGGTGAGGGTTAAAAAATGATTGTAGTAACTTTAAATGTTAGGGGTGTGGGGGGCGCTCCAAATTTTTTATCCCTCAAAAGATTTTTACCACTTGTTAAACTGAATGTTCTACTTATCCAAGAAATAATGGTCAGTGAAGCCAAATCAAGAGAGATTTTTGTTAAACTACTTCCTAATTGGTACTTCTATGGGGTGGATTCCTTTGGATTATCAGGCAGGATGCTATCTGCTTGGAATCTGAGAAGATTTGACTTCTCTTCTTTTATGACCCCTACAAGGATACTCTTGGATGGTTTGGTAAAATATTTAAATAAAAGGCTAAAGTTGATAAACTGTTATGGTCCGTATAGTGATAGAGTGGAAATATGGGAGGAGATTAAAAGGGATGGGTTGCTTAAATATCACAACCTTATTTTGGGAGGCAACCTAAACTTTACCACTTCAAACAGAGAAGTTTGGGGACCCCACGCTAGATCTGATCCTTTACATCAATATTTTTTCCATTTGATACAAGATGAAGGGTTGGTGGATGTCGAGCTTATAAAACTACTTCCCACTTGGAGAAATGGTAGAGGTGGACATGAGTTCATCACTAAGAGATTGGATCGATTTATAATAAATGAGGATTTAACTCTATCAGGTCTCAGATACAGATCTTGGGTGAGCAATATTAATATTTCTGATCATTTTCCAGTGATACTTCATTTGGAACTAGAAAAGGAAAAGTTGTGTTATCCTTTTAAATTCAATTTTGTATGGATGGAGGAACCATAATTTGTTAACTTAGTAAGATCGAATTGGAATGGGTTGTTGGGAACATAGATTTTAAATCCTATGGACTCACTGGTAAAAAAACTCAAACTACTTAAGTCAATTGTGATTAGTTGGGAAATAAATAAAAAAACTCTTAGCAAAGGAGGAATTGGTGCAGTTAGAACTTGAATTACACACTCTATATACTGATTTTTCCGGGGGATTTGAGAAGGAGGATGACCAATTATTGATACTAGAAAAAGAAAAAAGGAAATTGTTCCTCTTAAACCAGGAGGAGGAAATTTGGAGACAAAAGAGAAGGATAAATTGGCTTCCTTCAGGAGGCGGGAATACTAAGTTTTTTCATGCTTATGCAAATTCTAGAAAACAAGCCAATTCTATCCGGGGTATTAATAAGAAGGATGGATCATTAGTCACAAGTAAACATGGACTACAAAAGGAAGCCATTGGATATTTTCAACATATCTTCAAGATTCAGGAAAATCTCACTATCTTCAATCAACTGGCAGTTATTAGGACATATCCAAGGATTTTCTCAGAGGAATAAGGACTTAGAATGGTTGATCCAGTTAATTTATATGAAATTTTGACAACTCTTAAAGGTTTCACTGCATAAAAAAGTCATGTGTCGAATGGTTGTGTTAGCACTAAGAGTCATCCTCTGACTGCAAGAGGATAATCCCAATACCCATCAAAATGTTTGGTGGATGTTGGTTTATGAGTGGAGGTCAAATGGACATAACTCAGTACAAGAATGATTTTAACATGGAATTTGGACAAGAAATGCACAGGGAAGTGAGGTCCTCATTAAATTCATTCAGTGATTTGAATTTAAATGTGAGTAGATGGAAGACTTAGTGAGAGAAGTGGACAAGACTGCTATGGGCATATGGCCTTCAAGCAACTTGGTGAAGAAAAACTCAGGCTCAAGAGAACTCTTGAACTCAAGCTTCAGACACTGAAATATGTCATAGAAGCATGATAATCAAACCTACATTACCATGGAACTACAAAAACTCGACTGGATCCTCCATGACCGAGCCTTTCAACGTAAGGGGGAATAAGATAACAAGGAAGCTGACTAAAACTGGTCACAACAATAATGCAATCAAACCTACATTACAATAGAACTACAACCCTCGACTGGATCCTCCATGCCCGAGTGTTTTAGCACAGTTTTTACAAAGAGATGAGAGAAGTTGACTTCTATTAATGCTAAAGTCTCAAGTTTGATACATAACCAGAGAACAACTCTGGCATCAAAATATTACAAAATAGGGAGCTCTGCTCAACCAGTTGATGACCTTAACAAAATGTTGAACAAATCTATTTATACTCAGCTCAGTCCACAACTACTAGGAGTGTGACCTCGCCATTACATTCAAAGCCTTTCGTCTGCGCCTTCTTCTGTCATACATTGCGTGTATCCTTCTGTCAGAAGCAGACTCAGCTTAGCATGGGCATGCAGGAAAAACCGTCCATAAGAGTACCTCAGGATGACAAATCTGTCTCCATGGCCAAATCCTTCTGTGCCTTCTATTTATGGAGTGAGCTGAGGTTTCAACCACCACTCATTTTCCATTAACTTCTCTCTTATCAGGATATATATGAGGCTTAAATCCTAGGGGGATGCCATGCGCTTCTCTTGAATTAGATGATATATAAGCACATGATTGTAGGGCCATCAAAGGAATTTTGGATTCACACTGGTTTTGAAACCACAATTCACCACCTTCTGCCACGTAGCCTTTTTACTATACCACGGTTTCAATTGCGAGACTGCTCAAGAATTTTATCGTTCGAGCATGTTACGTCCCCGCAATGAAACGTGGTCGTGATCTGTGATCTAGGTGCATCTTCTAAATTTATCCCCACCGCTAAAGTTTACCCACCCACCAATTCTAGGATACATTAAAACTCTCATGGAGATGGCACTAATCTTGGTGCTTGAACAAGAACACTTCCCAGAGGATGATCTGACATGGTGGCCTGACGTCACTATGATGACATATCGTGGAGGGAGGGGTGACATGTGTCTCTCAAAAATAGGCCGAAGACATGTCCAAAATGCTTGAAATGAATGCCATGTGTCAGCGCTAGCTAGATGCCACGTGTCTTTAACAGATGAACACCAAGTGTTGATTTGAAAAACACCCACGGAGTGGTTTGGCCTGCAACGACGTGTTAGTCGGACACTACTCCAGGGCTTCGGGCCTTCATGTGATACTGCTGCAAAAGATCAATGGCTCTTGTTGATTTGAGATCAACGATCCACGATTATTTCGGGAGTTCAGGCTTCGGCTCTTTGGGACTTTTAAATGCCTAACTCACATAATCCTCTAGAGTATCGTATCTCTAAAGTGAGGAATTTGCCTCCACGTGTCCTCTATATTTGGACAGTCGATATTTACTTCAGGAGTTCGGGCTTCAGGAGTTTTCTTTTGCTTACTCACACAATCCTCCGGAGTAAATCTTCCGAAGTGTGAGATCCGCCGATGTGTGTCCTCATCCTTCAATGGCTCAGATTTTACTTCGAGACTTTGGCTCCTCTGTCTATTCATTAATCCTTGCACTACTTTGAAATCCCGATCATATGAGAGCCGCTGATCCGAATTGTATACGGGGTCTCCACCGTTGAAAATTGAACCCGACCACTGCTTGTATTTCAACCACAAAATAGACTGCTCTCAATGTTTCACTTGTTCTTATGGTTGTTTTTTGCGCAAGAAAAATACTTGGACGATTTTTGTGACCCTTGACAACTTCATGTGATAACATTGGCTCCACAGGGGATGGCATGCTCCCTGTGAGCTGCCAAGAATGCGTAGTTCCAGTTCCTTAGATGTTGGGTTGTGGATTCGATCTCAAATACATTTGCTGAAGGAAACATGTTGACATGTACACTACTTAACACACAAAAAGAAAACAAACACACATGCTCCAGAAGGAGCTTATTTATGTACAATCCTACACTAACTGATTTTTACAATATGCTAGGTGAAATCCAACTTCCACCATAGCCACCCAAGTAACTTCCTAACGGAAAATTTTCTTACTCTTTCAATGATTAGCATTGGATATTGAAACCGTGACAACAAATTGATTACTTTTTTCAGATTACCCCCTAATGCTGAAAGTAAGATAAGGATTGGAGGATTCAATACATCGAGGAAATGCAACTCCATGTATTCGTGCACAGGGTCATAAAATAGGTGATAAAACCTACTATATGGGTAACAAATATCCTTCTCTTGTTTACAGTTTCTCACCTCTGGTTGAATGTCTGTGGAAAGCATAGGTGAGTGAAAGGTCAGTGCAGGATACTGATCCACTTCTCCTTTATCTGCTCCGATAACATCTGTTAGTTGATGGTAAGAAATCTCCTCGTGTATACCAATGGATGGCTCTTTCTCTCTATCATGTTCCTCTTGGTAATTTAATCTTTCGCTTTCATTAGAAGGTTGGCTGCTAATTCTTTCTTCTTCTAAGACAAAAAAAACCTCATCATCTTCATCACTGTCTCCATAATGATCAAACAAAGGAGGAGCCTCAAATGACATACCAAGAAGCATCTTCTGCCCAGCATGAGAAAAATGCTCTTCATTATTAAACACATGCTTCCTATCAAGATTCAATCCAGGAAGCAATATCTTATCATCATCATATCAGTCAAAAATAGGCTTCTCATATCTAGGCTTTTTAAGAATAGGGCTACAAAGAATATCATCTTCCAGGACATACTCAATTTCTGCACTTTCCTTACTGAGACAACAAACGCAGGTTTCATCTGATCCAGATGAACATGGAAGAGAAAGAGTTGAATCCTCATCCAAGGCATCTTCTTCATTCTCACAGCCTTCATAAGAATCAGCTATATCCTGAACACAGTCTTTATACTCCTCACAACAACTATGACAAATTAACTCAGACGAATAAAACTTTTGACAATGCATATTGAAAACTGCATGAAACTGTTCAAGGGAGGAGATGCTAGTAGGGGGAAATAATCGATACCACTCACGAGCATCTCCCTCTAATGAGTACATGAACATATTCATTAATACTTCCTCATGATGTATTCCCCACTGATGCATGATTTCATGAAACTCAAGCAGATGCTCTGCATGTTCTCTAAATCTGGGAAAAAAACCACCCCACTCATCTATAGTAGGAACAACATTTGGAAACTTAGGAACATAAGAGAAATTAAAAGGAGAAATTCTCCAAGCCAATATGGATTCCATCTCAAAATATGACTTCTTAAACTTATGGAGTTGCCAATGGATTATTTAATGATGGATTCGCCAGGTGACTGATATGTAGTCTTAATGTGTTTGGTATTTGTTCACCATCAAAGATCAGATCTGATCATTGTCGTTATCACAGGGAATATATATTCACTTTTATCCCTGAAAACGACGCCGTTAATGTTAGCAATGAGAGTCACCCTCTGACTGCAAAATGATAAGCCCAATACCCATCAAAATGTTTGGTGGATGTGGGTTTATGAGTGGAGGTCAAATGGAAAAAACTCAGTACAAGAATGATTTTAACACAAAAGCTAGACAATCAATGCATAGGGAAGTGAGGACCTCATTAACTTCAATCGGTTATTTGAGTTTATGTGTGAGTAGAGGAAATACTTAGTGAGAGAAGTGAACAAGACTGTTATGGGAATCCGACCTTCAAGTAACTTGGTGAAGAAAAATGCAGGCTCAAGAGCACTCTCGAAATCAAGCTTCAGAAACTGAAATATGTCACAACAACATGATAATCAAACCTACATTACCATGTAACTACAAAAACTCGGTTGGATCCTCCATGCCCAAGCCTTTCAGCGTAAGGGGGAATAAGATAACAAGGAAGCTAACTAAAATTGGTCACAACAATACTGTAATAAAACCTACATTACAATAGAACTACAACCCTTGACTGGATCCTCCATGCCTGAGAGTTTTTACAAAGAGATGAGAGAAGTTGACTTCTATTAATGCGAAAGTCTCAAGTTTGATACATAAACATAGAACAACTCTGGCATCAAAATATTACAAAATAGGGAGCTCTTCTCAACTAGTTGATGACCTTAACAAAATCTTGAACTGATCTATTTATACTCATCTCATTCCACAACTACTAGGAGTATGACCTGGGAATTACATTCAAAGCCTTTCATATGCTCCTTTTTCTTTCAGACTTTGCGGGTATCCTTCTATCAGACGCAAACTCAACTCAACATGGGCATGTAGGAAAAACCATCCATAGGGGTACCTCAGGCTGAAAAAACTGTCTCCATGGCTAGATCCTTCCATGCCTTCTATTTATGGAGTGAGCCGAGGTTTCAACCACCACTCCTTTTCCATTAACTGCTCTCTCATTGGGATATGGATGAGGCTTAACACCTAGGGGGTTTCCATGTGCTACTCTTGAATTAGATGCTATATAAGCATGTGATTATAGGGCCATCAAAGGCGTTTTGTATTCACACCACTTTTGAGCCCACAATTCACCACCTTCTACCACGTAGCATTTTTACTATACCATGGTTTCAATTGCAAGACTGCTCAAGAATTTTATCGTTTAAGCATATTTCATCCCCACAATGAAATGTGGTCATTGATCTGGTCACAAATTGTGATCTGGGCACACCTGCTAAATTTAGCGCCACCACTAAAGTTTACCTACCCACCAATTCTAGGATACAATAAAACTCGCATGGAGATGGCGCTAATCTTGGCACTTGAAAAAGAACACTTCCCAGAGGATGATATGACGTGGTGGCCTGACGTCACTATGCTGACATATTATGGATGGAGGGGTGACATGTGTCACTCAAATACATGACGAAGACATGTCCAAAATGCTTGAAATGAATGCCATGTGTCAGTGCTGGCTGGATGCCTCTTTAATAGATGAGTGCGAAGTGTTGAGTTGAAAAACACCCATGGAGTGGTTGGGCCTGCAACGACGTGTCAGTCGGATGCTACTTCGGGGCTTCAAGCCTTCATATGATACTGCTGCAAAATATCAACGACTCTTTCTGATTTGAGATCAACAGTCCACGATTATTTCAGGAGTTTAGGCTTCGACTCTTCGGGAATTTTCAATACCTAACTACCACAATCCTCCGGAGTGTCGTATCTCCGAAGTGAGGAACCTGCCTCCACGTGTCCTCTAGATTTGGACAATTGATATTTACTTCGGGAGTTCGGGCTTCGGGAGTTTTCTTATGCTTACTTGCGCAATCCTCCGGAGTAAATATTCTAAAGTGTGAGATCCATTGATGCGTGTCCTCATCCTTCAATGGCTCGGATTTTACTTCGGGACTTTGGATCCTATGTCTAATCGTTAATCCTTGCACTAATTTGAAATCCCAATCACCTGAGAGCCACTGATTCGAACTGTATACGAGATCTCCTCCGTTGAAAATTGAACTCGACCATTGCTTGTATTTCAGCCCCAAATTAGACTGCTCTAAATTTTGCGCTTGTTCTTATGGTTTTTCCTTGCAGAAGAAAAAGATTTGGACAACTACTGCAACCCTTGACAACTTCATTTGATAACAGGTTGGACTGTAGAATTTTTCGTAGCCTTCTTTGATCTCTTGGGAAATGAAATCCTGGAGATGGTTGAAGACTTTAGGTGGAAAGGTAGGTTTTCTGGAGCATTGAATGCTATCTTTCTTTCCCTTATACCAAAAAGTGATAAGCCAGAATCTTTTGGAGGATATAGACCAATTTTACTTTGTAATTTGACGTACAAGATCATTACAAAAATTATTGCAACCAGAATAAAAACCTCTCTTTCAACTGGTATTTCAAAGGAACAATTTGGCTTTCTGGAGGGCAGACAAATTACATATGCCATTGGAGTGGGACAGGAATCCTTGCATAGTATCAAGGTAAAAAATAGCAAAGCATTGTTCCTTAAACTGGATATGATGAAGGCTTATGATAGGGTGGATTGGGGTTTTCTAAGGTTAGTATTATTACAGTTGGGCCTGAGTTTAGAAGCTACAGATTGGATTATGGGGTGTGTTTATACTGCAAATTTTGTTGTTTTGATAAATGGTAGTCCCTCCGGTTTCTTTAAAAGCACAAGGGGATTGAGGCAAGGGTGCTCGTTATCTCCTTTACTATTTCTACTTGTTGTAGAAGGTTTGAGTAGATCCATATAGCAGGTTGTGGAAAATAAAATTGGAGTTTTAGTGGAAAAATATATAAGAATTACACACTTGTTGTTTGTGGATGATGTAATATTATTTGAGAATGGAACCATCATAGAATGGGAAGTTTATAAGTAGGTACTTGATCTATTATGCAAGGCGACAAGGATGTGCTTCAGTCCACAGAAGTCTTTATTCTTAGAAGCATGATGGTTGGTTGAGGAGCTTACCATACTGAAAGAGATTATGCCCTTTGAAGTAAAACCACTAGATGTTGGATTTAAGTACTTTGGTTTCTTCATTAAATCAAACTGCTATATAAGGGCAGACTAGAACTAGCTTGAGAAAAAATTTGAAAAAAATAATCTCAAACTGGAGTCATAAGTGGCTAACTTTAGGGGGAAGGGTCACACTTGTAAAAGTTGTACTAGAAAGCATACTTGTTTACTAGATTTCTCTGGCTAAGATACCAAAAATTCTACTAAACAAAATTAGAAGAAGCATCTTTAGTTTCCTATGGACCAGAAAAAAAGTAAAAGAAGGCATGCACTTGGTAAACTGGAAAAAGATTGCAAAACCAAAAAGGTCAGGAGGGTGGGGTATTAAAAATATCTTCTCATTTGGAAAATATTTGGCTACCAAAAGTCTGTGGAGGTGCCTAATGGTTTCTGGTCTATGGCATGAAGTGATTTATAAAAAATACCTAAAAAATAATTTTTTTGTTGATTGGTTCAGGGAAGGAAAGAAAAATTGGGTTGATATATCAAATTGTTGGAGAGCACTAACATCAGCATTAACTATCATAACTAATTGGCTAGTCTGGAAGCCTGAAAATGGGAGGGACATCAGAATTGGAGTAGATCTAATGATTCGGTCCCATTCATATTATAAACTTTCAAGGAATCTCATTAATGTATTGAAGGCACAAGGTATACAATTTCTTGCACAAGCAGGGACATTTGATATGGAGGATTCAAGCCACATAAGATGGAAGAAGGCATAGACAATTGTATTAGAAGGATGACAAAAGGAGGAATTTTATAATTATGTTAAGGGTTTAGTTGGATATGGATTTGAATTAAATACTAAAAAGGATATATTAATGTGGTCATGGGAGACCAAAGGAGGACATGTAAATGCTAATCAAGCTTATGAAGTACAATTTATGGAGGATTTAGAGGTAGGTCCATTGTTCTGGTACACTGAACTCTCGAAGTGGCAGTTACCTCTCAAAGTTAAACTATTTGTTTGGTTAATTCTTGAACAGAAAATTCTCACTTGGGAAAATTTATTTAAAAGAGGTATAATTGGGCCTAGTAGATGTGTTCTTTGTGGGGATAATAAGGAAACTTTGAATCACCTTTTTGTTGAGTGCATTTGCACCAAAGACATTTGGGTTTCAATCTTAAAGGACTTAAAAGTAAATAGTTTTTGGGAAGGAGGGAAAATTATTGAGTGTTATCAAAATTAGATAAGGAAGATGGATTACTGGAAATAAATTCCTTGTTATATCTGCTAGGAGATATGGAAGCACATAAACCTGGTTATCTTTAAAGAAGATCCACCTTCTCTGGTCATGGTTTGCAACAAAATACTATAGGACTTGGGAGAAACCAAAAAATTACAATATGTTCAACTTATTAGGATTGATAGGCCTCCTTTATCTTATTGGGACCTGGCAATGGGGTTCTTTGATGGAGCCTCACAATGTAAGGGTATTAAATGTGGGGCTAGTGCTATATTAAAATGTCTATAATTGGGTACCTTCAGCCTTAAGATGAATTGTGGTAGTGGAACTAACACTAGGGGTGAACTCCTAGCCATGTGATGTATTTTATTTTTTCCATGTTACAAAAAGGTACAAAGATTACAACTGGTGGGTGACTCGAAGATTATTATTGACTGGTTTTCTCATGAAAACAATCTACAAGTGGTTTCTCTTCAGCCTTGGATAACTAAAATTCGATTGTTGAGCGGGAAGTTTCAACAACTAAAAGCTCAACACATTTATAGAGAATATAACAAGGAAGTTGACCAGCTCTCAAAACAAGCATTGCTACTGGATAATCATGGGATATACTATGCAGTGGGTACAAGTGTACAAACATAGATATTCGAAATATTATCCATCAACTAATATATCATTGCTACAAGGATGAAGAAACTGCTATTTTTTTACTTTTTGAACTTGGCAAGTAAAAACAAAAGAAATATACTACTGTGGTTTGCAACTATAGTTTATAGTGTATGTTGAAGAAACTATATTGTGGATAGTACTTATATCTGTAGTATTTTTAATGATGTAAAAAGGAACTAAAAGTTTGTTTCTAGCAGTCAGATTTTGTAAAAGACTTTGTTATATTCACTAATATAACTATTTTTTCTTATTGAAAAAAAAAATATTCTAACTGAAACTATTATAACTCCTTTTGTTTTTTATCATTCTTCTTAAAGTCTTGTTTTCCTTTTCATTTTAATTTTGTGTAACAATGACTCTAATTTCTATAATTTAGATTTTTTCTCATTTGTTACTCGTCTGTTAGATATTATATTCTGGCTGAAATTGAATGTTTGTCCAATATTTTTTTTTTGATATTTTAAAACGTTTGTTTTATTGAGAATGTCTATGTTCTAATTTAGTCTCAACATTAGTGTTGTTTCTAGGTTACATAACGTCCATATTACTTATCTTCTTATTACAGGTCCAACTTTAGTTGACTTTTTTTTCTCCGATTCCGATTTTTGGTTTCATCCATGTTCTTAATTTGATATTAAGATTTGTACGAAAGTATTTTTCATGTTTTAGTGTTTTTGGTTTTAAATAGCCTAACTTATCGTTAGGCGGGACCATCCAATTTCTTTTATCCAGACTTGATACATCATTCATATTCAAAATATTAGTTTGGGTCCTGAACCTTGCAGGTTAGAACCTGAGAAGATGTCGCGATTGAGTAAAACCCTTATTTTTTCCAATAACATTGTTTTCTCGATTAAATCTTGTCAAAGAGCTTCTCGAACTCTGAACTTGGATGAATTTTGTAGAAGAAAACATGATGTGTACCTTAAATCACTCCAAAAGATCTATATTGGTCCTGATTTATAATGGTTCCCATTTATTAAAGAGATCCAAGTTTAGCAAGTCTAGTTTCAATTATGAATTTGAAGTGTCAAATAAATCACAATTGTTGAAAAAAATATTTACTAGCAACAATCACATTTAAGTAAATAGTGGTTGATATATCATGAACGACTCTATTTTCCATCTCTATTTTAGTGGCATCCATTTGCCTATATCAACCACTTTTTACTTAAATGTGGTTGTTGCTAGTTGACGACCACCACAAGAGTAAGGATAAATAGACCATTAATGTATTAATTATTTCAAACTATTGATATATAAAGAATTTGGGGATGTATGTACCAGTCAATGGAGATGTGTTTCCTAATCAATGGTATTTCTTGTCCATTTCAAGGATCCCTAAAAATAGACAATATTTGTTGTTTTGAAATGCCCAATTCTTTGACATGTTTTTTGTCCAAACCAGTGCTATAGTAGTCATACATTTATGCCTTATAATAAGAAATAGAGGTCAAATTCCCTTGGGAATTTGCAATGGACTCGACAATGATGTACAAAGAAGTGGCCAAGGAGACTCTGTTAGGCTCTAGTTTCCTTTAATTGTTCCTCAAGGGTTCGTAACATAACCAAACCCTCATCAATTCCAGTGTTTACATTGTGTGGTGGTGGTGGGTTGGGGTTTTGATCTTCTTGGTTTTATTATGAGGGGTTTAAATTGTCTTGGGATTCCATTGTATTATATATGCCGCAATTTAAAAACAATGGCATGTAAATTAGGTTCCTTTTTTATTTAAAATATAAAATCACATTTTTTTATTTAGATTATTGGGAGCAAATTACTAAATTGGAATGACTAAATATGATTAAAATTAAGAAAAATGTAACGCACCTGGACATGGTGCCTCCCTTCTCCCTTTCTTTCTCTTCTCTATATCCACTATATTTGCCCAATGAGAGAAGCATGAGCACGATTTGTGCCCAAATAGTGGGCACGCCGTTTTTCCACTAAACCTATGTGGCAATATACGTGGAGGTTCTTAATCATGTCGTTGCCACTTTTTCGACAACCAAGTTCTTGCACTCACTCG
>SNQJ01S0006484.1:110330-133185 GCA_010110895.2 Picea sitchensis
CATTAGGTAAAAGTGTGTTTCTTTAGTATGCATTAGTATGCATTTGTAGTTAGGAAATCCGACGGCCACGATATGTTCCCGACATAGAGTGATACGACGGTTCATACTCTCCTCGATCTTAACAACCATTGATCCATGTCTTAACACCCGATTGGTCCATGATCTCTATTTAAAGAGCATGGAGGGTCATTTTTCGATGATTGTTTGTGAGAAACTCTCTTGTAAAATGTCTCTATAATATTTTTCTTTGCATTAATAAACTACTCCAAGTGGCCACATTGGTTGGGGTTGTGGATGTTTCACCGTAGGGGTTTTACCATGTGAAAACATCGGTGTCTTGATCTTTGATCTAGTTATGTGAGTGGTTACTGAAGGTGTTACCTATGTTGTCGAACATTTAATTGGGCTTGTTTTTACTTTTTTTTTTTTTTTAGATTCCAGCTTTGTTCCTCTTATGATATATGTAATTCTAGGGAGCTCGAAGGATGTCGTCATGGGTACAACAATTGTTATATCTCTTCTTCTTTATTGAAGTATGCAATTTGCAAAAGATTTACTTCATAGTTTTGGCATAAGAAAAGAGTTATTTTGTTTTTTAAATTGAATTTCATAGATCAAAATATGTTAATTGACATCAAAAACTTATGAGCAAATAAGGGAATAATTATCAACAATTCTTATATAGAACAATTATTACCGATAGAAAATAAGGAAAATAATTTGAGGTGCAGACTTTTACTATGATGTAAAAATGAGAGGAAAAAATAAGGGAATTTTAATCAGCAGTTTTTATATAGAGAAATTATTAAGAAAGACAAAATTTTCAATACTTATACACATTTATATATTTTAAGGGAAAATTCTATTAAAGGAAAATAAGATTACATATTTACAAATGTCAAGGAAAAATTTGTTGGCTTACCTGATATCCTTAGGTAAGTTTGTAGATGAACAAATGGAACTAATCTTCAAATAGATCGAGAGAGGAATGCAAAAGAATGCAAACACGCAGGAACATGGGAGAGAAAAGGTTTGATAATGTAAAGGGAGATTGTCCATTCAAGAGGATATATATATATATATATATATATTGAGAAGACCACCCAACCAAATTATTGTTGACCGACTTATTGTTGGTTGCTAAACCGAATTGTTGCTTTCATGTAGTAGTTACACTCTGTAGTTATGACTAGGATGATATTTTCATGTCATCCTCACTATTCCTCTGATATTGGTAGGAGTATTTTCGGAAAGGAGTTGTAAATGTGTTGTGTAGTTCTGTTAAATTTTCCTATTACTCACTCACTGAGATTAATGCCAATAATTACTAAACTCAAAAATTTTCTTTCTTGATATAAATTTTAGAATTATGTAGTTAATCTACAACTGAGTAATAAACCATAAAAATGACAGCAGAAGCACACATAAAACCAAGCATAAAAATATATAACACTAGAAATACCTTGGAAACCCTAGTGTGGGGAAAACCAACAAAGAGGGGCTTCTATTATGGGATTTAAAGAGAATTTATAGTAGCATAAAATCACAAATTTCTTAGAGAAATTTCTTCAGCAAGTTTCCTCATTTCCTGAAAAAATTAACCCACCAAACTCAGCCGACTTTTTCGGCCTATGAAAAATCGACCCATCTTTTTCAACCTGAAAAATCGGCCCAATATTTTTGGCCCTCTGATGGTTGTTGTAAATGGCCTAAGTTTGTCCTCCCTTTGCTACATAGTACATCCCATGTATGGCCTTTGCCAGCCACCTAGATCTAGCCTAGAACTCGCCCTCTCTACCTCAACAGATCCCTCTTCTTCTCTTTCCCAAGCACCCTCTTCCTCTTCTCACAAATTATAATGTGTGTCTTGATTACCCTCAACCCTTATATTTATCTTTGCAATTCACTTTTTCAAGAGACTTCTAGAATCCTCTAGAAATACACTTTTGTGAATTAATAATTTTCGAAAAGTGACTTTTTCATAAATCTTAGTAAAAAGTCATTTAAGTGACTCTTCAATTTTTCCTAAGTTTAAACTTAG
Organism: Picea sitchensis; assembly: GCA_010110895.2. Classification (NCBI taxonomy): domain Eukaryota; kingdom Viridiplantae; phylum Streptophyta; class Pinopsida; order Pinales; family Pinaceae; genus Picea; species Picea sitchensis. The sequence continues at coordinate 112,372 of SNQJ01S0006484.1, forward strand.
GATAAAATAAATACAATTGATATGGGTATTTAATATGTCCATCAGCATGCCTAGGACACTTAGGCCCATGTTGAGACACCTTTCGAGCTACAAAACTAACACTCCCTCTTAGCGAGGGAGTGTCTCCACCTGGATCAATCTCTGATCCCATAAAGTTTGTTGTTGTTGTAGTTTCTCCCTCTGAACTGGAAGACATCACGGCTACCTCTGACGCAATTTGATTTAATGTCTTGCTCAGCTTCTCCATGAATGTCAGGTCATACCAACTGATAGATTTCACAGTTTTTAATGAAACCACTCTTCCACAAGAATGTGCCACTGACATTGATATCTGATCCAAGATCAACTTGGACCCCACTACATCCTATCCCAAAACCTTGTACATCATACCCACTCTAATGTCAAACCTCATTGCTGCATCCTGGGTATTTTCTCCCTCTGCCCGTATGAGTACCTGCCCATTCTTGAACATCAATGAATACCCCATATCCTGCAGAGCTGTCATAAAGATCAAATTTAATTTCATCCTTAGAACATACATCACCTCATTCTCCTCCAACGAACCACCTAAATATAGCTAGAATGTGACACATCCAACCCCCTTCACTGCATGCATGTTGTCGGCCCCACTACTCACATGTGATTCTGATCCCATCTATGAAACATTAAGGATCATCAACCTCATTCCATTCATATGGAAAGATGATCCAATATCCATGAACCATACCCCACTATCCTCCAACTCTACAATATTTTTGTTTGAAAGAGAAGTTACCAAAAAAAATTTATCCTCGAATTTCTCTGCAAATGCATCCATCTCAGTAATTGTTGTGGCTACAACCTCTTCCTTCTTCTTCTTCTTCTTCTTGGGACAATGGTTGGCATAGTGGCCAGTCTTGTGACATGCAAATAATTTCGCTTTTCCCATGTCTCTGGAACCTCTTTCTCCACTTCCCTTCCTAGCATGAAGGGTCGCATTCTCTTCCTTTTCACTCTTTAGTTGGCTAGCATGAGTGGCATCAAGTATCATCTCCTCTTGGGTGAATTCATCCCTTAATATATTCCAATCAAGGAGCTTCTCCCAAGCCACCACTCCACTGAAAAATACTTCCCACTGCTTGGTGAAGCCATTCAAGGCTATTCTCAACAACTCAGTCTCATCCATTTCCTCTCCCACAATAGCCATTTCATCTATTATCTGGGTGAACTTTTTGAGGTAAGTGACCATTGACTCTCCCTTGGCCATATTTGTGCTTCTCAGCTTCTCTCCAAGAAACATCTTCATGCTCTGGTTGTCATACTGGTACAAATTCATTGGGACCTCCCACATGTCCTTTGTTTTCTTATTGCCAGACAAATGAGGAATAATGTGGCCTTTGATTCCATCCACAATTATCCTCCTGACCTTGACATATTTCTTGTTGTGAGTTTCTAGATGCACTGGATCAGTAGGGTTTGCCACTTTACTTTCAACAATTTCCAACAGTCCATTCTCCTTTAGTACCAAGACAATATGCTCCCTCCAAGGACAAAAAATTGAGGCACCATCCAACATGTCCTCAAACCTTAAGCTTGCACTAGCCATTTGAGTTTGTTGCTCCATCTCCCACACACTTTTGTTCACATGTCTTCCTTTGTTGATTTACTCCTTGGTATTCACAACAAAGTATCTTGGCTCCTTCTCTACTGAGAGGTTGATCTCTGAAACCATGTTAAATTTTCCTATTACTCAGTCATTGAGATTAATGCCAATAATTACTAAACTCAGAAATTTACTTTGTTGATATAAATTTTAGAATTATGTAGTTAAACTATAATTGAGTAATAAACCATAAAAATGATAGCAGAAGAATACATAGAACCAAGCATAAAAATAGACAACATCAGAAATTTGGAAACCCTGGTGTGGGGAAAACCAACAAAGAGGGGCCTCTATTATGGGATTTCAAGATAGTTTACAACAACTGAAAATCAGAAATTTCTTGAGCAATTTTCCTCACCCCCTCAGAAAAAACAACATAGCAAAATCGACTTGCTTTTTCGGCCCCACTTTTTTGGCCTTCATTTTCGGTCCTGCTTTTTCGTCCCACGAAAAATCAGCCCAACTTTTTTACCTCAAAAAATCGACCCAACTTTTTCGGCTCTGAAAAGTTGACTCTTTTATGGGTGTTATATGTGTCCTGAGTTCGACCTCCATTTTCTACATAGTACGACCCAAGTATTCCCTCTATTGGCTACCCAAATCTGGCCTAGAACTCACCCTCTCTACCTTATCTTTTTCCTCTTCTTCTCTTTCCCAAGCACCCTCTTCCTCTTCTCACAAATGAGAATGTGGGTCCCTCTTACCCTCAACCCTTCTATTTATCTCTCCAATTCACTTTTTCAAGAGACAGGCCTCTAGAAATACACTTTGTGAATTATTAATTTATGAAAAGTGACTTTTTCAAAAATCTGAGTAAAAAGTCATTTAAGTGACTTTTTATTTTTACCTAGGTTAAAACTTAGGATAAAATAAACAAAGTTGATATCAGTATTTAATGTGTCCATCAACATTCCTAGGACACTTAGGCCCATGCTAAGACACCTACCAAGCTACAAAAATAACAAGTTCTTTAAACGAAATCCTTAATCTTTAAATGAAACCCTTCATTAGACTGTAGGAACTGCATTGCCAGAATGAACCAATAGGAAATGGAATTTGATCGCTTATTTAATGTTGCACTGCACCAAGTTCGTGTATCATGAGAAATGGCATGCACATCTTGGATGGAGGATCCTTGTCACAATGTCATGCACATACATCCCATGCCCATGGAAGAAGAATTAATCACAACATCATGTGCATACATCCAATTTGTTACAGATGACATTGTTCTATTTGTAATGGAAAGATGATGAAATAGCTAGAGAGACTTCCCCTTAAAATAACTCCTGCATAATTAAGAACGCAAAACTTTACTTTATAATCAGAACATGATGCACATACATCAAATTTAATACAGATGAATACAAATGGCGAGTTCTAGTATGGAAGAAGATGGGATGTACATCAAATTTAATACAAATAGCAGATTTCCCTGCATATGAATCTCTATATGTATTTTATTTTATTATTTTATTTTTTTAATTCTTTAATTTTGTAAATAAGCCGAAAATACAATTTTTGTAAATAAGTAAGTTTGTATTTGCTGCCATTAAATACTGTTACAAAGAAAATCTGTTTTTACCAAAGACAGAGCCACCACCATGGGAAACTGACTTTGTCCCGGTGGAGTTTCCATATATGTTCTTACTATGTCCACATAATTAATACAAAACCAAAATAAAATAGTAACAAAATGTTTGTTTGTCATTATGAGGTGTAGAAAGGAAATGATGTTCTGTAAACTTATCCTAACCCCTGCACTCGTAAAATTGTTTGCTAATTTAGACTTGTATAAACTTGAAAAACTAAAAACTGAGATGCTAAACCTGGTGACTATTAGGTTGAATGACCAATTGGACCCAGAGGGAGGAGTATGGGCGTTGTTGCATCAACCATCGAGAGTAGTGGAGTTGCCTCCTGCTCCTTTTATGCATCCATTACTAGAGAGATGCACAGTACAAGAGATCCAGAAGAAAATGCACATCATGAACCTCGTTGCGCAGCTCGAAAAAAAATTGTTGAAGGTTGGATAGGGCCTCGAAAATTGGCTCGAAGTCCTCTTCTTTTAGAGTGTGTTGCTTGTCCATGAAGGCCACTTCAAATGGATGATTTTATGTTGGATTTGAAGAAGTGGCTTCCTAAGTGCTCTTTGAATGGCCATGGTTGGAGCTTTCTTGTGGGATTTCAAAATAAGTCTAGGTTGGAAAAGAATTTTGGACATAGCTCAAGGATCTCCCTCGCATGTGGCCACTTTCGTGCTATTAGGTCGAGCCCTATGAAGGAATTTTGGATCGTTTCTTGCTACCTTGCATAATTTCACTACTTCCAACTAATGTGAGAGTTTTTCCCACTAGTATGTATTTACCTCTTCCCCTCTTCAAGTGCCCATGTTTCCTTGGCATGGTGAATTCATATAGCGATATTTTTCTGATAAGAAATGCCATGTTCCAATGTTTTTCCTGTTCTTTGTGATGCCTTCGGAGGAAAAAAAAATCCAAGTGACGATTCCTCCCAACACTTAGTAGCCATAACTTTCCATGGGCAGGAGAATTCATGGTTTTTAATTCTGTGTTGAAGGGTTCATACCAGGAATTAATTCCGCTATCCATCCTCGTCCGAGCCAAAAAATTCCCTTTGCAACGAGTGTGATCTAAGTGCGGTGGGCTTTGAATGCCCTAGACTAGCAACCATTGGGTGACGTCCTCCAGACCAGTGCATAAAGCGATGTGCTAGGTGGTGAGCACTTGGAATGTATGGTTTGTTTTCATGGATCTATAGTCCGGGTGACACCCCATTCGAGGGTTATTTTTATTTTTATTGAGGTATATTAGAGTGGACTATTAATATGTTATTAGGGGAAATTAAACTTCGATGGAGAAGATAACAATCATACTACCCAAACACCAATAACAAACCCATATAACTACTAAAATACTTATATTACAATGGACTCTATATTGAATTTAAAACAACTCTCACAATGTTACGCTTAATAATGATTTTTTAGAATGCAATATATTTTCAAATAAAATTTAATTAATAATTAAAATATATAAAAAATAATAAAAAATTGATTGAATAAAGCATCCTTAAATTACTCATATAAATTCAAAACACACCAACACTCCTATAACAAAGTTAATTAGAAAGCTTTTCCCTCTGTTATAATAACCGAAATTCATACATAATTTGTCCATGCCATAAACGGTAAAATGAGAACTAGATTCCCTACCAAATGACCGCAACTTAAAAGATACATTAATACAAAGCAATGGATCAAATTCTTTCATTTCTTTCTTAGTCCTTCTTAGGGGTTCAAATTTATTTTAAAAGGATAATTAAAAAAACACCCCAAAAAAAATTTAAATTTTTTAAATTAGTTGTTATTTATGAAATATTAAATATCATAAAATATTAAAATAAGGGTCAAATTTTCAATAACTCATAAATATTCTCATTTCAATTTTGGTTGTTGAATGAGTATTGGTTCATCATAAAATAGTTTCTTTTAACATATAAAGATTAAAATCATCTCTATTATAGTTGGTTCATTAAAATCATCTCTATTTTAGTTGGCTCTTATCTATTTCTTGATACCATATACCATTCCACAATATTAAATCTATCACATAGCTCACACTTAGATAAATATCCTACCACCATATTGATGCATGTACTATTTCGTGTGTCATTTATTAAAAGCTTCCCAAAGAATCTTAGACACCTTGTCTTTCTGAATCCTCACTTGAATTCATGTTTTATGAGCATTGTAGATTCCTGTCAATATGGTAATTGGCATTGCATTTAGTTTACATACTTCATGTTTTTGAATCTCATACTAGCCATAATGCCATTTTCTTTTTTATCTTTGCCTCTAACGTAATGCCATTTTTTTATTTTTATTTTTGGCTCCACTCTTGGCCTCTAACATAATGTCATTTTTTTTTTTTTTTTTGGCTCCACTCTTGGCTCTAATAAAACCCAAAACAAGTAGTCATAGGTTATAAAAGTAAATTGTAATGACATTGAGAACTTATTAGTAAGATTAATTACACACGAGTTATTTTATTTCATTCATAATGCTATGTGTTTTCTTGTTAAAATTCATTACATGGTTATATATTTGGTATCTAATATGATTATCATTTCAACACATTGCCAACCACTTAGTCACATCCCCACTAATATAATAGATAACGAGAATAAAACATAACTAAAAATTGAATGTAAACATTTCAACAATGTTGTAGAAGTTTGATCAAACTCATCATAAAGACAATACATACTTTTTTTTTGTTTCACATAAAACTATTTAATAATTATCTTTGAGATTAAAAAGTCTAATAAGCTTGGTGAATTTTTCTAACTTGTATATGTTTATATAATCCTCAAGCTGAATAGCATCCAATATCGTGTAAACCAAACTGTTGATAGTCTTCAAATTCATTCTCGAAGTACCCATTTTCACCAAGGGATTTGAGATCTGGGTTCTCCTGCAAACTCTCGGATGTTTCCTTCAAAGATTAACAAACTTCTTTCAAGTCCAGAACCGGGCTTGGGGGAATGCCAAGCTCGTTGTCTGAAGCCTCCAGGAGATAACGCAGTTCAATCTTAGAGTCTGAATCTCAGGTTTGAACCTCATGGACTTTATAAATATCGGGGCCCGTAGAGTTATCCCCGGAGTTGGAGGAAGGATAAGAAGTGGAGCATGTCACTACAATCTCTTCCTCCAAGATTTTCATGAATTTGTTCCCGAATTCCTCATTGGGAGAGAATTCTTCGTCGACGTCTGCTCAGGTTTGATATATTTGCAATAGATTAGGAAACTGGTATGTTTCCTTACCATGGAAGTGTTTCGGCTCTCGGACATCAATGAAATCCAGCAGAGCCACGGTCACATTTTCTCAGCTACTTTTATATATATAATCTCGGGACAAATGCATGTCCTGCCTAGATTGTACCTAGCATCTCAGTACAATTCAGAAAAAACATGCATTTTTTATGGAAATGATATATATATATATATATATTTATATATATATATATATATAAAACATGAGAAAGAAGATTAAAGAAAGAAATAGTATGGGAGTTTGGAGACGACACACATGACTCCATCCATTCACAACCTCCACGGAATTTAATTTTCTAAATTAAAAGCCGGTGGGGATTGTTGTTGTCTCCAAACTCCCATACTCATCCTTTCTTTAACCTCCCTTACTCCCATACTCATCCTTTCTTTAACCTCCCTTCCCATGCCATATTCTTTTCTCTTGCGTCGACTCTACGTCTTTCGTTAACTCTGCCATCCTTTATTATATGCCATATTCGGGAAGGGTAGTGGGAGTGCAGAGACGGCATGCATGACTCCACCCATCGACTATATCCACCAAATTAAATATTACCAAAATGTATGAATCAGGTAAGAGATTTTTCTTAAGTTTCATTAAACCCATGAGGAAGCCCGGGGGGTTGATCTGTGGTTATGGTCGGCTTGTATCGTATGACGTTTTAACAATCTTGGTCGGTTGATTGATCTAACAATGTAAGCATAATTCTGGAAGAACTGGAGATTGGTGACCTGCTGAATGGGTTGTTCGTACAAGTTTTAATGGGATGGATGGACGGACAATCGGTTGGCTTGTAGTGTATGACATATTAACAATCTCGCTCGTTTGACGGATCTAGCAGTGTAAGCTTCTGGAAGATCTGGAGAGTGGTAACCTGTTGAATGGGCTGGTGAATGAAATAAGTCTAACGGTGTAAAATTTGAAGAGTGGTGACCTATTGAATGGGTTGACCGTATAAGATTTTGATGTGGTATATGAAATAAATTGGTATTCCATGCGGCGATCAAATTGGAAAGTTGTTTTTAATTTTAATTGTATTTAATTTTATTTTTTTTAATAAAAAGTTGAAAAAATAATTGTATTTTAATTGGAAAAAGTAAAATAGCAATAACTACTTTATAAAGTAGTTGATATAAGTTGATGTTTCGCCATAAATTTAGAAAGGTGAAAACTTTTGTAAAGTGGTTGTTGTTAGTTGATAATCAACATGTCTTGGGACGATTATTAATTTATTAAAACATAATTAATATATAAATTAATTATTATATTAATGTAATGTATTATAATAATGTATTAATGCAATACATTAATGTATATAAATGTATAGTTTATTAATGTATAAATGAAAGTATTGATTTACATTAGTGTACAATGTATCTACATTAATAATGTAATGTATTAATTAATTACTACATTACTACATTATTAATTAATATATTGCTAAAATATTAATAGACTAATAAAGTAATACATTCATTCCATGGTTGGTTTGACCGAGAAGCTTATCTTAATAAGAAAAAAAAAATTAGATAAAAGAGATGGAGCTACTCCAGTGCACGACGACTAGGGTTTAACCCTGGCCGCTCGTGACCTCTACGTGTCGGCCCTAGCGGCCTCACCCCAGCTTCATCCGGTGACTATGGAGGTCAACTATGTTGTTGGTGTCCCGGTTCGTGGGGCAATTTATTCCATCTCCAAGCAAAAGTTTGATCATGTTCTTCAGTCTGGTGCCTCTTTCTATGCTATTGTTCAGGATGTTTCTTCTCTGCCATCTTCATTTTTTTTGGTCTAGGAAGCCCCATCCCTTGTCATTCCCATGGGACAAGATGTTGAAGAAGAAGAGGAATATTACAAATCTGTGAGTTTGGTTTGTCGCTTCAATGGCCTTTGACCAAAGTTAGTCGATCTTAATAGCTGGATCTCTACTACCTGGATTCTTGTCATGCAACAAGAAGCTTTCATTCACCGTTGTGAAAAATATTTCTTCATTATCCAGTTTGACCTTCAGGAAGATCATGATTTGATCTTCAACTCAAGGCCGCGATTTTGGGGAAACTCAGGTTTGTTCATGAAACCCTGGTCTCATTCTTTCAATCCAACTACTGACATTCTCTCCTCAGCCCCAGTTTGGGTGAGGCTTCCTAATCTTCCCCTGCATTTTTAGGGTTTTCCCTCTCTCAAAGCCATTGGCTCGACTTTAGGAAAGTTTCATTTCGCAAGTCGTGAAACTACGAGGCACAACACCTCTACATTTCCCCGCATTTGCGTGGAAATGGATTTCAGTAAAGGATTCCTAGCTGAAGTTATTCTTACTGGTAAAAATTACTCTTGGCCTAAAAAACTTAACTTTGAGAGAGTTTCCTTATGCTGTAGATCTTGTTTTGAAAAAGGTCATCATGCTTCCCATTGTCCCAAAGGGCACAAAAAGTTCAGAAAGCACCGAAAATCCACCTGGTGGGTTGATTCTAATGACGACCATCAAGTAATTCCAAAAGCATGCAAAGAGTCTCCACAAGACAATGAAAATCCTCCTTCGTTATCTCAAGACCCATCCCAAAAATCCACTGAAAATCCAGATAAAGAGGAATCCTCCCTTCTTGATTCAAATAAGGGAATTCAGATACAACAATCCCCTCATCCACCATCAATCCGGGCAGATCAGATTGATGTTGATGAGGTTTTGGATCAAGAAAATCAAGAACATTCAGATCAAGAAATCCTAGGTAACATAGACAGTACAAATGGTCCAACATTTGCAAACGAAGGTTGGACGGTAGTCAGAAAGAAGAAGAAAATACATGAAACACCACAACCAATGGTAACACGAAGTCAGGCAAAAAGATGAGCTCTTCCCCACCAAGTTAATTTAGATGCAATGTATCTTCACGTTTATTCTCATAGTCTTTTTCCAAGTGTACTCAGTAAGGTTGTTCTTTGTGAAGATCTCACTTGAGTCTTTCAAAATGTCATTAGTAGTCTGTAATAGTTTCCTACTCGAGACCCCAAGCTCGCTTGAAGTTTGCAATATTTTGTAACTCCTTGGCAGTCTCGACAATGCCTTTTATTCTAAAAAAATTAGCTTTCTGTAAAATAATAATAATAATAATAAAGTAATACATTAATACATCAATAAATACAATAAATGCATTAATAAATATATTTCTAAATATTAATATATTAAAAAAAATATTGATACACTAGGAAACTAATACATTAATAATGTATTAATACATTAAAGTATAATTTGACTAAGTGATTGATGCATTAATAATGTAATGATAAATTAATTTATTAATGTAATGTATAAATTAAAATGTTAACCTATTAATCTATTGATACATTAATAATGTAATGTATTAGTTAATTTATACATTAATATATTATAAATTATTCCATTGCTAAAGTATTAATATACTAATAAAGTAATACTTTAATAATATATTAAATACATCATTAAATGCATTAATAAAGTAATAAATTAATAATACATTAATAAAGTAGTAATACATTGACCTTAATGTATATAGTAAAACATTATTAAAGTATTAATACATCTATGGTTGACTATCATCATGGTTTCTTATTGTCTTGAATATGAATGACATTAATATATTAATATATGTTGTAATGTATTAATTTAATGAAGTAATACATTAATATATTTTTAATAAATACATTACTAAAATATTAAAACAATAATAAAGTATTAATACACTAATAAAACAATACATTAGACCGACTGGAAAGCGTGGTGAACATTAATACATTTTCCACATTTTCCATAAGTGTAGTCCTTCACGGTTTATTATGGTCAACCATTCTCATGTATGACGTTTGTTGACCATGTGGATCTGATTATGGTGGGCCATGTTGATTATCTTTAACCTATTAATGCTAAAATATTGATACACTCGGAAACTAATACATTAATAATGTATTAATACATTAAAGTGGGTTTACTATAGTTGACCATGATCATGGTTTTTTATGGTCATGACTATGCATGATATTAATGTAGTAATGTATGTTGTAATGAATTAATTTAATGAAGCAATACATTCATACATTTTTATTTTTATTTTAAGTAAAAAAGGGGAGGATTCTCTTTATATTAGAGTTGTAGAGTTACATAGTCTATTTTTGATGCAAGTTGTCCCGCCTGAACAGGAAACCGAGACAGACGGACATCTTATGCCACTTGTGTTCAAACAAACAAAATTAGCAGAGTGTTGTCCTACCCGAAGGAAACCAAGGTGCATATCCATTAGGTTCAGTCTGTATTTTAACAACCTAATTACAGCATGACTATGATCTAACGGGGCTAAAATCTTGTTCTGAAACAAAAAGAGATTGCTAACTATGAACATCACAAGACCTTTTAACCAGCTGGCTCGTCCTCTTCCCCATGCCTTCTCCATCCTCTAGGAAACGCATAAGCTTGCGCGCACGTAGGGCACTTCCTTTTCGGGAGAGTCCTGGAGTGTGAAACATACATCATGTCGAGTCGATGGTTGATTTGAACGATACAAAAGATCTGATCGTCCAGCATGCTCCGCATTTCAAAAATTAGTGCCAGGTACCCCGGGTTGGTGAAAGGAAGCTGGTCCTGCCAATTTCCTTCAACAGAGGCCAAGGGAAAAGTCCCATGTGCTCCTTCACCTTCATTTGCTTCATTGGCTTGATGTGCCTGCCGCTTGTTCGGCTGAGTCGCTTCCTTTGGAGATGCATCAGTGGGTGGGTCGTTCTTTGCTTTTGCACAACATGATACCTCTTCCTCGACATAGCAGGTGGTTAATTCCTCTGTCGAGTGAGTTGCGTTGTAACCATGCGATATTCCCAGAGGCGAAATCTTGTCTTTAATGCCAAAATCAGTGGAAGGATTCCAATTGTCCGGGACTATGAAAAGAGGGTGCTCAGGATAGCTTTGCATGGCCTTGTCCAGGGTGATCTCTTCCACGTATGCCATGGGAGGTGTTCAAGGTCTTCCGGACTTCCTGTTTCTTTGTGAGGACACCAAGGCCGACACCTTCTCGAACTTCTTCTTCCTATGCCTGCGTGACTCAAATGAGTACCAAGCTGCGCCCTTGCGTGGCTTTCCTCATGCCCTGGGTATGTTGAAGAACTTGGAGATGTCTGAAGTTCCCAGCGGATGAATAACCCTGCTCCGGAACTCCGGTGGCTCTGCGTTCAGCTCTGCGAAGTTTGAATACCTCTCATTGCTGTCAAGGCGGTTGATAAGGATGAGGATGACGGTGACTGCCTTGGCCATTAGGGTTGGCCTCCTAGTGCTCTAGTGCGTTGTCCTGTTCACTTGCGCGAAGGGCCTCGTCTCCTGGTTAATCCTGCATGGGCTCGTTCGCATTTAAATGCTAAAGGGATGGTCGTCGATGGGTTGTATTAATGGTGCAGCCCAACGTTTTCCCTCGTGTCTCGGCTCCGCAACGTGGCACCCCATCCGGGGGAATATATTCATACATTTTTAATAAAAAAATTTCTAAAATATTAAAACACTAATAAAGTATTAGTACACTAATAAAAAAATGCATTAATAATACATTAATAAAGTAGTAATACTGTAACATCCCCGACCACCCACGCCGAGGCATGCTACACGCGAGAATGCTTTCATTATCTCCGCGGAACATACTGTAACATACCCAGCATCCAACTGAGTTATGCCACATAAAAAATTTGAACTCCATGCAATTGAAACATATTCACACAGAACTCTTGCAGAACATTTATATATAAAATGTAAACAGACAAATAAATTATGTAATGCATGGATTCATACTGAAATAACAGTAAACATATACATTCAGCATATGCAGGAAATACCCATAAATATAAACACAGTTATAAACACACATAGGATAAACCCATAAAAATAAACACATAAATAATAATGCAACATGTAAATTTATCACACAATTGACACTTATATTGGTAAGAATATCATCAACTGCATGCATACCTTCCACGAACCTCTCAGCCTTAGTGTTAAGAACCCAATACTGAATAAAAAAACACCACAACAGATATAGAAAAACAATATAGAAAAACACAACTTTATTATATCAAACCCTTGAGGTAGGGAAACACCATACAATGGATCCTATTATGGAAGGGATCCTCTCCTGTTCACTTGCCTCTTCGAGGGCTCATCCTCCTATTGAGTTACCTCTCCAAATACAATATTTATCTTTATGTCTCATTACATTGCTTGAACCCTTTTATATAGTGTTACCATCACCTAAGAACATTCTAGAGTAGAACCTTTTAAGAAGTCTTCTTACATTTATTATATCTAATTACCCATTTATTATATCTAACTACCATAGTGAGCCTTATTTAATAATATAGTGGACCTAGTCCACCTTACATTGAACGACCTCCACTATTATCCCAATCTTTACATTGAATCACCTCCACTATTATCACCATGGCCCTCTGCCCCCCTTCTTGCAGTAATTCTACCTTCTAGCTACCTTACATTCCATCCTCTTTACAGTCCCTCAACGCTTGATGTACAACCATATACCGTGGTCCCAAGGATAATTGTGGACCATAATGTCAAAGAAGACTAAGAACCAAGGTCCCATGTAGAAAAGGAAATCCACCATGTCAAGTAGTCCAACCACTATTGTAAGCCCTGTCCCATGTCCAAGTGCCCATGTGAACTCCTCGTGGAATATTTTGAAACTCAATAACCAACTCCAAATAATGCCCCAAAGATTCCATTACCTATCATGTGGATCCAAATAAGAAGATCCATCCACATAGTGGAAAATGGTCATAGTTGAATCTGGAAGGAACAATACCATCGTAGAATATGTATAATGAACGTTGGTAACTAGCTCCCGATGTGAAACATTGATGTTCTCCTCTTGGCTGCATATGGAGTAGATTCATCAAATAAAATATAGAAAGTGGTTGTCATCCCGTCCCAGAAATGACAACTATCCATATACCAATCATCACAATCTGCCTCAAAATCATACCAAGCATATATTTCTTGATTATATTCATCCCTGAGACCCTCCATAAGAAATCTCTCCTGCATGTTATTCAATGAATCTTGAATACTATGAAAACTATCATTGAGACCGTCTGTGAGTCTATCTGTGAGGCTGACTGTGAGGCCATGTACAAATGCATCCAATCTGTCATCCAATGTGTGAAACAATTGGGCTTTGAATGATTCAAGAATTTTTTTCAGGGTTTGAGAGGAAATAGCCATCTGAGCACCCTATGAACTCTTCGGTCCTGCATCCGTCATGAAAAAATCCAAAAAATAGACCCAATAAGTTTCGGCAGAAAATTGTGACTTTTCTGGAAAAACCCTAAAAAACTGCTGAAGTTAAAATGCTCATAACTTCACTTCCCGGACTCCGTTTTGGCTGAGTTTTTTTTGGAAATTGGGTGAAATTGTGGGAGAAACTCATATATGTCATTTATTTGGGCAAATTTGACATCCAAATGCTACAGAAAAAAAAATTCTCACCGCCGTCCGCGGAAAAAATACCGAAAATTTGCAGATTTTAAAACGTCAATATCTTGACTTCCCGGAGTCTGTTTCGTACGTTTTTTTTTTCAAATTGGGTGTTTTTCTGAAAGGAACTCAGATATACAACCTTTTTCTGCAAATTTTGAATATAAATATACCAAAAACTTCGAGAATGTCGCGGCCCTCTTTTTTCTGCTCCGAAAAAAAATCTACAAAAATAAAAAATATTTTCCCACAATGTTTTCCCAAGGAAAGTACTCTGATACCACTTGTTAAGAACCTGAATAGATCTACAAATATAATCACCATAAATACTTAATACACAATAGATCCACAAGCAAGATAGAAGAAAGATCCACTACCATAGTGGGCCTTATTTAATAATATAGTGGATCTAGTCCACCTTACATTGAATGACCTCCACTATTATCACTATGGGTCCTCTGGGCCCCTCCACTACCTCTCTAGCTACCTTACACTTAGACCACACTGCTCATCACTCTCAGCAGTGGGTCACCCCCGAGCTGGGACTAAACTCCACCTGGTTAAAGGGATTCCTAACCAGGCTAACGGCTCATAGACAACAGGAAAGAATCTGTTACAGGTGCCCAGTCAAACTAACAACCTATAATCCCTCATTCCCCACATGCCTGTCCCACCCCAGGAAGTGTGCCCCTTCTTTGCTCAACAGTCCTTCGACTGCCCCATTTCCTTTATGGGCTTCAACAACAGGCCGGACAGGAAAACTGAGAGCCCTGTAGCTGCAGTTTAGCACCTTCAGGAAATCAATTCCCAACAATTATCTCACCTATAGAGGAATTTATCACGGGCCAGACAACCCACCTCTTCATTTTAGCTCCCAATCTAACCAACTACAAAAAAAAGTATGTCTATGGATACATGTTTAGGTACAATGACATGAAGGTACGGAAGATATCTCAATGAGTGTGTGAATGCTCATGGATGATTGACTGGATGACTGAATGATGGGAGGAATGATGGCCATAATGATTGGGAAATGAATTAAGTCCAAATAATATGTATGCATGTCCCCAACTTGACACCTGTCATGTTCGGAGCTACTTCGGCCCACTTGTCCCCATATTTAGATATTAGGATAAAATAATTATCCATACTTTATACTTTAAGAAATATTAATATAATATTCATTTTTGTCTTAATCTCCCTGGCTTAGCCCATTTTCGTTAAATTTTAGCCCCCACTCTTTCCTTAACTAGTGGAGTTTAGTCCCCCATACTCTTTTATCATGGTTGGTCTACGCGTAGTGATGTATTTTATATTAATGCTGAGACATATCCAAAGTAGGCGCACTGGCCTTTAACATCTAGGCTCTCCGGCCTAATAATCACAAAATTGGGTCACTAGCCTATAAAACACACCATATACACAAAGGCTCCCTGGCCTCACAATCGAGCACACTTAAGTTACTGCACACAGTATCATGGAATGTGCACACTTCCTCATTTTATTGTGCACTACATGCATGCACTATGCCATGAAAGGTGCATACAAAAATAATATCAAACAACTCACCAACTTAAGTACATTTTCATTTACATTACAATTGGGTTCGACCCAAGGATATTACAATCCCTTCCCCTTCTTTATGCACCGTCCTCAGTGCATTATGTACATATACACAACAAAATTTTAAAAAATCCTCAAAAAGATGTCGATATTTTGCCCGCATTGCATACTCATGCTCCCAAGTAGCGTCCTCAGGACCGTACCAATTCCATTGGACCTTTACAAGACCTATGGATCAATTCCAAAGATG
The DNA here is from genome assembly GCA_010110895.2 of Picea sitchensis. Classification (NCBI taxonomy): domain Eukaryota; kingdom Viridiplantae; phylum Streptophyta; class Pinopsida; order Pinales; family Pinaceae; genus Picea; species Picea sitchensis. Next base: position 128,172 of record SNQJ01S0006484.1, read on the forward strand.
TTTGATTTTATGGTCCAGAATGCGTACCGGATGCACTTGGAAAGTGTCTTCTTTCTCCACCTGAATCACATTCCAATCAATAACATGATTAGCATCAGGTATATATTTCTTGAGAAATGATACATGGAATACATTATGACCAATCCTCTCTAGGATTTCAAATGACCCACAATAGCGATCTGCCAACTTTGAACAATTTCCCAACTTCATGGAACTTCTGTTGGCTTTCACTTTAAAAAATACCTGGTCTCCCACTTCAAATTCCCTATGAGTTCTTATATTATCAGCATATATTTTCTACCTATCTTGGGCAGCCTTTAAATTTTGTTTTATTTTCAACATTTGATTCTCCATTTCCCTGACCAAATCTCACCCAATCACTGCTCTATCTACTGGGTTATCCCAGCTTACCAGTGTGTTGCGCTTTCTCCCATAAATTGTCTCAAATGGGCTCATCCTTAGAGATGTTTGGTACCCATTGTTATAAGCAAAATCTACCAAGTGTAGGTAGTCTTCCCATTTTGATGGTTTATCCATCACATACATCCTCAATCACTTGATTCACCCTCTCTGTTTGTCCATCTGATTCTGAATGACAAGTTGTACTAAAATTTAAATTTGTTCCAAATCCATTAAATAATCCTTTCCAAAATTTTAAGGCAAATTTTGGATCTTTGTTAGACACAATTGTCTTGGGTATGCCATGTAATCGAGCAATTTCTTTCATATAAACATCAACAATGTCGGTTGCCTTGTGAGTGATATTTACAGGAATAAAATGGGCATCTTTAGTAAGCTTATCCACCACTACCATGATAGAATTGTTGGAAGATTGGTTGTTGTCATTGATGTCAACCGTAGTCATGGGTTTTGGACCGCAATATTGATAAAGGTATTTGGACATGAAGGACAATTCACATGCAGATACAACACCCATGGATGGATAGTATACATCATGTTGCTTCTGGTGGTATGTGGCACACCATGTGGATCCTCATGGTTGAAGAGAAATGAATTTTTGAAGATGACAAAGTGAATTGAAAAAGGAAGTACATGTAGGCCCTGAAAATAATTACAAAATAAGAAGGTGTCAGGTCGGCCCTAATGTTAAAAGGAAGTGACATAAATGGTATAAATACACTTCATTATACATTCATTTGATACACAAGTCGAATTTCAGAGGAAAACAGAAGTAAAGAAGGCTAGATTTCAAGGGAGGATGAAGTCTTTTGGTGATGTGTTCTAAGGTATGTTATTTTCAGGTCATCTTACCATTTTCGCTATAAACTTTTTTATAGAATGATTCAAATGGTGAAATTTCTATGGTATTGAGAGTATATATCAAGGTACCTGTGGTAAAATTTTCAGCTCTTTATTCCCTATAATTATGAAGATACACTATGTGGAAGATAGGGTTTTTGACCAGTCCTGAAGCTAGTCAATAAACATGTGTTCTGGGTAAAATAGTCATAACTTCTTCATAGAGAATCCAAATTAAGTGGGACAAATTGCATTAGAAATATTATGGACTGTAGTTTCTTGTGTGCAAGTTTCATAATCATATGTTAAATATTGAGCACGGGGAATCTTGTACAAGTTCGCTCTCCTGAATAAACCAAAATTGAATAAAGTCTACCATTCTTTCTATAAATTATTTTTGGGGAGGATTCAAGGAGTGAAAATTGGAGGAGATTCAGAGAATACACTGTGTAATATTATCTACAGGATTAGAGTATTCCAAGAATTGAATAATTACAGAAGTTGAAGAAGTCTCAGGAAGCATTATCAGGCTCTATGTGATGATTGGTTGATGGTGATGATTTAATGTAAATTTTTATTATCTCTAATATATTTTTGGGTGGAAGAAAGGGGCAAGGATGGAGAGGTCAACCCTCTCTTGATATTGGAGGATTGATTCTTCCTCTTGGAGGTTTATCCCTCCCTTTATATTTGGCAGCTGTAGCTACCTTTGGAAGTCATTACTTCCCTTGACCGATAACTATTGATTATTTCTCATATATTGTGCATGTTGTATTGATGTAACCCTTATACTATTGTTCACTGCTCATTGGATATAATTGAATGGTTTAAGTATAAGTTGATTTTTTTTTTAAATTCTACTTGATACTGATTGACCCCCCTCTTAGTATCTACAATTGGTATCAGAGCAGGTTGCCTTCTGAATAGTTTAACCACTGGAAAGAAAATCTTGAGCAGAGATGGATGACCATGAGCACATTTCAAATGGGATTAAAAAATTTGATGGAAGAAATTATGCATACTGGAGTGATAGAGTGAAAACTTACCTAATGGCTTTGGGAGTAGACATTTTGTACTCAATTGTAAATGGCTATGTAATCCCAAATGATGCTCCAACCGATCCAAATGAGAAGAAGCTTATGAGTTGTAATTCAAAAGCCAGACATGTTATTCTAGCAGCATTGGCACCAACCATTGCTAGTAAAGTGGTGGGTTGCAGCATTGATAAAGAGGTAAGGGACAAACTCAATAGTATCTACGAAGGCGATCCAAAAGTTAAGCAGGTCAAGCTTCAACGACATAGAGCAGAATTTTAAAATTTGAAGATGAATGAAAAGGAAGATATTGCAACCTATATTCTTAGAGTTGATTAAGTTTTTAATGCTATCAGAGGATTAGGTGAAGATCTCTATGAATCATTGGTTGTACAAAAAGTGTTTAGATCACTTCTCTCGAAGTATGATGCTAAGGTCTTCGCCATTGAAAAAACTAGGGACTTGACCCAAATGACAATGGATGAATTATATGGGTCTCTTATAGCATATGAAATGAGAACAGGTACATAAAGTGACCAACCAAACAATGAAGAAGCCTTTAAAGCCATAAAGAAGACAAAAGACAGGGATAATGACCTTGATGAAGAAATAGCAAATTTTGTAAGAAGGTTTCAGAAGGGAAGTGGAAGATACAAAGGTAAGTCTCCTCTCAAATTCTTTAACTGTGGTAGAATAGGACATATTGTTGAAAACTGCTACTATAAAAAGAGAAGTCTCAACAATAAAAATATATTCAACTCCAAGGATGATGACATCTCCTCAAATGAGAGTGATGAAAAAGATAATGATGGAGGAGAATTCCTCTTCATAACCCAAGAAATCCAGGATGATGATCACAAGAATTCTAAATAAGAAGAAATCATTTGTGAAGAAGATTCATATGAATAAACCAACCTTGATTCCTTTTGGGGATACAAAGACAATGCAGAGAGTGAACAAGAACATGAGAATCTTGAAAAGTTGAAGCATGTTGAAACTGAAAATAGCAAGCTTAGAAACACAAACATAATACTAAAAGGTGAATTGAGTAGTTGTGAAGAAGAGAATTACAAGCTTGAAAAGACCATTAATAGCTTGAAGGAACATTTAGAAGATTATGAGAAATTGAAAGAAGAATTGGATCACACAAAAGGGGAGCTACTATTGACAATAGAAAAGTTGAAGAAGTTCGAAAAAAGCACTGAAAAATTAGATGAGATCCTTAGCAATCAAAGATCTCCAAATGACAAGGCAGGATTAGGATACAATGACAGTTTGAAGACAACAAAACAAGAGAAGGAAGATGAAAGTGATGAAACCAACACTCCAGAACAAGTTGAACAACAAGATAGAAGACTAGAATTCAGAAGGAATGAGACATCAAGAAGATCCTCTCCCATCAAGTATGAAATAAATCATTATGAAGGAAACTATAGAAGAATAGATCATGAACCCAAATGGACCACACCACAAAGAAGATCACTTACTCCCAGGTATCAAATTTCTTTCTTGGACATTGTTATACTTGTGGAAATTTTGGACACAAGGCAATCAATTGTAGAATCAATGAAAGGAATAACTATGCAAGCTACATGAATGGTGAAAATAATAGATATGAAAATGTTCGTAGACCTATTAACAGAAATTATAATCCATTTGACCCATTAATGGATCAAAATATTGTATGTTACAAGTGCAATAATCTTGGTCATAAAGCACGAGTTTGCAGAGAGATGAAGGAAGATAATCATATGCCAAGTGTCTGTATACCAACTACAACATGGAAAAGGAAATAAATTCCACAAAATGAAAACTGTCAAATAACATTGGTCACTAAAGAATGCAAAGAAGAAGATGAATGGTTCATAGACAGTGGGTGCTCATCTCATATGATCGGAGATCAAGGAAAATTTGTCATCCTTAAGAAAAAGGGTGGAAATGTTGCATTTCGAGATGACTCATCTACTAAAATACTTGGAAAAGGAATTGTAAAGATTGGAAGTGAAAATGTAAAAGCAGGAAAAGTCCTATTGGTTGAAGATATGAAGCATAATCTCTTCAATGTCAACAAAATATGTGATCAAGGATACACTCGTATGTTTGATTCCCAAAAATGTAAAATCGAAGAAAATAACTCAGGAAGATTGGTTGCAACTGCAACAAGAAGACCAAACAACATATACATCCTAGACATAAAGAAGAGAGAAAATTTATAAGCCACAGAAAAGGATTCCAAGGAAGAAAAAGTCCCAAAGGCCAAAAATAAGGACGAAGTATTATTGAGTGCCACATGTTCAGAGGGAACAACCCCAAAGAAGAGAGTTACGTTTCTCCATTAAACTCAGGGGGATAAGCCCTACCCTTTGCCATTGATGTCAAAGGGGGAGAGAAATTGGGATAATGATGATAGGGGGATCATGAGTGTTGCCATCAATGACAAAGGGGGAGATTGTTGGAAGATTGGTTGTTGTCATTGATGTCAACCCTAATCATGGGTTTTGGACCACAATATTAATGAAGGTATTTGGAATAGAAGGATAATGCACATGTAGATACAACATCCATGGATGGATAGTATACATCATGTTGTTTTTGGTTGTATGTGACACGTCACGTGGATCCTCATGGTTGAGGAGAAATGAATTTTTGAAGATGACAAAGTGAATCGAAGAAGGAAATACATGTAGGCCCTGAAGATAATTAAAGAAAAGAATTACAAA
>SNQJ01S0006484.1:133235-144128 GCA_010110895.2 Picea sitchensis
ATGTAGGCCCTGAAGATAATTAAAGAAAAGAATTACAAAATAAGAAAGTGCCACATCAGCCCTAATGTTAAAAGGAAGTGACATAAATGGTGTAAATACACATCATTATACGTTCATTTGATACACAAGTCAAATTTCAGAGGAAATCAGAAGTAAAGAAGGTCGGATTTCAAGGGAGGATGAAGTCTTTTGGTGATGTGTTCTAAAGTATGTTATTTTTAGGTCATCTTACCATTTTCGCTATATCTTTTTTTTCTAGAATGCTTCAGATGGTGAAATTTTTATGGTATTGAGAAGACATATCAAGGTACCTGTGGTGAAATTTTCATCTCTTTATTCGCTATAATTATGAAGATACACTTTGTGGAAGTAGGGTTTTTGACCAGTCCTAAAGCTAGTCAATAAATAGGTGTTTCGGGTAAAACAATCATAAATTATTCATAGAGAATCCAAATGAAGTGGGAGAAATTGAATTGGAAATATTACAGACTGTATTTTATTGCGTGCGAATTTCAGAATCGGATGTTAAATATTGAGCGCGGGGCATTCTGTACAAGTTTGTTCTCCTGAATAAACCAGAATTGAATAAAGTCTACCATTCTTTCTATAAATTCCTTTTGGGGAGGATTCAAGGAGTGAAAATTGGAGGAGATTCATAGAATAAATTGTGTAATATTATCTACAGGATCATAGTATTCCAAGAATTGAAGAATTACAGAAGTTGAAGAAGTCTCAGGAAGCATTATCAGGCTCTATGTGATGGTTGGTTGATGGTGATGATTTAATGTAAAGTTTTATTATCTTTAATATATTATTGGGTGGAAGGAAGGGGAAAGGATGGATAGGTCAACCCTCTCTTGATATTGGAGAAGTGTATCTTCTTCTTGTAGGTCTATCCCTCCCTTTATATTTGGAAGTTGTAGCTACCTTTGGAAGTCATTACTTCCCTTGACCGATAACTATTGATTATTTCTCATATATTGTGCATGGTGTATTGATGTAACCCTTATACTATTGTTCACTTCTCATTGGATATAATTAAATGGTTTAAGTATAAGTTGATTTTTTTTTTAAATTCTACTTGATACTGATTCACCGCCCTGTCAGTATCTACAAGAATCATGTTTTTTTTTCTGTGAAGTTTGGTGATGAAATCCATTGTCAGAACTTCCCATTTCCACTTAGGAATGGGTAATGGTTGTAGAAAAACAACTGGGTGTTTATGCTCAGCTTTTACCTTTTTACATTCCAAACGTTTGGCAATAAAATCAACAACCTCTTTCCTCATTCCTGACCAATAATATTGGCTCTTGACAACTGCAATAGTTTTCTAATAACATGGTTTCCCAACATTAGGTACATTATTCATTTCTCCCAATATCATATTTTTCAATTCATTAGAATTTGGTACATAAATTATGCCTCTATACATGAAAATTTCATCATTATCTAGCTTGTATTCTTCAATTTTCTGCTGCAATTTACCTTGCTGTATTTTTGCCACTAATTCCTTGTATTGCAAATCTAATTTTGCAGCCTCCAAAATTTTGTGTTTCAAATCTGATTGGTACATGCTAATGGTTGTAGCATGCATTTCATGCACTCTTCTGTTGAGTGCATGAGCCACTTTGTTCTCCTTCTCCTTGATATGTTTTATATCAAAGTCATATTCACTTAGAAATTCTAACCATCTGCTTTGCTTAGGATTTAGAGTTGGTTGATCAAATAAATATTTCAGACCATTATGGTCTGTCCTAAGCTCAAAACTTTTCCCATGAGGTAATGTCTCCATTTCCTCAAGGCATGCACTATGGCTGTCAATTCCAAATCATAAGTGGCATAGTGTCTTTCATTCTCCTTCAACTTCCTTGATCCATAACATATAACAAACCCATTTTGACTGAGGAATCCACCAATTCCTTATTTACATGCATCTGTGCATACAATGAAGTCTTCATTTGGGTCTACAATCCTTAGTATTGGAGCACCTTTTAATAATTGTTTCAAGTGTTGGAAACTCTTTTCACAATCCAATGTCCACTGAAACTTCACACCCTTCCTTTGCAAGGAAGTGATTGGATGTGAAATCTTTGAGAATCCTTAAAAAAATCTCCTATAGTAGCTTGTAAGGCCCGTGAATGATCTAATCTCTGACACATTCTTTGGCGTTGACCATTATCTAATGGTTTCTATATTCTCAGAATCCACTGGGATTCCATTCTCTGAAACGATATGTCCCAAATAATGAATTTGATTCTGATAAAATGAGCACTTGCTCAATTTGGCATAAAATTGATGATCCCTTAATACTTGCAACACCATCCTCAAATGACGCTCATGCTCTTCTTCTGATTTATAATATATAAGGATGTCATCCAAAAATACAATGACAAACTTGTCTAAATATTCTCGGAAAATGCCATTCATTAAGCACATGAAAACATCTAGTGCATTTGATAACCCAAATAACACCATTGTGAATTTGTAATGACCATACCTTGTCCTGAAGGCGGTCTTGTTGATATCTTCCTCTTTAATCCTTACTTTATGGTATCCTGACCTGAGATATTTCTTTGAAAATATCTTTGCATCCTTCAATTTATCAAAGAGATCGTCAATCCTTGGCAGAGGATACTTGTTCTTTATAGACACTTTATTCAACTATCTGAAATCAATGCGAAATCTTAATGTCCCATCTTTCTTCTTCACAAACAAGACTAGGGCACCCCAAGGTGACACACATGGGCATATATACCCCTTCAGAAGTTCTTCAATCTGCATTTGCAACTCCTTCAGCTCTGGTGTACTCATTTTATAAGGAGTATTTGACACTCGAGCTGCTCCAGGAATTAAATTTATAGAGAAATCAATATCTCTCTTTGGGGGTAGTCCTGTTACCTCCTTGAACACATCTTCAAAATCTTCCAGGACTACATAATATTCCAAATTTGGCACATTATCTTTAGGTTTCTTTTTTATATGAGCTGCAAATATCTAACACCATTTTCTCTAACATTTCTTCAGCTGCAATGCTGAAATTTCGCTGATGGTTACTGCCCTAGGAATTCCCTACACTTTCCTTAGGCTCCCTTCCTCATCAAGAAAGTAAATGTGTTGTTATGAAATTCCAGGATAACATGATGTTAGTCTAACCAATCCATCCCAATTAGATATTCATAGGAACCTAAAGGAAATATGTTCAAATATTCCCTAGTGTTCAGTCCATTCATGTCCATAAGACATGACTTAACCATATCATTAACTTTTCTTTTGGCTCCGGTAGCCAGTTGCACCAACCAATATTTTCCATGCTTGCTTCTTGGCAAATGCAAACTTTGCACCATCTTAGGATCTATATAACTATGACTAGCTCCTGAATCAATTAAAATAGCAATATATGGTTTGGTTGTTGGTCATACCTTCCACTTAAATCATATGTGATTGATACTCTTCTTTATTGTTGTTAAGGGTTGCATAGATCCTTGGTACATTTATGCCCATGCCCTCCACTGTTTCATCTTGCTGTACATTGTGAATAGTCCTCACTTTCTCACCTCTTTGAGGGAAATATATGAACATATGATCTCCTTTACAACCTCAACATTGTATAGGTGGATGTCTTGGACTTTGACCTCTTGCCTCAATCGTTCTAGGTTCTCTAGGAGTTTTTTGTCCATAAGTATTATTTCTGAAGAATGGTGGCTTAGATCCCTTCTTCCTCTGATCCATCTTGAATTTTTTTTGTCTTCCAAAGATTTTTGGAATTTTGGCCTTGCTTTCTGTTGATCATATAGGCATTTATCTCGCCTTATCGTCTCTTTCGATGTCTTGGGATCATCATACTATATTTTTTCACTGATGAATGATGGAAACCCACTCAAATACCTCTGAATCTTAACTGTCTCATCCTTGATGAAAGAGATATACTTGATTAGTTCTAAAAACCTTCTTTCATATTCATCTATGGTCATACTCCCAAGCTTGATTTCAAAGAACTTTTTCATTTTCTTGTCATATTATCTCTTAGTCAAGTATTTATTCTCAAAATACTTCTTGAATTCCCTCTAAGTAACACTTTTATCTTTAATGAGTTGCACCTGCACAAGTTGATCCCACCACATGGATGCATTTCCATTGACTTGATGGATGGAAATTCTACCCTTTGCATGAGAAGAATAATTATGCAATTGAAAATACTTCCTCATCCACAACAACCATGTCTCTGCATATTCATCCTTCTTGTGCTCACCATCAAATGTAAGAGGTTTTGATTTTGTTCATTTCTCCTTGTAGCTCATCCACCCCAGACCTCTTATGCTTCCTGACAGGGGATGGAATTGAGATGTTGTGTGCTCTCTTATCGAAATTCCTCAGGGAGTGATGGTGATGTAAGCTAAAACTTTTATATCTTTGTTTTTCATCAGGAGACCTGTGACTTCCTAATTTTCTTAAGCCACTCTCTTATCCAATTTCTTTTCTATTATTTTCAACCTCTGCATTAAACTCATGTTGAAGTCCTCTTGTTTCTCCTTAGCTCTCACAATCCTTTAATTATCATATTTATGGTTGTTGACATCCTTCTGTAAATTTTTAATGGTCTCTACCATATTCATGTTTTCATCCCTTCCTTCTCCATGTCCATTGGAGTTTGTTCCTTCAATGCCCAAATGGACATCCATCCCTCTGATTTCATCTTCCTGGCTGTAATTTCCTTGTGCATATTCCATTTCTATAGATTCTGTGTTAATCTTGATCTAATCTAGTTGTTGTTATCTCTGCAAAATGTGCAACCAACAAAACTTTGTCAGGCTAACTGTTTCAACAATTTCATAAAAATATGAACCATTCTGGTTCAATAATATATCAAAATTCTTTCTTTTGATTTCCTGAAAATTTGAATGCCTAGATCAATTTTTTGGGTGAATAATTATAATCTACAGTCAAATAAATTTCCAATGCCTGCTCCCATGCCCAGTTCCGAATATCGAGCAGAAAGTTATGGTTATTTGAAAATCGCCCATTATTTTTTCTATTCATTCTTCAACTTGGCGCAACTCTGCATTGTAATTATGCCTTTTTGCATCTACTCGATTGGATTTTTCATAGGATCTCAATTGGGTTTCCTCTTATACATATTCTGGACACTCTTTCCAAGTTTCACCTTTTTATGGGTTTCAGGCTACTAGTTACAGCCTGTTGAAGTTCTAGGCCTATTCATGTTTTTGGTATGGAACTATACAGGTACATTCTTTTTCATATTAGACATTTTTAACTTGCCAAAAAATTTAATTCAGCTCTGGGAATGTCTTCTATGGTTCAATATATTTCCATTGACTGCTCCTACGCCTCAATCTAATTCCAGAGTAGAAAGTTATGGCTCTCTAAAGTTAGTTGGTTCTTAAAATTTACCCTCCATTGTTTGTGTTGTAACTTTCTCATAAAACCTATGTATGACAATCGGCTTACACCATTAGAAATATCTCTCCGAGCTCTTTTATTTGAGATGAAGAGACAAAGTGTACCTTGGTACACTATGTTCTCTTGGTTTTTGAGTACCTAAAAACGCTCTTAAGGTCCTCAAAAACGTGCTGCAAAAAGATGGCATTCAAACAGTATAAAACATCATAAAAATCATTGGTTTTCCATTGTTATTCACCCTCCAAACGACTTCGCGCACCCAAAATTCAACCTGTACACCCATATTTAGCATGCACATCAACACCATAAGGTAAATCGTGCTCTGGGCACCTATAACCACTGTGCATCACTTCTTTGTCGCACCAATAACTGGCACGCACTACTTTTGTGTCGCGCGCCAATATCCATCGTGCAAAATTTGTGTTCTTGTAGTAATACCTGTTGCACACAATTTTTGTATCGCGCATTCATATTCCGCACGCATTTCACTCTTTGCATTGAACCATGCCAAATTTTTGTATGCCCCCACCGCCCACCAAATCTCTGTGTGCACCACTAACTAAACTGTCACGTGACAATATATACCCACATTCTGTGTGCACCAACAAAATTCCTCTGCGCTCTATCAATAATGCGCACCATTATTAAGTTTGTACACACCGCATGCACCTTATTATGTGTATGTACACCACGCAATGCTAAATTTAGTGCGCACACCCGCACACCAACATTTTTCCGCGCGTGCCAAAATTTAGTGCGTGCACCTACACACCAATATTTTTCCGCGCGGCGCCAAAATTTAGTGCGCACACCGACACACCAACATTTTTCCGCGCAGTACACAAATTTAGTGCGCGCACTCGCACACTAACAGTTTTCCGCGTAGTGCCCAATTCTTACATATCCCAAGATTTTTACTGTGCATCATGCATTTTTAGTGCGCCCAACTGCGCACATACATTTTTATGTGCATCAATTCCTCGTGAATTCCGTTGCAAAAGTTGGGGATTTTGTATAAATTTTCCCCAATTTTTACCATAGACATTTTACAACTATGAAATTTGCTCAATTTCATGTTGATAACACCAATTCAACCTCTGCAACAACAACTCACTACGGTTTGACCTTTCTTGAACGAATTTTTCCCAAACTCAAATCATGAATTGTGGATTTTAATTACTAAATTTGCTCCATCTATCATGGCTTCACTATAAATTCAAATTCGACCCGGTCTAGGTCCTAATTTTCTAGAACATATATTAAATCAATAATATTTCACCACATGGCTAAATTTCTCAATTTTCCCATGAATTTAACAATAGAAATTGGGGTTTTTTCGCAATTCCACATAATTGTTGTTACATTTTACCATGGACGCTCTGCAACTTGAAATTTGACCACTTCGAAATATATTCTCTGTGAAATTCTGCTTCAACTCAACTTGCTCAGCCAAGCCATGCTCAGTGTTGAAAAATTAAGCTTTGATACCATATTGTAAATCCCCGGCCACCCACGCCGAGGCATGTTACACGCGAAAACGCTTTCATTCTCTCTGTGGAACATACTGTAACATACCCAGCATCCAACTGAGATATTCCACATAAATTTTTCGTACTGCATGCAATTAAAACATATGCACACAAAACTCTTGCGGAACATTTATATTTAAAACGTAAACAGACAAATGCATTATGTAAATGTACATATTCATACTGAAATAATAGTAAACATATACATGCAGCATATGCAGGCAATACACATAAATATTAACACAGGTATAAACACACATAGGATAAACCCATAAAAATAAACACGTAAATGATAATGCAACATTTAAATTTATCACACAATTGACACTTATCTTGGTAATAATATCACCAACACCATGCAGACCTTCCACGAACCTCCTAGCCTTAGACCACATTGTTGGTCACTCTCAACAGTGGGTCACCCCGAGATGGGACTAAACTCCACCCGGGTAAAGGGATTCCTAACTAGGATAACGGCTCATAGACAACAGGAAAGACTTTGTCATAGGTTCCCACTCAAACTAACAGACTACAGTCCCTCATTCCACACATGCATGTCCCACCATAGGAAGTGTGCCCCTTCTCTGCTCAATAGTCCTTCGGCTGCCCCACTTCCTTTCCGAGCTTCAGCAACAGGCCGCACAGGAAGTCTTAGAGCCCTATAGTTGTAGTTTAGCACCTTCAAGAAATCAATTCCCATCAATTTTGTCACCCATAGAGGAATTTATCACGGGCCTAACAACCCAGCAATTCATTCCAACTCCCAAGATAACCAACTACACAAACAAGTATGACTATGGATACAGGTTCAAGTACAGTGACATGAAGGTACAAAAGATATCTCAATGAGTGTTTGAATGCCCATGGATGATTGACTAGATGACTGAATGATGGGAGGAATGATGGCCATAATTATTGGGAAATGAACGAAGTTCAAACAATATCTATGCATGTCCCCAACTTGACACTTTTCATGTTGGGATATACTTTGGCCCACTTGACCCCATCTTTAGAACTTAGGATAAAATAATTATCCATACTTTATACTTTAAGAAATATTAATATAATATTCTTTTTTGGCTTAAGCTCCCTATCTTAGCCCCTTTTCCTTAAATTTTAGCCCTCACCCTTTCCCTAACTAGTGGAGTTTAGTCCCCCATACTCGTTTATCATGGTCGGTCTGCGCGCAGTGATGTGTTTTATATTAATGTTGAGACATATAAAAAAGTAGGTGCATTGGCCTTTAAAATCTAGGCTCTCCAGCCTAATAATCACAAAACTAGCTAACCAACCTATAAAACATAGTATATACACAAAGGCTCTCTAGCCTCACTATCGTGCACACTTAAGTTGTTGCGCACGGTAACCTGAAATGTGCACACTTCCTCATTTTACTGCGTAGTACATGCACACACTATGCCATGAAAGGTGCATACAAAAATGATATCAAACAACTCACTAGCTTAAGTACATTTTCATTTACATTACAATTTGGTTCGGCCTAGGGATATTACAATCCCCTCCCCTTATTTATGCACTCTCCTTGGTGCATCATGTACATATACACAATACAATTTTAAAAAATTCTCAAAAAGATGCAGGTATTCTACCTGCATTGCATCCTCATGCTCCCAAGTAGCGTCCTCAAGACTGTACCAGGTCCATTAGACCTTTACAAGCCCTATGGCTCGATTCCATAGTTATTTGATTTTTCAGTCCAAAATGCATACCGAATGCACTTGGAAAGTGCCTTCTTGCTCCACCTGAATCACATTCCAATCAATTACATGATTAGAATCGGGTATATATTTCTTGAGAAATGATACATGGAATACATTATGAATAGATATAGATGCAGGTAATGCAATCATATAAGTCATTTGAACAATCCTCTCTAGGATTTCAAATGGCCCACAATAGTGACCTGAAAACTTTGAACTTTGAACAATAGTGAGCTGGAAACTTTAAAAAATACATGGTCTCCCACTTTAAATTCCCTGTGAGTTCTGCCCTTATCAACATAGCTTTTCTGCTTGTCTTGGGCAGTCTTTAAATTTTGTTTTATTTTCAACATTTTCTCCTCCATTTCCCTAAGAAAATATGGCCCAATCACTGCTCTATCTGCTGGGTTATCCCAGCTTACCGGTGTGTTACACTTTCTTCCATAAAGTGCCTCAAATGGGCTCATCTTTAGAGATGTTTGGTACCCATTGTTATAAGAAAACTCTACCAATTGTAGGTAGTCTTCCCATTTTTATAGTTTATCCATCACATACATACTCAACATAACCTCAATCACTTGTTTCACCCTCTCTTTTTGTCCATCTGATTTTGGATCATAAGTTGTACTAAAATTAAAATTTGTTCCAAATCCATTAAATAATCCTTTCCAAAATTTTGAGGTAAATTTTGGGTCTCTATCAGACACAATTATCTTGGGTATGCCATGTAATCAAGCAATTTCTTTCATATAAACATCAGCAATGTTGGTTGCCTTGTGAGTGAGATTTACAAGAATAAAATGGGCAACTTTAGTAATCTTATCCACCACTACCATGATAGAATCATGTTGCTTGTTTGTTCTAGGAAGTTTAGTGATGAATTCCATTGTTACAAATTCTGATTTCCACTCAGGAATGGGTTATGGCTATAGAAAACTAGCTGGGTGTTTATGCTCAGCTCTTACCTTTTTACATTCCAAACATTTGGCAATAAAATCAACAACCTCTTTCTTCATTCTTGGCCAATAATATTGTCTCTTGACAACTACAATAATTTTCTGATAACCTGGGTGCCCAACAAAAGGTACATTATGCATTTATCCCAATATCAAAATTTTCAATTCATTGGAATTTGGTACATAAATTATGCCCCTATACATGAGAATTTCATCATTCTCGAGCTTGTATTCTTCAATTTTCTGCTGCAATTTACCTTGCTGTAATTTTGCCACTAATTCCTTGTATTGCAAATCTAGTTTTGCAGCCTCCAAAATTTTGTGTTTCAAATTTGATGGGTACATGCTAATGGTTGTAGCATGCATTTCATGCACTCTTCTTTTGAGTGAATCAACCACTTTCTTCTCTTTCCCCTTGATTTTCTTTATATCAAAGTGATATTCACTTGGAAATTCTAACCATCTTCTTTCCCTAGCATTTAAAGTTGGTTGATCAAATAAATATTTCAGACCATTATGGTTTGTCTTCATCTCAAACCTTTTCCCATGAGGTAGTGCCTTCGTTTTCTCAAGGCATGCACTATGGATTTAAACTCCAAATCATGATTGGCATAGTGTCTTTCATGCTCCTTCAACTTCCTTGATTCATAACATATAACAAACCCATTTTGACTAAGGACTCCACCAAGCCCTTCTTTACATGCATCTGTGCATACATTGAAGTCTTCATTTGGGTATGCAATCCTTAGTATTGGAGCACTTGTTAATAATTGTTACAAGTGTTGGAAACTCTTTTCACAATCCAATGTCCACTGAAACTTCACACCCTTCCTTTGCAAGGAAGTGATTGGATGTGAAATCTTTGAGAATCCTTCAATAAATATCCTATAGTACCTTGCAAGGACCATGAATGATCTGACCTCTATCACGTTCTTTGTCATTGACCATTCTCTAATGGCTTCTATCTTCTCAGTATCCACAGCTATCCCATCCTCTAAAATGATATGTCCCAAATAATGAATTTTCTTTTGATAAAATGAGCACTTGCTCAATTTGGCATACAACTGTTGCTCCCTTAATACTTTCAACACCATACTCAAATGATGCTCATGCTCTTCTTCTGATTTATAATATATAAGGATTTCATCCAAAAATACAATGACAAACTTGTCTAAATATTCTCGGAAAACAACATTCATTAAGCACATGAAAACAATTGGTGCAATTGACAACTCAATTGGCACCACTGTGAACTCATAATGACCCTAC
>SNQJ01S0006484.1:144198-210820 GCA_010110895.2 Picea sitchensis
CGATACTTTTTCTTTACAATCACTTTATTCAACTGTCTGAAATCAATGCACAATCTTAATGTCCCATCTTTATTCTTCACGAACAAGACTGGGGTGCCCCAAGTTGACATACTTGGGCGTACATACCCCTTCTTCAGAAGTTCTTCAAGCTGCATTTGCAACTCCTTCAGATCTGGTGTACTCATTCTGTAAGGAGTCTTTGACATTGGAGGTGATGCAGGCATTAAATTTATAGAGAAATCAATATCTCTCTTTGGGGGTAGTGTTGGTACCTCCTTGAACACATCTTCAAAATCCTCCAATATTGCATAATCTTCCAAATTTGGCACCTTAACTTTAGGTGTCTCTTCTATATGAGCTACAAATATTTGACACCCTTTTCTGTAACATTTCTTCAGCTGCAATGCAGAAATTTCTTTGATGGTTACTGCCCTGGGAATTCCCTATACTTTCCTTAGGCTCCCCTCCTCATCCAAGCAAGTAAATGTATTTTTATGATAGTCTAGGATAGAATGATGTTGGTCCAACCAATAGATGCCAATTAGAGAATCATTGGAACGTAAAGGAAAGATGTTCAAATCTACCTTGGTGTTCAGTCCATTCATGTCTATTAGAAATGACTTAACCATCTCATTAAGTTTTCTTTTGGCTCCGTTAGCTAGTTGCACCAACCAAGATTTTCCATGCTTGCTTCTTGGAAAATGAAAACTTTCCTCCATCTTATTATCTATATAACTATGACTAGCTCCTGAATCAATTAAAATAGAAATGGTTTGGTTGTTGATCATACCTTCCACTTCAATAATATGTGACTAATACTCTGCTTTCTTGTTGACTAGGGCTGCATAGATCCTTGGTACGTTTTTTCCCATGTCCCCCACTATTTCGGCTTGATGTACATTGTGAAAAGTCCTCACTCTCTCACCTCTCCGGGGCCAATATTTGAACATATGATCTACTTTACAACCCCAACATTGTATAGGTGGTTGCCTTGGCCTTTGACCTCCTACCTCAATCGTTCTGGGTTCTCTAGGAGTTTGTTGTCCCTGAGGATTATTTTTGAAGAATAGTGGCTTAGATCCCTTCTTCCTCTGATCCATCTTGAATTTCATTTTGTCTTCCCAAGATTTTTGGAAAGTTGACCTTGCTTTTTGTTGATCATATAGCCATTTAGCTCGCCTTATGGTCTCTTCCAATGTCTTGGGATCATCATACTGTATTTGGTCACTAATGAATGATGGAAATCCACTCAAATACCTCTGAATATTAATTGTCTCGTCCTTGATGAAAGAGGCATACTTAGGCAGTTCTAAAAAACTTCTTTCATATTCATCTATGGTCATACTCCCAAGCTTGAGTTCAAAGAACTCTGTCATTTTCTTGTCATAGTATCTCTTAGTCAAATATTTCTTCTCAAAATACTTCTTGAATTCCCTCCAAGCAACACTTTTCTATTTAATGTGTTGCACCTACACAAGCTGATCCCACAACTTGGATGCCTTTCCCTTGAGTTCATAGATGGAAATTCTACCCTCTGCATGAGAAGAATAATTATGCAATTGAAAATACTTCCTCATCCCCAACAACCATGTCTCTTCATTTTCATCCTTCTTGTGCTCCCCATCAAATGTAGGAGGTTTGATTTTGTTCATTTCTCCTCGTAGCTCATACACCTGAGACCTCTTATGCTTCTTGACAAGGGATGGACTTGAGATGTTGTGTGCTCTCTTATTGTAATGCCTCAGGGCATGATGGTGATGTCTTCTAACACTTTTTAATCTTCTTTTCTCGTCAGGAGACCTGTGACTTCCTTATTTGCTTGAGCCACTATCCTTATCCAATTTATTTTCTATTATTTTCAAGATCTGCATTAACTTCATGTCGAAGTCCTCTTGCTGATCCTTGGCTCTCATAAGCCTTTCATTATCATCTTTATGGCTTTGTACATCCTTCTGTAAATTTTTAATGGTCTCTACCATATTCATGTTTTCATCCCTTCCTTCTCCATGTCCATTGGAGTTTGTTCCTTCAATGCCCAAATGGACATCCATCCCTTTGATTTCATATTCTCGTTTTTAATTTCCTTATTCATCTTCCATTTCTATGGATTCTTTGTTGATCTTGATCTGATCTAGTTGTTTTCAACTCTGCAAAATGTGCAACCAACAAAAATTTGTCAGGCTAACTGTTTCAACAATTTCATGAAAATATGAACCATTCAGGTTCAATAAAATATTAGAATTATTTCTTCTTATTTATCAAAAATAAGAATTCCCAGATCAATTTTTTGGGTGAATAATTATATTCTACAGTCCAATACATTTCCAACTCCTGCTCCCATGCTCAATTCTAAGTCTTGAGTAGAAAGTTATGGTTATTTGAAAATTGTCCATTAATTTTTCTATTCATTCTTAAACTTGGCACAACTTTGCGCTGTAATTTGGTTTCCTCATATACATATTATGGACACTCTGTCCAAGTTTCACATTTTTATGGGTTCTGGGCTGCTAGTTACAACATGTTGAAGTTCTAGGCCAATTCGTGTTTTTGGTCTGGAATGCTACATGTACCTTCTTTTCCATATTAATTTTTTTTAACATGCCCAGAAATTTAATTCAGCTCTAGTAATGTCTTCTATGGTTCAATATCTTTCCATTGACTTCTCCTGCACCTCAATCTGATTCTAGAGCAGAAAGTTATGGCTCTTTGAAGTTAGTTGGGTCTTAAAATTTACCCTCCACTGTTTGTGCTATAACTTTCTCATAAAAGATTCGTTTGTCGAATGGTTTACACCATTAAAAATATCTCTCATGTTCTCTTGGATTTTGAGTACCTAAAAACGCTTTTAAGGGCCTCAAAAATGCACTGCAAAAATATGACGTTCAAACAGTATAAAACGTCACAAAAATCACTGGTTTTCGGTCGTTGTTCACTCTCCAAATGACTTCACGCTCACAAAATTCAACCTGTACACCCATATTTAGCATGCACAGCAACAACAGAAGGTAAATCGTGCTTCGCACAACTATAACCAATGTGCATCACTTCTCTGTCGTCCCAATAACTGGCGCGCACTACTTTTGTGTCGTGCGCCAATATACACCGCGCAAAATTTTGGTTCTTGCACTAATACCTGTTATGCACAATTCTTGTATCGCACGCTGATATTATGCACACATTTCACTCTTTGCGCTGAACCATGTCATAGTTTAGTATGCCCCCACTGCCCACCAAAACTCTACGTGCACCATTAACTAAATTTTCACGTGACAATATATACCCACATTCTGCATGCACCAACAAAATTCCTCTGCGCTCTGCCAATACTGTGCACACCACACAGGCCATTATTATGTGTGTACACACCGCATGCACGTTATTATGTGTATGCACACTATGCAATGCTAAATTTAGCACGCACACCCACACACCAACATTTTTCCGTGCATTGCCAAAATTTTGTGCACGCACCCGCACACCAACATTTTTCAACGCGGTGCCAAAATTTAGTGCGTGCACCTGCACACTAACATTTTTCCACACAGTGCCCAATTTTTACATATCCCAAGCCTTTTACTGCGCATCATGCATTTTTAGTGCGCCCACCTGCGTACATACATTTTTATGCACATCAATCCCTTGTGAATTCCGCTGCAGAAATTGGGGCTCTTTTTTAACTTTTCCCCAATTTTTACCATAGACATTCTGCAACTATGAAATTTTCTCAATTTCACCCCGATAACACCAGTTCAACCTCTTCAACAACAACAACTCGTTGTGGTTTGACCTTTCTGGAACGAATTTTTCACAAATTCAAGTCACGAATTGAGAATTTTAATTACTAAATTTGCTCCATCTGTCATGGCTTCACTATAACTTCAAATTCAACCAATTCTAGGTCGAAATTTTCTAGAACATATATTAAATAAGGAATATTTCACCACATGGCTAAATTTCTCAATTTTCCCATGAATTTAACAACAAAAATTGAGGCTTTTTCCCAATTCCGCACAATTGTTGTTACTTTTTACCATGGATACTCTGCAAGTCGAAATTTGGCCACTTCGAAAGAAATCCTCTATGAAATTTTGCTTCAACTCAACTTGCTCGGTCCATCCAGGCTCAATGTTGAAAACTAAAACTCTGATACCATATTGTAACATCCCCGGACACCCACGCCGAGGCATGCTACACGTGACAACACTTTCATTCTCTCTGTGGAACATACTATAACATAACCAACATCCAACTGAGCTATGCCACATAAATTTTTCGAACTACATGCAATTAAAACATATGTACATAGAACTCTTGTGGAACATTTATATATAAAACATAAAAAAAAAAATACATTCTGTAAATGCACGGATTCGTATTGAAATAACGGTAAACATATACATGCAACATATGCAGGCAATACCCATAAATATAAACACAGTTATAAACACACATAGGATAAACCCATAAAATAAACATGTAAATAATAATGCAGCATGTAAATTTATCACACAATTGACACTTATCTTGGTAAGAATATCACCAATGGCTTGCATACCATCCACAAACCTCCCAGCCTTAGACCACATTGCTCATCACTCTCAGCAGTGGGTCACCCCCGGGCTAGGACTAAACTCCAACCGGTTAAAGGGATTCCTAACCAGGCTAACGGCTCATAAACTGTTACAAGGGAAAAATTATGTATGGCCAAGGGTAAACCACAACAGACAGGTATGACTGCAGAAATCAACTAAATTCCAACATGTGCTATATAAACCAATGTGCAATACAAGGAAGAAACCTACCTCAATCCAATTGTTTGATGTCATTCCATTGTTGAGCACTTTGACCCAAAGCCTTATACCTGCAAGAAGTTCTCAACGAACAAGCGATGCAAGTATATAGTGAGAGTATATAAAATGAGTTAGCACATTAGATAACACAATCCAATAATAAAAATTACAAACATTCCCATGGATAATAATCATATATTTGCAAGATATTGATAGGACGGGAAAGGAGTATATCTATTAATAATTGATCAACAGAAGTATCAACATTACAGACTTCTATGTCGACACGGTTCGAAACTAAGTTCCTTCCAACTAGGTCTCCACCACTTCAATCCTCCACCAAAGGCAAGATCATAGCAAAGAGATAAAGAGATTCTCTTGACAATAAGGGAAGAGCTTGGGGGATGAACATTGTGTTCATACTTGACGGACAAAGGGATGCAGACTCAATATGAAGCAATTCCTCCAGAGTAACTTTGCTCTCAAAGTTGAATGCTTTCTCTCTCTTTTCCATAGCTCAAAATTGTTCTCTTATAGCCTCCAGAATGCAACTGAAGGGTTGATTCGGAACGTTTCCCGTATATGGAAAGCCAAAGATCAGAGATATTCTATCGTGACATGGAAACCCAACCTCATTTTGTATTTTCTGGCACAAATCCTGATATACACGAGTTGTAGTGGAGCATCAAGCGTATACTCATCTTGCAAAGCAATTAGGGAGCATATATGTGGAAAATATATATAATTTTGGCTCTGTATTTATCAAAAAGGGGTTGATAAGTCTGCATAGGGAAATGGAAAAAGGCCCTTTGTGCAAAATAGCAATGGTGAGGGGAATCTTGCTATAACAGATGCCGCCTAATGTGTGATATCAGAGGAGTATCTGCGATGGAAGAAATACATTATAAATAACCCAAAAGGGGAGTGGTAGAGAACCAACTGGATGAACTGAATTGCTCATTACATTATGTACTGACTTTTCATACATGGATACCAAGAATACAATGCAGATCCATGTGGAAAATATACCAACAAGTGTCCATGGTCATGAGTAGGAAAATATAAATGCGGTTACATGCTAATAGTTTTCGCAGTCACGAACAAGGCCCAGTGAAACCAATCTCAAAATCAATCTGAAGATATCTGTATACCAAGGAGTACAATCTAATCTCCCATGATCGTTGAAGTCAAATAGGTATTGGTCTGACGAAATGGAAACAACAGCTCAGGAAAGTTGTGTTTACAAAGTGATGTCTTCAAGTCTTCAATACAATCCGCCAATGGTGCAAGTCTACATCATGTGAATAAATGAGTTGAGGTCAAACACGATGAGACATCATTTGATTACTGGTCATTGAGGTATATCGTTAACAAACAAGAGATAACCTACCATTGATAAAAGTAGGTATCAAGGCACAGAGTACATCTCTACGAATGTGAATGAAGGAGCTAGTGTCAAACATTTGAGAGATCCATTGATTAGGAGACATTGATGTATTCCCATCTGTCAATGACGAGAAAACCTGTCGCTAATGACTGCAAACCTGAAGGTACTCATAAAACTCTAAGTCTCGTATCCAAAATACATGAGTTGAATTCGATGGAAAGAGACCTGCTGAAAGGAGAGCATTAAGGCATATCTCATCAGTCAGCACGAGGAGTAAAGTAGGAGCTTCATGATTTGGTGGATATCGTACGAAGAACATGTTCACGAACCAACGACCTTGTGCATATTTCACATGTGCCAAATGCAAGTGGTACACGAAAAAGACCCCCTGAATAGCAACCAGTGATGAAAACTGCTGACAAAGGCGAGGAAACCATCAATAAGGCTAATGGCATCCAAGACACTACATGAATCCCAAAGTGTGAATAGATGTCTTACTGTCGAACACAAGGGAAACGACCTAGTCAACAACCCATGATGAAATCTCTATTGTTGGGTTCAAGGTGACCTACCAATGATGAAAGTAGGGTCAGGGTGCATCATAAGACCAAAGTATCATGTGATTCTGAGACAAATTGAGGGTATGGCCGACATGCGAAGTCAATATTTCTGAGGAGTGGCCGACACAGGTTGATAGACTTACTTTGAATAAGAGAATGAGACATACGGTGGACTTTGGCAGCATAGACTTAATGATTTGACGATTAGATGCAGGAGGCATCCATAATGTTCTCTATAGTGGCTGGAAGATTAACTAGTCGGTAGAGAAAATTCTTTAACAAGATCAGATTCCTAAGGCCATGCTAAACCAAAAATTATGATGACACAAGGACTCAATAACTTTGTGCTCTGTTCAAAGGTGACACGACTGCTGCCAATTACAATATAGTACTCACTTCCTGCCCATATTTTTTGTTTTTTCATAACAATTGAATGCTATGATACAGAGGAGGGAACGTGTGTTGTGAGTAAGAAAAACTAGTTCCAGCAGTGGAACATACCTATGTTCAATGCAAGGAAATGCATGCGAGAGATGGACACTCGAGGTGATGTTCCCTTCAAGGTATAAGGTGTCAAATTGTGAAGGATATAGACAAGGCTTTGCTTGGTTGAGGATGTGAACTTCTTGGGCCATGTTTTATAACGCAAAGCATGAACCGGATAAAGGCTCAATACTGCAAGTAAGGGCATGAGATGCAATCACAATTTAACGCCAAAAAATGTCCTTTTTTATATCTTGTAGTCTATTTGGTGTGAAAAAAGGGGTAAACTTGTGCTAAATAGACATCTTTTCAAATCCAATTTACGAGTGTGAAGAAGACAAGTTCACTCAACAATCTTTTCCATTTTTGATGGCGAGTCGGAAAATGGCTTAACTAAGACTCATGATCTTTCAAATTCAATTTTAACGAGTGTGAAAGGGACAAATCACTCGGCGATCTTTTCAATTTTTGGTAACGAGTCGGAAAAGAGCTTAACTAAGACTCGTGATATGGGAGTCTGCGGGTAATAAGGCCGCGTGTACATGAATGAGAAATGAGGCTCATTGTAAAGTCATGTGTCGAATTCTAATGGACTCTCGGTCCTAAGGAAAATCTCGGCATGGGTGCCAAATGAAAAAGAGGTTGTAACTAGGGTACCCATGTTTGGTAAGTCTCTACCATTTATTAACGATGCTATGATAGTGGATGGAGGTTAATTCGTCGCAATAAATGGGTTCGTACCTAAGGCGTAAAAAGTGGTAATTGAATGATAATGAAAAACTACATGATGTAGTGAATACCTATCCTATATGCTAGGTTATGAATATACCTGCCTGAGGATACGAACGGCCAACCATGACGTTGAAATCTGTAAGAAAATTGAGTAGAAACTACAAAAACCAGCTTAAAACCATTTTTGAATTAGTCCATTAGACAAAATAATAGCATAAAACTATATCGAATGGGTAAAAATGTTTTATAAATAGTAATAAAATCACAATTTACTATGTCATTTTCATTTTCACCCAAAATAGTGAAATTTGGACTAACATACCTCCGAAATACAAACGACGATCGCGGGAGAAATAGACAATAGAATCGCAAGTCGTCTGGTCCAGGTAACTCTTCATCCCATCCTTTTCAAATTCAATGGTTTACAATTTTGAATTGGGCTCCATTTTTTTAGTTTTTAAGGGCACAAATTATGTTTTTCGGTATACATGGGTTTCGACTAATATGTCGCGTATATGACCAGATATACGCCTATGTGTGAACTACAGGGGGTGTATATCAGGCCCTACCCGCTACTGTTCTTGGATAAACCACATATATGTGCGCAAAAGGGAAAAAAATAAGTTTTTAACTCAAAAATTGATTTTGTTTTTGCAGGATGGTGTTGGAGTGGAGGGAGAGAGAGCATGAGGAGGTAGATGCAGCAGTGGAAAGGGATCTGGTGGCTCAATCAACATTGAAAAGGGATCTGGTGGCTCAATCAACATTGAAAAGATGTGGTCTATACAAGTTTTGGGCTCTCAAAGGAATGAGGGCCCAAGTGAGGTTATTGGAAATGTTGGTGGGCTATTGGGATCCAGATAGCGAGATCTTTATCCTTGATGGGAAACCATTAAGGATCGAAGTAGAGGACATCTACTTCTTGATGGGACTTTCATGCCGAGGAGAGATCGTGGACCTTAAGTCACGTGGAGCTAGAAGTGGGATGAAGGTCGAAGAATACATCAAGGCCCACTGTGTTGCAGGGACTCCCATGGTGGGAAGCCAAATCCCTATCCTGGCTATAGGTAACCTCAGCCCGAATATTATTGTGCTTTTTCTTACCAGGATTATAGGGTTAGACACACTGCATCAAGCATCAATACCACTTATGTTTTACACACTGGAGTGTGCGAGACCTACCATGTACGATTTGTGTACCTCACTGTTGACCAACATGAAAGGTCAGATGACAGAGTGCAAGCAGGGGGCAAAGAGAAACTTTGGGTTTTCCTCTATCCTTGCTAGCTTCTTTTTTGAGCGGATCCCAAGCCTGGGACCTAGAGTGGAGATCATTCCTAGAGGGCCATGTGATCCAGCTATGGCACAAAGGGTTGAGGTCATGAGGCGGCAGGGGGGAGGTAGGGTGGTGACACCCTACAATGATGATTTTTTCTTCTGGTGGGGGAGACAAATCATAGCTCTAAATGACTATGCTTATGCGGGGATTGATTTTAGAGGTGATCCTGATGTTCTTCTTCCACCAGGATCCGCCTATGGCGCAATAGGTAAACATTGTTTTCTTATATATTTTATTTTTTTGTATTTTTGTATTTTAAAAGAACAAAAATATTTTTGGGAAATATAAAAAAGGATCTTCGGTTGTACTTATATCTTACAATGTGTACAATGATTTAATGGTCTTCTTTGCTTTATAAATGTGATAAATGCCAATCCAAAACATAATTAGCGTAGGCATCGGATACATGATTATAACTTATAGGAATGTGAAAATATGTAATAAAATCAAAATGTCATTCTAAAATACGTACCCGTAGGAATCGACGGAGTAACGTTAGATTATGCACATGGTAACGATCGTTTAACTAACATACAATTAACTGAGAATCCAGGCACACCTCTATAGAGTGAATACCATGTGATATAGCATCGCACAATAATTCTATAACGATGTTATATTTGGCCACATTATTCGTGGATGGCCCTAGGCATACACCACCTGAAGACACTAGCAGACCCTTGAATGAGTAAATCACCCAAGCGGCAGAAGCTAAGTTCTGTGTATGACAATTGACTCCGTCTGCGAATCCTATGTAGACTAAAGATTTCATTGACATCTTCCAACAAAAAGGAAAACTCAATAAGCAAGCCAAAGAAAAAAAGGGGGAAAAAGTGTATATACACTAAATTTACATTAGTATACAAAGGGTTTCGCCTGAGCCCAGGGCTCAATTGTAGTATTTTTTTAAGTAGAGCCCATTTCTGGGCTCAACCAATTTATTCCCTTCATAATCTTCCAACTCGTAGGCTCCTTTTTTCTTGAACACATCACATGATATAAGGACCATGCCACATGGGTTTAAACTTGCCTGCCCCTAGCGGTTCTTTGGCTTGGTCATACAAGAGGACCAAGGCACCCTCAACATACAACTGGGGACAGACAGACTTATCGTACTAAACCTTGACACATTTCTTATTTCCCTTGATAGCCGTAAAGGCGTCTCGACGTTGCTCATCAAGACTCTCTAGGTGTACCAGGCGTCACTCTAAATCCGAAGTGTCAGGTAGGAGCTCAACTGCCAATTTGAGGGAAGGGATTTTGCATTCAATGGGAAGTATTGACTCCACACCGTGTACTAACGGAAAAGGAGAAAAATCAGTGGCAATCTTAACCGAGGTTCGGTATGCCCAAAGTGCGGGATATAACATGATGTGCCAGTTGGAATTGCTCCGACTGACAGTTTTTTGCAAAATGGTCTTGAGAGACTTATTGACGGCCTCTACTTGCCCATTTTCCTGGGGGTAATAAGGAGACAAGTGATCATGTTTGAACCCCGGCTTAGATGCTAGTTCTATCATCATTTCATTCTGAAAATCACTGTCGTGATCAGTGACAATCTCACTCGGGATACCGAACCGAGCGATAATTTGGTTGAATACAAAAAACATTGTAGTCTTCCCATCGGATTTCATGGTAGGCATGGCTTCGTCCCCCATCCGAAGTTGGGTTGCAATCAACGAAATCTATTCCCTACTTTTTGAAGGGACCGATGGTAATGATTAAGTGGAGAGGGGTTGGGTGCGAGAACATATTCCAAGTGAACACCTGGTAGGGGTGACACTTCTTAACTTCTTCAACACAATCTTTAAAGATGGTGGGCCAGAAGTAACCGGCTCGCAAGATTTTTTGGGTTGTCGCAAGATCGGATATATGACTTCCATAAGCCCCTTTGTGGCAATCATTAAGAACTAACTTGGCTTCTTCGTGAGTTAAGAAACGACGTAAGATTCTATCTATTCCTCGATGATACAAAGTGTCGTTGAAGATTGTATACTTTTTGGCTTGGTATCAAACACGTCATCAATCATCTCGCGAGAGATGCTGAGCGAACTTCAAAGTTTGAAAGTATAAAACAATATCTCCATACCAGGGGTCGGATGACGAAACAAGGAAAATGTTTTCATCTGTGAATGAATCGACATGAATAACATCTTCGTCTAACCATGGGAAATTGGATATTAACTCTACAAAAACTAGTGATTTCTTCGACTTGGTTGAAGAAAAGTCGAGATCAAATTCTTGTAGGATGACAATCCATTTATTATATTTTCTGCCTATGATACGTCTAGTGAGGACATATTGAAATGGATTAACATCGACAACCATAGTATTTTTTCAAAGCAATATATAGTGTTGTAAACGTTGGACTGCGTGGATGACAGCCAAAGCTATCTTTTCAATGTGTGAGTAATTTTGTTCAGGAATGGCTAAATTTCGACTGAGATAGTAGATGACGTGCTCACGGAGCTCATCATCCTCCTGAAGTAGAACCATACCAATGGTCTCTTCAGACGCGGCGATATACAACAAGTAATCTCTACTGTAATCAGGAGATTTCAGCAGAGGGATCGATACCAAGGCTTTCTTTAAAGCATCAAAAGACTACTGGAATCGCTCATCCCAGATAAACGGGGTGTCTTTCTTCAATAGGCGCATGAAACCCTTAGTAATATTGGCATAATTCACAATAAACCGACGCAAAAAGTTAGCTTTCCCCTGTAAACCTTGAAGCTATCTAATTGTGCGCAGGGGAGGCAACTGAAGAATTGCCTCAACCTTAAGTGGATCTACCATGATCCCTCTCTCGGAGACTAAGAATCCTAAGAGACGACTAGATCTAACGCAAAAGATGCATTTATGAGGGTTGAGTCAGATTCTATAGTAGCGACATATTTCAAAAACCAGTCGAAAGTGCGTAGCATGATCCATTCTCTTGCGAGAGTGAGCAACAAGATCCTCGAGGTAAGCTTTGACTATGTGTTTGAGATCATGAAAAGCGAAAGTCATGGCTCGTTGGAAGGTCGCTCCGGCATTTTTGAGGCCGAAAGGCATTTTTCGGTATGCAAACGTGCCCCAAGGACATATGAATGTCGTCTTATGTTGGTATTTGGGTTTGATTTTGATTTGGTTATAGCCTGAAAATCCGTCCATAAAAGAAAATATTTTGCTTCCCGCACACTCATCGAGAATCTGATCAATGAAAGGCGTGGGGAAGTTATCTTTAGGATAGGCCTTGTTCAGGTTGCGAAATTCCATACACATGCGGATGGTTCCTTTCTTTTTATTCACGGGAATGGGGTTGGATACCCATTCGGTCAAGGGAAGTGGGTAGATAAAGCCACCGACATTAAGTAGCTTCTCTACCTCTGCCTTAATAGCGGGATCCTTCCTAGGATTAATAGCTCTAAGATGTTGTTGAATGGGTTTCGCATCCGGGTAAGTCTTAATCTCATGTTCGACAATATGGGGGTTGATCCCTGGAATCTCTTCATATGACCAAGCAAATACGTCTCGAAATTCTTTGAAGAGGTTGGTGTAGATCAGAGTCTCCTCTGGAGAACAATTTGCACCTATATTTACATTTTCAATCTGCCAGGGGTATGAGAGATATCGATCTGGACGGTGGGAGAAATAATCTCCATATTCCCTTCAGCGTAAATTTCATGTGTATCAAGTGGAACTATGGCGTGACCAACTATCTCACTCAGGGTAGATCTAAAATGATCTTGCTCAATTTTTTCAAGACTTGGGAGAAAATAAGACCGATGATGCATGTCATCCCAAGGTATCTCGGAAACATTCATGGCTTCAAGGATGGCTTCATCCAAAGGAAAAGTCTCATCCAAGAAGTCACGTGAACAAGATAATGAAGTGGCCCACACAGGCCTGGGAATTGGATCTTCCTCGACCGTTTGCGAGGAAACTGGATCGGGGTCGGGAGAAGAGTCAAGGATATCTTGATAGGAAATCTTTGCTGTCGATAGTGGCATAGCCATGCCAGCATGCGACTGACCTTCAATCGATAAAGTTGGAGAAGTTAGGGTACAAGGGTTACTGACATAAGAAGTGCAGAAAGGGATGGACCTCTCTACTGAAGAGGACGTACTCGACATGGCGTAAATGTGGTGAATCGGCACTAAGAAGTCGAAAGTACCCATGAGGGAAGAATACATTCTAACACCAATATTCTTATTTGTCGATTGAGAATTGTTGACCACAAGGATCGAAGGTCCAACATATGCATTCGGACTAGAGAACACAAAGGATAACTGATCGATCGTCACAATCTCCCCTTGATGAGGAAAACAAAGCGTGCAAAAAATGGACGATACGATGGTGACCATAGCATAAGTTCAATTGTGACCTAGTAACAGGTTATAATCGAGAGGTGCATCAAATACCTCTACTTCCACTTCAACCGTCTTCCAACCTAACTGGACTAGAAAGGCGGGGAGAATACCATGAGGGAGGAAGGAATGACCATCGAATGTGGTCAACATGGTCAACGACTTTGAAAGGGTTGGAGAATCGATAGCTTTCCAACAGTCCAAGGACATCACGCAAATGGAAACACCCTCATCAACGACCGCTCGTTTGATGGTATATTTAGAATACTCCACGTGGATTTGGAAAGCCACATGGTAAGGTAAGCGAGGCTTCACGTTCGTGACATCGAACTTGATGATCTTTGAGCCACTAGGTTCTTGAGCTCCTAAGGCAGAGAGTAAGGCATTCCTCTGTGATGGACACGTCTGGAGTACCTCCAAAGAAGTCATTGTGCAAGGTGTTTGGCCCAGATCCTCAATGATATAGTAGTTCTGGGCGGCATTCACATTAGGGTTATGGGTAAAGCGCTTGAATACTCCTTTTGGAATACGAGGTGGTGGATCTGGTTTCTCGATCTATAAATTCGTCTCCGCGGGTGGAGGAGGAGCTTCTAGGCTGGTACTAGCTTTTGAAGAGTCATAATCTCGAGAGTGAGTGGCTATATCGATTGTTGCGCTGACCATATTGATGCAAACACAGTTGTCATCTTGCAATGATGGGTTTTGACTCCCACCAGACCCATTTCTGGTGTTAGAAGAACTCGAGGCTAAGTGTTGGTTGTGAGGAAAAGGATTCGTTATCACAGTGAGTGGAAGATTTAAAATCCTTGCAACCTTCGCAAGTTTGGGTCATAAGTGTGTAAGGTGACCATCTGTACAAAGTTTACAAGGAAACTTAACCTTACACTTTTATTCCGTGCCCTCTCCAGCATTACCGTTCTATTTTCCATTAATAGTCTTATCCTTGGGTTTATTCTTCCCACCTCTACGATTATTTCGACCTTTCCATTTATTCTCGTCTAGTTGTTGGTCACAATTTAGGTTTTTCGACGACTGCACGGAATGTACATCCACCGATTGAGTGGGTTTGGAGGATCCAGATGGAGCTGGTCCTCCGATAGACTTCGTTGCCGACTTTGTAGAATTTACATTGGTGGACCCCACAATGCCATCGACATGGGGCCCAAGACCCTGTCTAGGATCATGAGTCGACCGTGGTGCGTCAGGAAGAAGATGGTATAACATCCCCGACTAGGCATAGATCAAATCAAACTGTTGGGCTCTAAAAATGGCCTCTTCCTCGTTGAAGACCCTGGAAGTAGCAACGTCCTTTGAAATAGGAGCGTACAAAGATTTTAAAAACCATTCTAAAAGAAAGGTTAGGGGTATGGGAGTCTTAACTAACCTTCTTCGCCTACGCCATTCCTGTATATGGTCTGAAATATGAGTACCAGAACCCTAGCGTAAAGTTGACAAAATTTCAAGGCCAACATCGTAACGAGTAGGTAGTTGAAAATGGTTAAGGAAGGCAAGCACTAACTGTTGAAAAGATCCATATGTTCCCCTAGGTATCTCAATGTACCATTGTGACGCAATCCCGATAAGATTGCGCTGAAACAATTGTAATATAATAGAATCATGATTCAAAGAATTCAATGAGCACCAGAGGTGAAAAGTAGTGACGTGATCACCAGGGTCCTCGCCATTCTTACCTTTAAACTTTGGAATTTTTTACGGAAGCTTGGTGGGGACAGGGGGCCATGTGGGATCATGACTCACTAGGTCGTTCATTAGTTTAGACAAATCTGGCAGATTAAGTGTGGACAGAAAGGGAATATAGGGTTGCGACACCTAACCCCATCCTCCTGCAAAAGACTGAGTATTAGGAGCTGTGTTCCATCCAGGGTTCTGGTAATGACTAGAACCTTGTCCAGAATTAAAAGAGCCTCCTCTGGGCAGATTCGTGAAATATGGATTGGGCATCATTCCAGCAAGAATTTTTTGATAAGGGTTATGAAAATTGGCCCCAGTTGGATTAGCTCCCAATTGAGGGTTGTTAAAACTGCCCCCAACTGGATTAGATCCAGGCTGGGGGGTGCCCAAGACATAAGAATGACCTCCACTGGGTGGGAATCTGGAGGATTGAAGTGGATTCATTATGCCAAAAGTATTGGTCGAATTCAACACCGAGGGGATAGGGATATAGGGAAGAACTTGTCTGCCAGCTTGGTTGTTCCATCCAGCCATAGAAGGATTAGACCCGGGGTTAGGGAAGGGGACACTTCCTACATTAGGATTCTCTTGGTAAACATGAGAGCTACCCAACGGAAAAGGAGTGTAAGGAGGTGTGGTGCCCCCATGTCCAAGGTTAGTGTTATGGCCAACAGCTAGGATGGCAGTCGAAGACTACGAAGTGAAACTTGGCATACCATAAGAAAATAGAC
This sequence comes from Picea sitchensis, assembly GCA_010110895.2. Lineage (NCBI taxonomy): Eukaryota > Viridiplantae > Streptophyta > Pinopsida > Pinales > Pinaceae > Picea > Picea sitchensis. The sequence continues at coordinate 160,262 of SNQJ01S0006484.1, forward strand.
TAGTAGCCATGGGGATGGTCTGAACATTGTAACTCGGCGAGTGGCCAAAACACCCAAAAGGGTTAGAGGCAAGAGATGAATCATTGACTATGGGTCGAGCCATAGTACCGGTGTAGGCCTCCGGCACTGCAACTATAGCGGCTGCAGGTGTCGAAGGAGTGAAATTAATTATAGTGGGATTGGGAGTTGATGAACTCCCAGTGTTCTGAAGACTAGGCTCAGTACTCATCATTGTGGGATCATAAGTCTGAAAAGTGGACGTGTGTGTACCACTTCTAATAACTCTACACCTTTTAGAAGTAAATATCTTGAAAACCGGTGGTAACTGTAACAACCGACGTGACCTGCGAGGAAGCTGGTCCAACTCCATGATGACTTATGACTCTCAAAAAATAAAAAGATATCCTAAGGCCAACTAGTAGTCAAAGAGCATACCAAAAGTCAAACGGCTAATATGTATGCAAACGGGCTAAAGTGGTTGAGTGGCCTCCCTCGCTAAAGAAGGTATGCCTCATCCATGAGGGACCTGAGACTCCCTGCTAAAGTTTGGAGGTAACAAAATCAGTTATAAGGGCCCTCGTAGGCTTAACAACTAGTTGGTCAGACCCCTCCAGAGAGGTAATCCTCCATAAAGGTTGTGTGTTTTCCGACCCCTATCTGAATCAGGATACAAGCAGAATAACCCCTGCAAGTAACCTATGAGAAACCTAAGTCAAGCAACTAGTAAACCATTGTATAATCGATGCACAAGCGAATAGTTGTAAGTCTGGATCACCGTATGGGTAGGGTAGCAAATACCAAAATCTTGAAAGTATCGCCTCTCACAGAGGTATGCGCACTAGCAAGATCCCCAAATACGAATAAATCCACAAAAATATCTCTGACCCTAGGTGAGTATCTAGGGGTTATCCTTTCAACTAACTTCGCGTGACCTCATGATTAACTATGGTGTGATCAGAGCCTCCTGATATTACCAATTATACAATGGATTTCTCAACTCCCTGTCTCAGACACATAAGTTGACTTAATTGCCTTGGAGAATTTTACTCACAAAATCCTATTCCAAGGCACTAAATCCTAGGCTAGTTTGTGCACCCTAAAAAATAAAATTGTGACTAATCAATTTTAGTTTAAAGCATAAAATTTTATTGGTCGTGATTACCCAAAAAGGTATGGAAATGAAACTCATGGTGTTATGACTCTGGATAAGAATAAAAATAGATATAATGCAAAGCCTAACTTTAACTTTTTAGTAAATGATATGCTAAATAAAACAGTGCAATCTTCAATTTTAATTTTGCAACTCAGAAATAAAATGCAATCTTTCGCTAAATGTGCTAAGATAATGATAAAGTTTCAAAGACAAAAATAACAACCAATGCAAAGTGCCTATTTTTTGTATTTTTAATGTATCAAAAAAGAAAATGCATGGAATGATAAGCAACTTGATGTACAACCTCTACTCTGTGTAAAATAAATCACTCGAGAAGAATATCAAGAAGCTAAGAAGACAACCCAACTACCAAGGACAAATCAAAAATGGAAAATAAAGAGAAAGATGTTGCCCAAAAATTCAACTCCATAAAGGTTTCCTGTCATCCCAGATAATATCAACAGGTACCACAGAGACCCAAGAAGGCTCAGTGATCCTCAAAACCTACCCAACAGTCACTAAACCAAGCAAACAAGAAAGGGAGAAGTGGTATACGCTCCTTTTTAAGAGAAAAGGGCATATATACGCTTCTTGTAGTGGGACAGCAAGCGTATACACGCGGTTGTCAAGGAAAAAAGGGTGTATATCCTTTAAAACAAGGCTAGGCAAGATAAAAATGGATGAAAACTCAGACCCAGAGTGAACAGACTCTGTCCAACTATGATACGACAAGAAATACAAAGACAAAAGAGCAACGTAAGAAGGAAAAGTACTTCAGCCCTTAGAAGGAATATCTCTCCCCAGTGGAGTTGCCAATTCTTTTACAAGGGAAAAATTCTCTATGGCCAAGGGTAAACCACAACAGACAGGTATGACTGCAAAAATCAACTCAATTCCAACATGTGCTATATAAACTAATGTGCAATACGAGGAAGAAACCTACCTCAATCCAATCGTTTGATGTCGTTCCATCGTTGAGCACTTTGACCCAAAGCCTTATATCTGCAAGACATTCTCAACGAACAAGCGATGCAAGTATATAGTGACAGTATATAAAATGAGTTAGCACATTAGATAACACAATCCAATAATAAACATTACAAACATGCCCATGGATAATAATCATATATTTGCCAATTATCGATGGGATGGGAAAGAAGTATTTCTATTAATAATTGATCAATATAAGTATCAACATTACAGACTTCCGTGTCGGCACGGTTCGAGACCAAGAAACCAAGTTCCTTCCAACTGGGTCTCCACCACTTCAATCCTCCACCAGAGGCAAGCTCATAGAAAATATATAAAGAGATTCTCTTGACAATAAGGGAAGAATTTGGGGGTTGAACACTGTGTTCAGACTTGAGGGACAAAGGGATCCAGACTCAATATGAAGCAATTCCTCCAGAATAACTTTGCTCTCAAAGTTGAATGCTTTCTCTCTCTTTTCCATAGCTCGAAATTGTGCTCTTATAGCCTCCAGAATGCAATTGAAGGGCCAAGTCAGAATGTTTCCAATATATGGAAGGCCAAAGATCAGAGATCTTCTGTCGTGACATGGAAACCTGACCTCATTTTGTATTTTCTGGCACAAATCCTGATATACACGAGCTGTAGTGGAGCATCAAGCATATACGCATCTTGCAAAGAAGTTAGGGAGTGTATATGTGGAAAAATATATAATTTTGGCTCTGGATTTATCAAAAAGGGGTTGATAAGTCTTCATAGGGAAATGGAAAAAGGCCCTTTGTGCAAGATAGAAATGGTGAGGCAAATCTTGCTATAACATAGACAACAATAAAGACTCTATCATAGGTTCCCACTCAAACTAACATCCTAAAGTCCCTCATTCCCCACATGCTTGTCCCAACCCAGAAAGTGTGCCCCTTCTCTGCTCAACAGTCCTTCAACTGCCCCACTTCCTTTCTGGGCTTCAGCAACCTGCCAGATAGGAAGTCTCAGAGCCCTGTAGCTGCAGTTTGGCACCTTCAAGAAATCAATTCCTAACAATTATCTCAACCAGAGAGGAATTTCTCATGGTCCTGACAACCCGATTCTTCATTCCAGCTCCCATACTAACCAACTACACAAAAAAGTATGGCTATGCATACAGGTTCAGATACAGTGACATGAAGGTACGGAAGATAACTCAATGAGTGTGTGAATTCTCATGGATGATTGACTGGATGACTGAATGATGGCCAGAATGATTGGGAAATGAACTAATTCAAAACAATATGTATGCATGTCCCCAACTTGACACTTGTCATGTTGGGAGCTACTTTGGCCCACTTGTCCCCATCTTTAGAACTTAGGATAAAATAATTATCCTTACTTTATACTTTAAGAAATATTAATGTAATATTCCTTTTTGTCTTAAAATCCTCAGCTTAGCCCCTTTTCCTTAACTTTTAGCCCCCACCCTTACCCTAACTAGTGGAGTTTAGTCCCCCATACTCTTTTATTGTGGTCATTCCGCGCGCAATGATGTATTTTATATTAATGCTGATACATATACAAAAATAGGTGCACTGGCATTTAACATCTAGGCTCTCTGGCCTAATAATCACAAAACTGGCTCACCAGCCTATAAAACACAGCATATACACAAAGGCTCATTGGCCTCACAATCACGCACACTTAAGTTGTTGTGCGTGGTATCCTGGAATGTGCACACTTCCTCATTTTACTGTGTAGTACATGCGAGCATTATGCCATGAAAGGTGCATACAAAAATGATATCAAACAACTCACCAACTTAAGTACATTTTTATTTACATCACAATTGGGTTCGGCCTAGGGATATTACAATCCCCTCCCCTTATTTATGCATTGTCCTTAGTGCATTATGTACATATACACAAAAAAAAATTCAAAATTCCTCAAAAAGATGCGGGTATTCTGCCCGCATTGCATCCTCATGCTCTCAAGTAGCTTCCTCAGGACCATACCAGGTCCATTAGACCTTTACAAGCTCTATGGATCGATTCCAGAGTTGTTTGATTTTCTGGTCCAGAATGCGTACTGGATGCACTTGGAAAGCGCCTTCTTGCTCCACCTGAATCACATTCCAATCAATAACATGGTTAGTATTAGGTATATATTTCTTGAGCAATGATACATGGAATACATTATGAGAAAACATAGATGCAGGCAATGCAATCATATAATCCACTGGACCAAACCTCTCTAGGATTTCAAATGGACCACAATAGTGAGCTCCCAACTTTGAACAATTTCCCAACTTCAGGGAACTTCTATTGGTTTTCACTTTAAAAAATACATGGTCTCCCACTTTAAATTCCCTGTGAGTTCTGCCCTTATGAGCATATCTTTTCTGGCTGTCTTGGGAAACCTTTAAATTTGTTTTATTTTCAACATTTTCTCCTTCATTTCCCTGAGCAAATATGGCCCAATCACTACTCTATCTGCTGGGTTATCCCAACTTACCGGTGTGTTGCACTTTCTGCCATAAAGTGCCTCAAATGGGCTCATATTTAGAGATGTTTGGTACCCATTGTTATAAGAAAACTCTACCAAGTGTAGGTATTCTTCCCATTTTGATGGTTTATCCATCACATACATCCTCAACATATCCTCAATCACTTGATTCACCCTCTATGTTTGTCCATCTGATTCTGGATGACAAGTTATACTAAAATTCAATTTTTTTCCAAATCCATTAAATAATCCTTTCAAAATTTTTGAGGTAAATTTTGGATCTATGTCAGACACAATTGTCTTGGGTATGCCTAGTAATCGAGCAATTTCTTTCATATAAACATCAACAATGTTGGCTGCCTTGTGAGTGAGCTTTACAGGAATAAAATGGGTAGCTTTAGTAAGCTTATCCACCACTACCATGATAGAATCATGTTGCTTGTTTGTTCTGGGAAGTTTGGTGATGAAATCCATTGTTACAACTTCCCATTTCCACTCTGGAATGGGTAATGGTTGTAGAAAACCAGCTGGGTGTTTATGCTCATCTTTTACCTTTTGACATTCTAAACATTTGGCAATAAAATCAACAACCTCTTTCTTCATTCCTGGACAATAATATTGGTTCTTGACAGCTGCAATAGTTTTTTGATAACCTGGGTGCCCAGCATAAGGTACATTATGCATTAATCCCAATATCAGATTTTTCAATTCATTAGAATTTGGTACATAAATTTTTCCCCTGTACATAAAAATTTCATCATTATCTAGCTTGTATTCTTCAATTTTCTACTGCAATTTACCTTGTTGTAATTTTTCCACTAATTCCTTGTATTACAAATCTAATTTTGCAGCCTCCAAAATTCTGTGTTTCAAATATGATTCGTACATGCTAATGGTTGTAGCATGCATTTCATGCACTTTTCTATTGATTTCATCAACCACTTTGTTCTCTTTCCCCTTGATATGCTTTATATCAAAGTCATATTCACTTAGAAATTCTAACCATTTGTTTTACCTAGCATTTAGAGTTGGCTGATCAAATAAATATTTCAAAACATTATGGTTTGTCCTCGGCTCAAACCTTTTTCCATGAGGTAGTGTCTCCATTTCTTCAAGGCATGCATTATGGTTTCCAACTCCAAATCATGAGTGACATAGTGTCTTTCATGCTCATTCAACTTCCTTGATTCATAACATATAAGAAACCCATTTTGACTGAGGACTCCAACAAGTCCTTCTTTACATGCATCTGTGCATACAATGAAGTCTTCATTTGGGTTTGCAATCCTTAGTATTGGAGCACTTGTTAATAATTGTTTCAAGTGTTGGAAATTCTTTTCACAATCCAATGTCCATTGAAACTTCACACCCTTCCTTTGCAAGGAAGTGATTGGATGTGAAATCTTTGAGAATCCTTCAATAAATATCCTATAGTATCCTGCAAGGCTCATGAATGAACTAACCTCTATCACATTTTTTGGCGCTGACCATTCTCTAATGGCTTCTATCTTCTTAGGATCCACTGTTATCCCATCCTCTGAAATGATATGTCCCAAATAATGAATTTCCTTCTGATAAAATGAGCACTTGCTCAATTTGGTATACAATTAATGCTCCCTTAATACTTGAAAACCCATCCTCAAATGATTCTCATGCTCTTCTTCTGATTTAGAATATATAAGGATGTCATGTAAAAAGACAATGACAAACTTGTCTAAATATGCTCGGAAAACACCATTCATTAAGCACATGAAAACAATTGGTGCATTTGAAAACCCAAATGGCACCACTGTGAACTCATAATGACCATACCTTGTCCTTAAGGTGGTATTTCTGATATACTCCTCTTTAATCCTTACATGATGGTATCTTGACCTGATATCTATCTTTGAAAATATCTTTGCATCCTTCAATTGATCAAAGAGATCGTCAATCCTTGGCAGAGGTTAATTTTTCTTTACAGAGACTTTATTCAACTGTCTGAAATCAATGCCCAATATTAATGTCCCATCTTTCTTCTTCAAGAACAAGACTGGGGCACTCTAAGGTGACACACTTGGGCATATATACCCCTTCTTCTTAAGTTATTCAAGATGTATTTTTAACTCCTTCAGCTCTGGTGTACTTATTCTGTAAGGAGTCTTTGACACCGGAGTTTCTCAAGGCATTAAATTTATAGAGAAATCAATATATGTCTTTGGGGGTAGTCCTGGTACCTCCTTGAACACATCTTCGAAATCTTCCAGGACTACATAATATTCCAAATTTGGCACCTTATCTTTAGGTGTCTCTTCCATATGAGCTGAAAATATTTGACACCCTTTTCTGTAACATTTCTTCAGTTTCAATGATGAAATTTCTCTGATGGTTACTGCCCTGGGAATTCCCTGCACTTTCCTTAGACTCCTTTCCTCATCCAAGAAAATAAATGTCTTGTTATGAAAGTCTAGGATAGCATGATGTTGGTCCAACCAATCCATCCAAATTAGACAGTCATAGGAACCTAAAGGAAATATGTTCAAATCTTCCCTGGTTTTTAGTCCATTCATGTCCATAAGACATGACTTAACCATCTCATTAACTTTTCTTTTGGCTCCGGTAGCTAGCCACACCAACCAATATTTTCCATGCTTTGTTCTTGGAAAATACAAAAAACTCCACCATCTTAGGATCTATATAACTATGACTAGCTCCTGTATCAATTAAAATAGCAATGGTTTGATTGTTGATCATATCTTCCACTTCAATCATATGTGATTGATACTATTCTTGCTTCTTGTCTAGGGCTGCATAGATCCTTGGTACATTTCCATCCATGTCCTCCACTGTTTCATCTTGTTGTACATTGTGAACAATCCTCACTTTATCACCTCTGATAGGGAAATCTCTAAACATATGATCTCCTTTACAACCCCAACATTGTATAGGTGCTTGCCTTGGCCTTTGACCTCCTGCCTCAATCATTCTGGGTTCTCTAGGATTTTTTTGTACTTGAGGATTATTTATGAAGAATTTTGGTTTATATCCCTTCTACCTCTGATCCATCTTGAATTTTTTTTTTGTTTTCCCAACATTTCCGGAAAGTTGGCCTTTCTTTCTACTGATCATATAGGCATTTAGCTCACCTTATGGTCTCTTCCAATATCTTGGGATCATCATATTGTAATTTTTCACTAATGAATGATGGAAATCCACTCAAATACCTTTGAATCTTAATTGTCTCATGCTTGATGAAATGGACATAATTCAACAGTTCTGAAAACCTTCTTTGATATTCATCTATGGTAATACTCCCAAGCTTGAGTTCAAATAACTCTTTCATTTTCTTGTCATAGTATCTATTAGTCAAGTATTTCTTCTCAAAATAATTCTTGAATTCCCTCCAAGTAACACTTTTATCTTTAATGTGTTTCACCTGCACAAGTTGATCCCACCACATGGATGCCTTTCCCTTGAGTTGATAGATGGAAATTCTACCCTCTGCATGTGAAGAATAAATATGATATTGAAAATACTTCCTCATGCCTAGCAACCATGACTCTGCATCATAATCCTTCTTGTTCTCACCATCAAATGTAGGAGTTTTGATTTTGTTCATTTCTTCTCGTAGCACATCCACCCCATACCTCTTATGCTTCCTGACAGTGGATGGGCTTGAGATGTTGTGTTCTCTCTTATTTGAATGCCTCAGGGAGTGATGGTGATGTCTGCTAACACTTTTGGATCTTCTTTTCTCATTAGGAGGCTTGTGACTTCCTGATTTGCTTGAGCCACTCTTCTTATCCAATTTCTTTTCTATTATTTTCAAGATCTGCATTAAGTTCATGTTGAAGTCCTCTTTCTTCTCATTGGCTCTCATAAGCCTTTCATTATCAAATTTATGGCTTTGGACATCCTTCTGTAAATTCTTAAAGGTCTCTACCATATTCATGTTTTCATCCCTTCCTTCTCCATGTCCATTGGAGTTTGTTCCTTCAATGCCCAAATGGACATCCATCCCTCTGATTTCATCTTTCTGAATGTAATTTCCTTGTGCATCTTCCATTTCTATGGATTTTTTGTTGATCTTGATCTGATCTAGGTTTTGTTAACTCTGCAAAATGTGCAGCCAACAAAACTTTGTCATGCTAACTGTTTCAACAATTTCATGAAAAGATGAACTATTCTAGTTCAATAATATATTAGAATTATTTCTTCTGATTTTTCAAAGATTTGAATGCTCGGATAAATTTTCTAGGTGAATAATTATATTTTTCATTCCAAGACCTTTCCAACGCCTGCTCCCATGCTCAATTACGAGTCTCGAGAAGAAAGTCATGGTTATTTGAAAATTGTCCATTAATTTTTATGTTCATTATTCAACTTGGAGCAACTCTACGCTGTAATTATGCCTTTTTGCCCCGATTCCATTGGATTTTTCATAGGAGATCAATTGGGTTTCCTCACATACATATTTTGGACACTCTGTCCAAGTTTCAACTTTTTCTGGGTTCCGAGATGCTAGTTACAGCCTGCTGAAGTTCTAGGCCAATTCATGTTTTTGGTCTGGAATGTTATAGGTACCTTCTTCTCCATATTTAACATTTTTATCTTGCCTAGAAATTTAATTGAGCTCTATAAATTTCTTCTATGGTTCAATATATTTCCATTGACTGCTCCTGCACCTCAATCTAATTCCAGAGCAAAAATTTATGGCTCTTTGAAGTTAGTTGGGTCTTAAAATTCACCCTCCATTGTATGTGTTGTAACTTTCTCATAGAAGTTCTGTTTGACGAACGATTTAGACCATTAGAAAGATCTCTCTGAGCTCTTTTATTTGAGATGTAGATACAAATTGTACATTTTTAAACTCTGTTATCTTGGTTTTTGAGTACCTAAAAATGCTCTTAAGGAGCTAAAAAACGTGCTGCAAAAAGATGACGTTCAAACAATATAAAACATCGCAGAAATCACTGGTTTTCCTTTATTGTTCACCCTCCAAACGACTTTGTGCGCACAAAATTCAACCTGTACACTCATATTTAGCATGCACAAAAACACCACAAGGAAAATCGTTCTTCGCGCACCTATAATCACTGTACATCACTTCTCTGTTGTGCCAATAACTGGCACGCTCTACTTTGAAAAATTTCCCAACTTCAAGAAACTTCTGTTGGCTTTAACTTTAAAAAATACATGGTCTCCCACTTTAAATTCCCTGTGAGTTCTACCCTTATCAACATATCTTTTTTTCCTATCTTGGGCATCCTTTAAATTTTGTTTTATTTTCAACATTTTCTCCTCCATTTCCCTGAGCAAATCTGGTCCAATCACTGCTTTATCTGCTGGGTTGTCCTAGCTTACCGGTGTGTTTCACTTTTTTCCATAAAGTGCGTCAAATGGGCTCATGTTTAGAGATGTTTGGTACCCATTCTTATAATCAAACTCTACCAAGTGTAGGTATTCTTCCCATTTTGATGGTTTATCCATCACATACATCCTCAACATTTCCACAATCACTTGATTCACCCTCTCTTTTTGTCCATCTGATTCTGGATGATAAGTTGTACTAAAATTCAAATTTGTTCCAAATCCATTAAATAATCCTTTCCAAAATTTTGAGGTCAATTTTGGATCTCTGTCAGACACAATTGTCTTGGGTATGCCATGTAATCAAGCAATTGTTTTCACATAAACATCAACAATGTTGGTTTCCTTGTGAGTGATCTTTACAGGAATAAAATAGGCAGCTTTAGTAAGCTTATCCACCACTACGATGATAGAATCATGTTGCTTGTTTGTTATGGGAAGTTTAGTGATGAAATCCATTGTTACAACTTCCCATTTCCACTCAAGAATGGGTAATGATTGTAGCAAACCAGCTGGATGTTTATGCTCATCTTTTACCTTTTGACATTCCAAACATTTGGCAATAAAATTAGCAATCTCTTTCTTCATTCCTAGACAACAATATTGGCTCTTGACAGTTGCAATAGTTTTTTGATAACCTGGGTGCCCAACATAAGGTACATTATGCATTTCTCCCAATATCAGATTTTTCGATTCATTATAATTTGGTACATAAATTCTGCCCCTGTACATGAGAATTTCATCATTATCTAGCTTGTATTCTTCAATTTTTTGCTGCAATTTACCTTGCTGTAATTTTGCCACTAATTCCTTGTATTGCAAATTTAATTTTACAGCCTCCAAAATTATGTGTTTCAAATCTGATTGGTACATGTTAATGGTTGTAGCATGCATTTAATGCACTCTTCTATTGAGTGAATCAACCACTTTGTTCTCGTTCCCCTTGATATTCTTTATATCAAAGTCATATTCACTTAGAAATTATAACCATCTGCTTTGCCTAGCATTTAGAGTTGGCTGATCAAATAAATATTTCAGACCTTTATGGTCTGTCCTCGGCTCAAACCTTTTCCCATGAGGTAGTGTCTCCATTTCCTCAAGACATGCACTATGGTTGTCAACTCAAAATCATAAGTGGCATAGTGTCTTTCGTGCTCCTTCAACTTTATTGATTCATAACATATAACAAACCCATTTTGACTGACGACTCCACCAAGTCCTTCTTTACATGCATCTGTGCATACAACAAAGTCTTAATTTGGGTATGCAATCCTTAGTATTGGAGTACTTGTTTATAATTTTTTCAAGTGTTGGAAACTCTTTTTACAATCCAATGTCCATTGAAACTTCACACCCTTCCTTTGCAAGGAAGTGATTGGATGTGAAATCTTTGAGAATCCTTCAATAAATCTCCTATAGTAGCCTACAAGGCCCATGAATGATCTAACCTCTATCACATTCTTAGGCACTGACCATTCTTTAATGGATTCTATATTCTCAAGATCCATTGTTATCCCATCCTTTGAAATGATATGTCCGAAATAATGAATTTGCTTCTGATAAAATGAGTACTTGGTGTTGGCCCTCGACCAATTTTTGGGATAACGTTGGTCGTGTTTGACCATTTTTGGGAATTCGATAGGCTGGTCGAAGACGAAGCACCGAGGCAAAGCAGAGATTGCGAGATCTTGCCCTTTTTACGGGGTTTTAGGGTTTTAGGGTTTATGTAACGAGTATGGGATGTCGGCCCATGGGTTTACCCATACTTAGGCCTCTTTTGTAATGTATAAATAAGTAGACCTAGCAAGCCGATGGCTTAGTGCTAATGTTAGCTATGTGCAAGAAGATTTGTTAAGGCTTGCAGAGCTAAGTGCAAGTGTTTTGTAAGTGCTTTGTGCATAGCCTGTGTAGGCTTTGTGCTTTGCAAAAACTCAGGGAAGGAGGATCTGGCGAGGTGTGTGCAGATCTTATGTCTAGTGTGAAGTAGGATTTGTGGCTCTGTGCCTTTAAGAATATTGAAGAGACTAATAAAGAAGAGAAGAATGGTTGGTGGACGTAGCCCCACACTGGGGTGAACCCTGTATATCCTGTATCGATGTGCTTTGTGCTATGATATTTATGTTGTTTATGTATTTAAATGCTTAATCCATTGATGCTCAGTGCTCTATATGTGAATGAATGTTAGATCTATTTTGATGTTATGTGTTAATGGTTAGATATGCTTAGATCTTGAGTAATACCGCCTTGTTCTGTAACAAGGGTTTAACCTGGGATGTGAATAAGGGTTAAAAGACTAATGAATATTAATTGATAAGTTCTCTGTTAAGTATTGTGATCACATATCTGTGTCCCATCTAGGTTGTAGACACTTGAATCCTGCAACCCCCCGTGCCTCTACCTCAGGTGAGACTTCATCTGCTTCGCAGGTGTTGTCAAAAGGTTCGATAGTTAGGGTTTTTTTGGTGTGTTGTTGAAGTGTTGAACCCTGGGGCTGTTGTTGAAGCAAGAAAAAAGGGAACCCCTAAAGCAATGTCGAGTTGCGTAGAAAGAGAAAGATGACCTTAGAACAAAGTTTGAAGAGGACAGAGAGCAGATCCATAGAGAAAAGGACTAGCTACTCGTGAAGTAGATTAGGGTTAGAGAGGTAGTGACTAGAGCACTTCTCTCTATGTCGGGATCGTATTAGATGGAAGAAGAGACAGTTGAGAGCCAAGTGGGGAAGCTCACTGAATCCATTCAACAACTTCAAGCAAGAGTAGAAGATATAGAATTGAAAGCAGTGTTGAGCACTGCATAGGAAGTGAGAGACTAGAGGGAAGCAATTGCCAGGAGCGCAGTCGAAAGAATCAAGGCATTGGCTTCAAAATGCAAGAAACTAAGTAACTGAAGTGTGCAGACCTATGAGCGCCTTACAAAAGACCCAAAACTGAGGATATTGGAGGCACATCTCGAGTAAGAGAAGAAACAGGAATCGATAGTGCAATAACAGCTGAAGCAACTTACATTCGTTGAGAAGATGAAGAGATCGCAGGAGCAGCGCGCAGTTCAACAACAGGTCACTGCTATCAAGAGACGAGTGATGGAGGTGACACAATGAATCCAGTTAGTGCAGGACGAAGCCTACACCCTCTTTGAATAAATCAAGGGACAAGGATCACAGTTGGAACATGTGGTCACAACATTGGAACAACGCCTAGAAGGGCCTTTTATCGAGAAAGTAATTAAATATTTCGTCGAGCAGGATGCTCTGGCGATGCAGCAAGTCAATGCAGCTCGATCCAAGATCAAGGCCTTCGAACTAGTGTTTCCTAGACCAGAGTGACTCAGGATGAGTTACAGGTGAGTGTTGGGGGCTTGTTGGGCCTCGACCAAGTTTTGGGAGAACGTTGGTCATGTTTGACCATTTTTGGGACTTCGACAGGCTGGTCGAAGACGAAGCACCCAGGCGAACCAGAGATCGCGAGATATTTCCCTTTTTGCGGGGTTTTTGGGTTTTATTGTTTATGTAACAGGTATTGGATGTCAACCCATGGGTTTACCCATGCTTAGGCTTCTTTTTTAATGTATAAATAAGTTGCTAGGCATGTAATAAGTATATCTAGCAAGCCAAAAACTTAGTGCTAATGTTAGCTATGTGCAAGAAGATGTATTAAGGCTTGTAGAGATAAGTGCAAGTGTTTTGTAAGTGCTTTGTGCACAAACTGTGTAGGCTTTGGGATTTGAAAGAACTCGGGGAAGGAGGATTTGGCGAGGTGTGCGCAGATCTTCTGTCCAATGTGAAGTAGAATTTGTGGCAATGTGCATGTAAGAATATTGAAGAGACAAATAAAGAAGAGAAGGGTTGGTGGATGTAGCCTCACACTGGGGTGAACCATGTATATCCTATGTCGATGTTCTTTGTGCTATGTTATTTATGTTGTTTATGTATTTAATTTCTTAATCCATTGATGCTCAATGATTTATATGTGAATGAATGTTAGATCTACTTTGATGCTATGTGCTAATTGTTAGATATTCTTAGGTCTTGAGTAATACTTCATTGTTCTATAACAAGGGTTTAAGCTGCGATGTGAATAAGGGTTAATAGAATAATGAATGTTAATTGCTAAGTTCTACGTTAAGTATTGTGATCACAGATCTGTGTCCCAGCTAGGTTGCAAACACCTGATTCCTGCAACCCCCCCTGCCTCTACCTCAGGTGAGACTTTATCTTCCTCGTAGGTGTTGCCAAAAGGGTCGGTAGTTAGGGTTTTGTTGGTGCATTCTTGAAGCATTGAACCCTGGGTTTTCCCCTGTGCCAACACTTGCTCAATTTGGCATACAACTGATGCTCCCTTAATACTTGCAACACCATCCTCAAGTGATGCTCATGCTCTTCCTCTGATTTAGAATATATAAGGATGTCATCCAAAAAGACAATGACAAACTTGTCTAAATATTCTCGAAAAACACCATTCATTAAGCACATGAAAACAACTAGTGCATTTGACAACCCAAATGGCACCACTGTGAACTCATAATGACCATACCTTGTCCTAATGGTGGTCTTGCTAATATCTTCCTCTTTAATCCTTACCTGATGGTATCCTGACCTGAGATCTATCTTTGAAAATATCTTTGCATCCTTCAATTGATCAAAGGGGTCATCAATCCTTGGCAAAGGATACTTGTTCTTTACATTCACTTTATCCAACCGTCTGAAATCAATGCACAATCTTAATGTCCTATCTTTCTTCTTCATGAACAAGACTGGAGCACCCAAGGTGACACACATGGGCGTATATACCCCTTCTTCAGAATTTCTTCAAGCTGCATTTGCAACTCCTTAAGCTCTGGTGTACTCATTCTGTAAGGAGTCTTTGACATTGGATGTGATCTAGGTATTAAATTTTTAGAGAAATGAATATCTCTTTTTGAGAGTAGTCCTCGTACCTCCTTGAGAACATCCTCAAAATCTTCCAAGACTACATAATATTCCAAATTTGGCACCTTATCTTTAGGTGTCTCTTCCATATGAGATGCAAATATTTGACACTCTTTTCTATAACATTTCTTCAACTGCAATGCTGAAATTTCTTTGATGGTTACTACCCTGGGAATTCCCTGCACTTTCCTTGGACTCCCTTCCTCATCCAAGCAAGTAAATGTCTTGTTATGATTGTCTAGGATAACATGATGTTGGTCCAACCAATCCATCCCAATTAGATAGTCATAGAGACCTAAAGGAAAGATGTTCAAATCTTCCCTGGTGTTCAGTCCATTCATGTCCATAAGACATGACTTAACCATCTCAATAACTTTTCTTTTGGCTCCAAAATCCAGCTGCACCAACCAAGTTTTTCTATGCTTTCCTCTGGGAAAATGCAAATTTTCCACCATCTTAGGATCTATATAACTATGAATAGATCCTTAATCAATTAAAATAGCAAAGGATGTCCTACGACATGGATGTATTTCCCTTGAGTTGATAGATGGAAATTCTACCCTCTGCATGAGAAGAATACTTATGAAATTGAAAATAGTTCATCATGCCCAACAACCATGTCTCTTCATCCTCATCCTTCTTGTGCTCACCATCAAATGTAGGAGGTTTGATTTTGTTCATTTATCCTTGTAGTTCATCCACCCCAGACCTCTTATGTTTCCTGACAGAGGATGGACTTGATATGTTGTGTGCTCTCTTATTGGAATGCCTCAGGGAGTGAGTCTGCTAACACTTTTGGATCTTCTTCTCTAATCAGGAGACCTGTGACTTCCTGATTTTCTTGAGCCACTCTCCTTATCCAAATTATTTTCTATTATTTTCAAATTCTACATTAACTTCATGTTGAAGTCCTCTTATTTCTCCTTGGCTCTCATAAGCCTTTCATTATCATCTTTCTGGCTTTGGACATCCTTCTGTAAATTTTTAATGGTCTCTACCATATTCATGTTTTCATCCCTTCCTTCTCCATGTCCATTGGAGTTTGTTCCTTCAATGCACAAATGGACATCCATCCCTCTGATTTCATATTCTTGGATGTAATTTCCTTGTGCATGTTCCATTTCTATTTATTTTGCGTTGATCTTGATTTAATCTAGTTGTTGTTAACTCTGCAAAATCTGCATCCAACAAAACTTTGTCAGGCTAACTGTTTCAACAATTTCATGAAAATATGAACCATTCTGGTTCAATAATATATCAGAATTATTTCTTCTGATTTATTGAAAATTTGAATGCCTGGATCAATTTTCAAGGTAAATAATTATATTCTACATTCCAAAACCTTTCCAACGCCTTTTCCCATGCTCAATTCTGAGTCTCGAGCAGAAAGTTATGGTTATTTGAAATTTGCCCGTTAATTTTTCTGTTCATTCTTCAACTTGGCCCAACTCTGCATTGTAATTATGCCTTTTTGCACATACTCCATTGGATTTTTTGTAGGATATCAATTGGGTTTCCTCATATACATATTTTGGACACTGTGTCCAAGTTTCTCCTTTTTCTGGGTTTCGGGCTGCTAGTTACATCCTGCTGAAGTTCTAGGCCAATTCATGTTTTTGGTCTAGAATGCTACAAGTACATTCTTTTCCATATTAAACATTTTTATCATGCCCATAAATTTAATTCAGCTCTGGGACTATCTTCTATGGTTCAATATATTTCCATTGACTTCTCTTGCGCCTCAATCTGATTCCGGAGAAGAAATTTATGGCTCTATGAAGTTAGTTGGGTCTTAAAATTTACCCTCCATTGTTTGTGTTGTAACTTTCTCATAAAATCTTTATTTGACGAATGATTTACACCATTAGAAAGATATCTATGAGCTCTTTTATTTGAGCTATATAGATAAAGTGTGCTTTCATACACTCTATTTTCTTGGTTTTTAAGTACCTGAAAACGCTCTTAAGGGCCTCAAAAACACGCTCCAAAAAGATGACGTTCAAACAGTATAAAACGTCGCATAAATCATTGGTTTTCCGTTGTTGTTCACCCTCCAAATGACTTTGTGCAGACAAAATTCAACCTGTACACCCATATTTAGCATGCACAACAACACCACAAGGTAAATCTATCTCTGCGCACCTATAACCATTGTGCATCACTTCTTTGTCGCGTCAATAACTGGCGCGCACTAGTTATGTGGCACGCACCAATATCCACCGCACAAAATTTTGGTTCTTGCACTAATACCTGCTTCACACAATTTTTTTATCGCGCACTCATATTCCATGTGCATTTCACTCTTTGTGCGAAACCATGCCAATGTTTAGTACGCCCCCACCGCACACCAAAACTCTGCATGCACCACTAACTAAACTATCGCGTGACAATTATATATACCCACATTTTGCATGCACCAACAAAATTCCTTTGTATACTGCCAATACTACGCAAACCACGTGTGCCATTATTACGTGGGTACACACTCAACACACCTAATTATTCTTATGCACACCGTGCAATGCTAAATTTAGCGTACACACCAACAATTTTCCGCGTGGTGCCAAAATTTAGTGCGTGCACCCGCACACCAACATTTTTTCGTGCAACCCCAAAATTTAGTGCACGCACCCGCACACCAACATTTTTTCGCGTGGTGCCAAAATTTAGTGCACGCACCTGAACACTAACATTTTTCGTCGCAGTGCCCAATTTTTACATATCCCAAGATTTTTACTATGCATCGTGCATTTTTAGTGCACCCACCTACGCACATACATTTTTATGTGAATCAATTCCTCGTGAATTCCACTGCAGAAATTGGGGCTTTTGTTTAACTTTTCCCCAATTTTTATCATAGACATTATACAACTTTGAAATTTTCTCAATTTCACCACAATAACACTAGTTCAAGCTCTGCAACAACAACTCGTTGCGGTTTGACCTTTCTGGAACAATTTTTTCCAAACTCAAGTCACGAATTGGGAATTTTAATTAATAAATTCACTCCATCTGTCATGGCTTCACTATAACTTCAAATTTGACCTATTCTAGGTTTGACTTTTCTAGAACATAAATTAAATCAAGAATATTTCACCACATGGCTAAATTTCTCAATTTTCCCATGAATTTAGCAATAGAAATTGGGCCTTTTTCCCAATTCCGCACAATTGTTGTTACTTTTTACCATGGACGCTCTACAACTCGAAATTTGGCCCCTTCAAAATAAATCCTCTATGAAATTTCTCTTCAACTCAACTTGCTCAGCCCATCCAGGCTAAGTGTTGAAAACTGAAGCTTTGATCCATATTGTAACATCCCTGACCACCCACGTCGAGGCATGCTACATGTGAGAAATCTTTCATTCTCTCTACAGAACATACTGTAACATACCCATCATCCGAATGAGCTATGCCACATAAAGTTTTTGAAATGCATGCAATTAAAAAATATGCATACAGAACTCTTGCAG
This sequence comes from Picea sitchensis, assembly GCA_010110895.2. NCBI lineage: Eukaryota > Viridiplantae > Streptophyta > Pinopsida > Pinales > Pinaceae > Picea > Picea sitchensis. The sequence continues at coordinate 178,601 of SNQJ01S0006484.1, forward strand.
AACATTTACATATAAAACGTAAACAAACAAATACATTCTGTAAATTCACATACATACTGAAATAATAGTAAACGTATACATACAGCATATGCAAGCAATACCCATAAATATAAACATAGTTATAAACACATATAAATAAACACGTAAATAATAATGCAGCATGTAAATTTATCACATAATTGACACTTATCTTGGTAAGAATATAACCAACTATCTGCAGACCTTCCACGAACCTCCCAACCTTAGACCACACTGCTCATCACTCTCAGCAGTGGGTCACCCCCGAGCTGGGACTAAACTCCACCTGGGTAAAGGGATTCCTAACCAGGCTAACGACTCATAGACAATACGAAAAATTCTGTCAAAGGTTCCCACTCAAAATAACAACCTACAGTCCCTCATTCCCCACATGCCTGTCCCAACCGAGGAAGTGTGCCCCTTCTCTGCTCAACAGTCCTTCGGATGCCCAACTTGCTTTCCAAGCTTGAGAAACAGGTTAGACAGGAAGTCTTAGAGCCCTGTAGTTGCAGTTTAACACCTTCAGGAAATCAATTCCCAACAATTCTCTCACCCAAAGAGGAATTTCTCACGAGCCTGACAACCCGCCTCTTCATTCCATCTCCAAAGCTAACCAACTACACAAACAAGTATGGCTAAGGATATAGGTTCAGGTACAGTGACATGAAGGTATGGAAGATAGCTTAATGAGTGTGTGAATGCTCATGGATGATTGACTGGATGACTGAATGATGGGAGGAATGATAGCCAGAATGATTGGGACATGAACTAAGTCCAAACAATATGTATGCATGTCCCCAACTTGACACTTGTCATGTTGGGAGCTACTTTGGCGCACTTGTCCCCATCTTTAGAACTTGAGATAAAATAATTACCCATACTTTATTCTTTAATAAATATTAATATAATATTCCATTTTGTCTTAAGCTCCTTGGCTTAGCCCCTTTTCCTTAACTTTTAGCCCCCACCCTTTCCCTAACTAGTGGATTTTAGTCCCCCATATGTTTTTATTGTGGTCGGTCTGCGTGCAGTGATGTATTTTATATTAATGCTGAGACATATACACAAGTAGGCACACTGGCCTTTAACATCTAGGCTCTCTGGCCTAGTAATCACAAAACTAGCTCGCCAGCCTATAAAACACAGCATATACACAAAGCCTCTATGGCCTCACAATTGTGCACACTTAAGTTGTTGTGCACAGTATCCTGGAATGTGCACACTTTCTCATTTTAAAGTACAATACATGCGTGCACTATGCCATGAAAGGTGCATACAAAAATGATATCAAACATCTCACCATCTTAATTACATTTTCATTTACATTACAATTGAGTTTGTCCTAGGGATATTACAATCCCCTCCCCTTATTTATGCACTGTCCTCAGTGCATTATGTACATATACACAACAAAATTTTCAAAAATCCTCAAAACGATGTGGGTATTCTTCCTGCATTGCATCCTCATGATCCTAAGTAGCGTCCTCATGACCGTACCAGGTCCATTGGACTTTTACAATCCCTATGGCTCGATTCCGGAGCTATTTCATTTTCTAGTCCAGAATGGGTACCGGATGCACTTGGAAGGCACCTTCTTGCTCCACCTAAATCAAATTCCAATCAATAACATGATTAGCATCAGGTATATATTTCTTGAGCAATTATACATGGAATACATTATGAACAGACATAGATGTAGGAAATGCAAGTATATAAGCCACTGGACCGATCCTCTCTAGGATTTCAAAGGGCCCATAATAGCGGTTTTCCAACTTTGAACAATTTCCCAACTTCAGGGAACTTTTGTTGGCTTTCACTTTCAAAAATACATGGTCTCCCACTCTAAATTCCCTGTGAGTTATGACCTTAATAGCATAGCTTTTTTGCCTATCTTGGGCAACTTTTAAATTTTATTTTATTTTCAACATTTTCTCCTCCATTTCCCTGAGCAAATTTGGCCCAATCACTGCTCTATTTGTTGGGTTATCCCATTTTACGAGTGTGTTGCACTTTTTGACATAAAGTGCCTTAAATGGGCTCATCTTTAGAGATGTTTGGTACCCATTCTTATAAGCAAACTCTACCAAGTGTAGGTAGTCTTCCCATTTTGATGGTTTATCCATCACATACATCCTCAACATATCCTCAATCACTTAATTCACCCTCTCTGTTTGTCCATCTGATTCGGGATGATAAGATGTACTAAAATTCAATTTTTTTCCAAATACATTAAATAATTCTTTCCAAAATTTTGAGGTAAATTTTGGATCTCTGTTAGACACAACTGTCTTGGGTATGCCATGTAATTGAGCAATTGTTTTCACATAAACATTAGAAATGTTGGTTTCCTTGTCAGTGAGCTTTACAGGGATAAAATGGGCAGCTTTAGTAATCTTATCCACCACTACCATGATAGAATCATGTTGCTTGTTTGTTCTGGGAAGTTTGGTGATAAAATCCATTGTTACAACGTCCCATTTCCACTCAGGAATGGGTAATGGTTGTAGCAAGCCATCTAGGTGTTTATGCTCAACTTTTATTTTTTGACATTCCAAACATTTGGCAATAAAATCAACAACCTTTGTCTTCATTCATGGACAATAATATTGGCTCTTGACAGCTGCAATAGTTTTCTGATAACCTGGGTGCCCAACATAAGGTACATTTTTCATTTCTCCCAATATCAGATTTTTCAATTCATTAGAATTTGGTACATAAATTATGCACTTGTACATGAGAATTTCATCATTATCTAGCTTGTATTCTTCAAATTTTTGTTGCAATTTACCTTGTTGTAATTTTGCCACTAATTCCTTGTATTGCAAATATAATTTCGCAGCCTCCAAAATTTTGTGTTTCAAATCTGATTGGTACATGCTAATGGTGTTAGCATGCATTTCATGCACTCTTCTACTGAGTGCATCAACCACTTTGTTCTCTTTCCCCTTGATATGCTTTATATCAAAGTCATATTCACTTAGAAATTCTAACCATCTTTTTTGCCTAGAATTTAGATTTGGCTGATCAAATAAATATTTCAAACCATTATGGTCTGTCCTCAGCTCAAAACATTTCCCATGAGGTAGTGTCTCCATTTCCTCAAGGTATTCACTATGGCTTCCAACTCCAAATCATGAGTGGCATAGTTTCCTTCATGCTCCTTCAACTTCCTTGATTCATAACATATAACAAACCCATTTTGACTGAGGACTCCACCAAGTCCTTCTTTACATGCATATGTGCATACAATGAAGTCTTCATTTGGGTCTACAATCCTTAGTATTGTACCACTTGTTAATAATTGTTTCAAGTGTTGGAAACTCTTTTTACAATCCAATGTCCATTGAAACTTTACACCCTTCCTTTGCAAGGAAGTGATTGGATGTGAAATATTTGAGAATCCTTCAATAAATCTCCTATAGTATCCTGCAAGGCCCATGAATGATCTGACCTCTATCACATTCTTTGACGCTGACCATTCTCTAATGGATTCAATATTCTCCAGATCCACTGCTATCCCATCCTCTGAAATGATATGTCCCAAATAATGAATTTTCTACTGATAAAATGAGTACTTGTTGTTGGCCCTCGACCAAGTTTTGGGAGAACGTTGGTCGTGTTTGACCATTTTTGGGACTTCGACAGACTGGTCAAAGATGGAGTGCTTAGGCGAAGCAGAGATCATGGGATCTCACCCTTTTTGCTAGATTTTTGGGTTTTAAGATTTATGTAACGGGTATGGGATGTCGGCCCATGGGTTTATCCATTCTTAGACCTCTTTTGGAATGTATAAATAAGTAGCTAGGCATTTAATAAGTAGACCCAACAAGACGACAACTTAGTGTTAATGTTAGCTATGTGCAAGAATATGTGTTAAGGCTTGCAAAGATAAGTTCAAGCATTTTGTAAGTGCTTTGTGCACAGAGTTTGTAGGCTTTGTGCTTTGAGAGAACTAGGGGAAGGAGGATCTAGCGAGGTGTGCACATATCTCTTGTCTAGTGCGAAGTAGGCTGTGTGCCTCTGTGCCTGTAATAAGATTGAAGAGACTAATAAAGAAGAGAAGAAGGGTTGGTGGACATAGCCCCACACTGGGGTGAACCACATATATCCTATGTCAATTTGCTTTGTGCTATGTTGTTTATGTTGTTTATGTATTTAATTTCTTAATCCAGTCATGCTCAGTGCTCTATATGTGAATGAATGTTAGATCTAATTTGATGCTATGTGCTAATGGTTACATATTCTTATATCTTGAGTAATATTGCATTGTTCTGTAACAAGGGTTTAACCTGCGATGTGAATAATGGTTAAAGTACTAATGAATGTTAATTGTTAAGTGATATGTTAAGTATTGTGATCACAGATCTGTGTCCTAGCTAGGTTGTAGACACTTGAGTCATGCAACCCCCCCTGCCTCTACCTCGGGTGAGACATCATCTGCTTCACAGGTGTTGCCGAAAGGGCCGATAGTTAGGGTTTTTTTGGTGCGTTGTTGAAGCATTGAACCATGGGGCTGCTATTGAAGCAAGAAAAGAAGGAAGCCCTAGAGAAACATCGAGTTGTGCAGGAAGATAAATATGACCTTAGAGCAAACTTCAAAGAGGACAGAGAGGAGATCCAGAGAGAAAAAGACCAGCTTCTCATGGAGAATATTGGGGTTAAAGAGGCAGTGACTAGAGCACTTTGCTCTGTGTCGGGATGGGCTCAGATGGAAGAAGAGATAGCTAATATCCAAGTGGAGAATCTCATTGATTCCATTTACCATCTTCAAGCAACAGTAACAGAGCTAGAACTGCAAGCAATGTCGAGCACTCCGTAAAAAGTGAGAGGCCAGAGGGAAGAAACATCCAGGAGCGCAGTCGAAAAAATCAAGGCATTGGATTTAGAATTCAAGAAACTAAGTAACCTAAGTGTGCATACCTATGAGTGCCTCGAAGAAGACATGAAAATGAGGATATTGGAGGCACAGTTCCAGGAATCGAAGCAACAGGCATCGACAGTGCAAGCGCAGCTAAAGCAGCTTACGGTCGTTGATAATATGAAGAGATCGTAGGAGCAACATGCAGTCCAATAGCAGATCACTGCTATTGAGAGTAGAGTTATGGAGGTGACACAACGACTCCATCCAATGCAGAACGAAGCCTGCACCCTCTTTGAATAAATCGAGGGATAAGGATCACAACTGGAACAGGTGGTCGCAGCAGTGGAACAACGCCTGGAAGGGCTTGTCACTGAGAAATTCATTTAGGATTTCATCAAGCAGGAGGCTCTGGTGATGTAGCAATTTGAAGCAGCTCGAGCTAAGATCGAGGCCTGAGAAGCAAACTTGTCTAAATATTCTTGGAAAACGCCATTCATTAATCACATGAAAACAGCTGGTGCATTTGACAACCCAAATGGCACCACTGTGAACTCATAATGACCATACCTTGTCCTGAACGCAGTCTTGCTGATATCTTCCTCTTTAATACTTACCTGATGGTATCCTGACCTGAGATCTATCTTTGAAAATATCTTTGCATCCTTCAATTCATCAAAAAGATCATCAATCCTTGGCAGAGGATATTTTTTCTTTACAGACACTTTATTCAACTGTCTGAAATCAATGCACAATATTAATGTCCCATTTTTCTTCTTCATGAAAAAGACTGGGTCACCCCAAGGTGACACACTTGGGCATATATACCCCTTCTTCAGAATTTCTTCAAGATGCATTTGCAACTCCTTAATCTCTGGTGTACTCATTCTGTAAGGAGTCTTTGACATTGGATGTGTTCCAGGCATTAAATTTATAGAGAAATCAATATCTCTTTTGGGGGTAGTCCTGGTACCTCCTTGAACACATCTTCAAAATCTTCCAGGACTACATAATATTCCAAATTTGGCACCTTATCTTTAGGTGTCTCTTCTATATGAGCTGCAAATATTTGACACCCTTTTTTGTAACATTTCTTCAACTACAATGCTAAAATTTCTCTGATGGTCACTGCCCTAGGAATTCCTTGCACTATCTTTAGGCTCCCTTCCTCATCCAAGAAAGTAAATGTCTTGTTATGACATTCTAGGATAGCATGATGTTGTTCCAACCAATCTATCCCAATTAGAAAATCACAGTAACCTAAAGGAAAGATGTCCAAATATACCCTGGTGTTCAGTCCATTCATGTCCATAAGACATGACTTAACCATCTCATTAAATTTTGTTTTTGCTCCGGTAGCCAGTTACACCAACCAATATTTTCCATTCTTTCTTCTTGCCAAATGCAAACTTTCCACCATCTTAGGATCTATACAACTATGAAGAGCTCCTGAATCAATTAAAATAGTAATGGTTTGGTTGTTTATCATCCCTTCCACTTCAATCATATGTGAATAATACATTGCTTGCTTGTTCCCCATGGCTGCATAGATCCTTGGTAAATTTCTGCTCATGTCCTCCATTGTTTCAGCTTGTTGTACATTGTGAATGGTCCTCACTTTCTCACCTTTGTGAGGGCAATCTCTGAACATATGACCTCCTTTAAAACCCCAACATTGTATAAGTGGTTTCCTTCACCTTTGACCTCCTGCCTCAATCGTTATGGGTTCTCTAGAAGTTTGTTGTCCCTGAGGATTATTTCTGAAGAATGGTGGCTTAGATCCCTTCTTCCTTTGATCCATATTGATTTTTTTTTGTCTTCCCAAGATATTTGGAAAGTTGGTCGTGCTTTCTGCTAATCACATAGGCATTTAGCTCGCCTTATGGTCTCTTTCGATGTCTTGGGATCATCATATTGTATTTTGTCACTGATGAATGATGGAAATCCACTCAAATACATATGAATCTTAACTGTCTCATCTTTGATGAAAGAGAGATACTTGAGTAGTTCTAAAAACCTTCTTTCATATTCATCTATGCTCATACTCTCAAACTTGAGTTCAAAGAACTCTTTTGTTTTCTTGTCATAGTATCTCTTAGTCAAGTATTTCTTCTCAAAATACTTCTTGAATTCCCTCCAAGTAACACTTTTCTCTTTAACGTGTTGCACCTGCACAAGCTGATCCCACCACATGGATGCCTTTCCCTTGAGTTGATAGATGGAAATTCTACCCTCTTCATGAGAATAATAATTATGAAATTGAAAATACTTCGTCATGCCCAACAACCATGTCTCTGCATCTTCATCCTTCTTGTGCCAACCATCAAATGTAGGAGGTTTGATTTTGTTCATTTATCCTCATAGCTCATCCACCCCAGAGCTCTTATGCTTCCTGAAAGGGGATGGACTTGAGATGTTGTGTTCTCTCTTATTGGATTGCCTCAGGGAGTTATGGTGATGTCTGCTAACACTTTTGGACCTTATTTTCTCATTAGGAGACCTGTGACTTCCTGATTTTCTTGAGCCACTCTCATTATCCAAATTATTTTCTAATCTTTTCAAGATCTGCATTAACTTCATGTTGAAGTCCTCTTGCTTCTCCTTGGCTCACATAATCCTTTCATTTTCAGCTTTATGGATTTGGACATACTTCTGTAAATTTTTAATGGTCTCTACCATATTCATATTTTCATCCCTTCCTTTTCCATTTCCATTGGAGTTTGTTCCTTCAATTGCAGAAATGGACATCCATCCCTTTGATTTCATCTTCCTAGTTGTAATTTCCTTGTGCGTCTTCCATTTATATGGATTCTGTGTTGATCTTGATCTTATAAAGTTGTTTTTAACTCTACAAAATGTGCAACCAACAAAACTTTGTCAGGCTAACTATTTCAACAATTTCATGAAAATATGAACCATTCTGGTTCAATAATATATCAGAATTCTTTCTTCTGATTTATCAAAAATTTGAATGCCTATATAAATTTTCTGGGTGAATAATTATATTCTACACTCCAAAACCTTTCCAACTCCTTTTCCCATGCTCAATTCCAAGTCTCAAGTAGAAAGTTATGGTTATTTGCAAATTGCCCATTAATTTTTCTGTTCATTCCTCAACTTGGTGCAACTCTATGTTGTAATTATGCCTTTTTGAACCTACTCCATTGTATTTTTCATATGATCTCAATTGGGTTTCCTCATATACATATTCTGGATACTATGTCCAAATTTCACCTTTTTCTGGGTTCTGGGCTGCTAGTTACAGCCTGCTGAAGTTCTAGGCCAATTCGTGTTTTTGGTCTGGAATGTTACAAGTACCTTATTTTCCATATTAAAAATTTTTAGCATGCCCAGAAATTTAATTCAGCTATGGGAATGTATTCTATGGTTCAATAGATTTCCATTGACTGCTTCTGTGCCTCAATCTGATTCCGGAGCAGAAAGTTATGGCTCTATGAAGTTAGTTGGGTCCTAAATTTTACCCTCCATTGTTTGTGCTGTAACTTTCTCATAAAATCTTTGTTTGACGAACGGTTTACACCATTAGAATGATATCTCCAAGCTATTTTATTTGAGATGCAGAGACATAATTTACTTTTGTACACTGTGTTGTCTTGTTTTTTAAGTACCTAAAAACTCTCTTAAGGTCCTCAAAAACACGCTGCAAAAAGATTACATTCAAACAGTATAAAAAGTCACAGAAATCACTGGTTTTCCATTGTTGTTCACCCTCCAAATGACTTCACACACACAAAATTCAACCTATACACCCATATTTAGCATGCATAGAAACACCACAAAGTAAATCGTGCTCCGCGCACCTATAACCATTGTGCATCACTTCTCTGTCACTCCAATAACTGGCGTGCACTACTTTTCTGTTGCGCGCCAATATCCACTGCGCAAAATTTTGGTTCTTGCACTAATACATGCTTCACGCAGTTTTTGTATAATGCGTTGATATTCTATGCACATTTCACTCTTTGCGTTGAACCATGTCAAAGTTTAGTACGCCCCCATCGCGCACCAAAACTTTGTGTGCACCACTAACTAAACTGTCGTGTGACAATTATATATACCCACATTTTGCGTGCACCAACAAAATTCCTTTGTGATCTACCAATACTGCGCACACCATGTGTGCCATTATTATGTGTGTACACACCACGTGCACCTTATTATGCGTATGCACACCGCAGAATGATAAATTTAGCGCGCACACAAACATTTTTCCGCGTGGTGCCAAAATTTAGTGAGCGCACCCACACACCAACATTTTTCCGTGCGACACCAAAATTTAGTGCATGCACCCACACACCAACATTTTTTCGCGTGGTGCCAAACTTTAGTGCGCGCACCGACACTAACATTTTTCCACACAGTGCTCTATTTTTACATATCCCAAGATTTTTACTGTGCATCATGCATTTTTAATATGCCCACCTGCGCACAAGCATTTTTATGCTCTTCAATTCCTCGTGAATTCCGCTGCAGAAATTGGGGCTTTTTTTTAACGTTTCCCCAATTTTTACCATAGACATTCTGCAACTATGAAATTTTCTCAATTTCACCTTGATAGCACCATTTCAACCTCTACAACAACAACTCGTTGCGGTTTTACCTTTCTGGAATGAATTTTTCCCAAACTCAAGTCACGAATTGAGAATTTTAATTACTAAATTCGCTCCAGCTGTCATGGCTTCACCATAATGTCAAATTCGACCCATTCTAGGTCTGAATTTTCTAGAACATATATTAAATTAGGAATATTTCACCACATGGCTAAATTTCTCAATTTTCCCATGAATTTAACAACAGAAATTGGGGCTTTTTCCCAATTCCGCACAATTGTTGTTACTTTTTACCATGGACGCTCTGCAACTCGAAATTTGGACACTTTGAAATAATTCCTCTATGAAATTTTGCTTCAACTCAACTTCCTCGGCCCATTCAAGCTAAGTGTTGAAAACTAAATCTCTAATAACATATTGTAACATCCCCGACCACCCACGGCGAGGCATGCTACACGCGAGAACGCTTTAATTCTCTCTGCAGAACATAATGTAACATACCCAGCATCCGACTGAGCTATGCCATACAAATTTTTCGAACTGCATGCAATTAAAACATATGCACAGAGAACTCTTGCGGAACATTTATATATAAAATGTAAAAAGAAAAATACATTCTGTAAATGCACAAATTCATATTGAAATAAAAATAAACATATACATGTAGCATATGCAGCCAATAACCATAAATATAAACACAGTTATAAACACACATAGGATAAACCCGTAAAAATAAACACGTAAATAATAATGCAGCATGTAAATTTATCACACAATTGACACTTATCTTGGTAAGAATATCACCAACTACGTGCAGACCTTCCACGAACCTCCCATCCTTAGACCACACTACTCATCACTCTCAGCAATGGGTCACCCCTGAGCTGGGACTAAACTCCACCCGGGTAAAGGGATTCCTCACTAGGCTAATGGATCATAGATAATAGGAAAAACTCTGTCATATGTTCCCACTCAAACTAACAGCCTACAGTCCCTCATTCCCCACATGCCTTTCCCACCCGAGGAAGTGTGCCCCTTCTCTTCTCAACAATCCTTCGATTGTCCCACATCCTTTCCGGGCTTCAGAAAAAGGTCAGACAGAAATTCTTAGAGCCATATAGCTGCAATTTAACACCTTTAGGAAATCAATTCCCAACAATTCTCTCACCCAGAGAGGAATTGCTCATGGGCTTGAGAACCCGCTTCTTCATTCCATCTCCCAAGCTAACCAGCTACACAAACAAGTATGGCTATGGATACAAGTTCAGGTACAGTGACATGAAGGTACAAAAGATAACTCAATGAGTATGTGAATGCTCATGGATGATTGACTGGATGAATGAATGATGGGAGAAATTATGGGAGGAATGATTGGGAAATGAACTAAGTCCAAACAATATGTATGCATGTCCCCAACTTGACACTTTTCATGTTGGGAGCTACTTTGGACCACTTGTCCCATCTTTAAAACCTATGATAAAACAATTATCCATACTTTATACGTTAATAAATATTAATATAGTATTTCTTTTTAGCTTTAGCTCCCTGGCTTAGCCCCTTTTCCTTAACTTTTAGCCCCCACCCTTTCCCTAACTAGTGGATTTTAGTCCCCCATACTCTTTTATCATGGTCAGTCTGCGTGCAGTGATGTATTTTATATTAATGTTGAGACATATACAAAAGTAGGCACACTGGTCTTTAACATCTAGACTCTCTGACCTAATAATCACAAAACTGGCTCACCAGCCTATAAAACACAACATATACACAAAGGTTCCCTCGCCTCACACTCACACAGACTTAAGTTGTTGCATGCGGTATCCTGGAATGTGCACACTTCCTCATTTTACTGCGCAGTACATGCGCGCACTATTCCATGAAAGGTGCATACAAAAATGATATCAAACAACTCACCATCTTAAGTACATTTTCATTCACATTACAATTGGGTTCAGCCTAGGGATATTGCAATTCCCTCCCCTTATTTATACATTGTCCTCAGTGCATTATTTACATATACACAACAAAATTGTAAAAAATCCTCAAAAATATGTGGTTATTCTTCCTGCATTGCATCCTCATGCTCCCAAGTAGCGTCCTTAGGACCATACCAGGTCCATTACACCTTTACAAGCCATATGGATCAATTCCGGAGCTGTTTGATTTTTCAGTCCATAATGCGTACCGAATGCACTTGGAAGGTGCCTTGTTTCTCCACCTGAATCACATTCTAATCAATAACATGATTAACATCAAGTATATATTTCTTGAGCAATTATACATGGAAAATACATTATGAACAGACATAGATGTAGGAAATGCAATCATATAAGCCACTGGACCAATCCTCTCTAGGATTTCAGATGCCCCAAAAATAGTGAGCTACCAACTTTGAAAAATTTCCCAACTTCAGGGAACTTTTGTTGGCTTTCACTTTAAAAAATACATGGTCTCCCACTTTAAATTCCCTGTGAGTTCTGCCCTTATCAGCATAGTTTTTCTACCTATCTTGGGCAACCTTTAAATTTTGTTTTATTTTCAACATTTGCTCCTCCACTTCCCTGAGCAAATCTGGCCCAATCACTACTCTATCTGTTGGGTTATCCCATCTTACCAGTCTGTTGCACTTTCTGCCATAAAGTGCCTCAAATGGGCTCATTTTTAGATATGTTTGGTACCCATTCTTATAAGCAAACTCTACCAAGTGTAGGTAGTCTTCACATTTTTATTGTTTATCCATCACATACATCCTCAACATATCCTCAATCACTTGATTCACCCTCTCTATTTGTCCATCCGATTCTGGATGATAAGTTTTACTAAAATTCAAATTTATTCCAAATCCATTAAATAACCATTTCCAAAATTTTGAGGTAAATTTTGGATCTTTGTCAAACACAATTGTCTTAGGTATGCCATGTAATCAAGAAATTTATTTTAGATAAACATCAACAATGTTGGCTTCCTTGTGAGTGAGCTTTACAGGAATAAAATGGACAGCTTTAGTAAGATTATCCACCACTACCATGATATAATCATGTTGCTTGTTTGTTTTGGGCAGTTTGGTAATGAAATCCATTATCACAACTTCTCATTTTCTCTCAGGAATGGGTAATGGCTGTAGAAAACTAGCTGGGTGTTTATGCTCGGCTTTTACCTTTTGACATTCCAAACATTTGGAAATAAAATCAACAACCTCTTTCTTCATTCTTGGCCAATAATATTGGCTCTTGACAACTGCAATAGTTTTTTGATAACTTGGGTGCCCAGCATAAGGTACATTATTCATTTCTCCCAATATCATATTATTCAATTCATTAGAATTTGGTACATAAATTATGACCCTGATATGTTTTATATCAAAGTCATATTCACTTAGAAATTCTAACCATCTGCTTTGCCTAGCACTTAGAGTTGGCTAATGAAATAAATATTTCATACCATTATGGTTTGTCCTCAGCTCAAACTGTTTCCCATGAGGTAGTGTCTTCATTTCCTCAAGGCATGCACTATGGTTTCCAACTCTAAATCATGAGTGGCATAGTCTCTTTCATGCTCCTTTAACTTCCTTGATTCATAACATATAACAAACCCATTTTGACTGAGGACTGCACCAAGTCCTTCTTTACATGCATTTGTGCATACAATGAAGTCTTCATTTGGGTCTACAATCCTTAGTATTGGAGCACTTGTTAATAATTGTTTCAAGTGTTGGAAGCTCTTTTCACAATCCAATGTCCACTGAAACTTCACACTCGTCCTTTGCAAGGAAGTGATTGGATGTGAAATATTTGAGAATCCTTCAATAAATCTCCTATAGTAGCCTGCAAGGCCCATCAATGATCTAACCTCTGTCATATTCTTTGGCGTTGACCATTCTCAGGATCCACTACTATCCCATCCTCTGAAATGATATGTCCCAAATAATGAATTTGCTTCTGATAAAATGAGGATATTCTCAATTTGGCATACAACTGATGCTCCCTTAATACTTGCAACACCATCCTCAAATGATGCTCATGTTCTTCTTCTTATTTAGAATATATAAGGATGTCATAAAAAAATGCAATCACAACCTTCTCTAAATATTCTCGGAAAACACCATTCATTAAGCACATGAAAACAACTGGTGCATTTGACAACCCAAATGGAACCACTGTGAACTCATAATAACCATACCTTGTCCTGAAGGAGGTCTTTCTTGTATATTCCTCTTTAATACTTACCTGATGGTATCTTGAATTTAGATCTATCTTTTAAAATATCTTTGCATCCTTCAATTGATCAAAGAGATCGTCCATCCTTGGAAAAGGATACTTGTTCTTTATAGTCACTTTATTCAACTGTCTGAAATCAATGCACAATCTTAATGTACCATATTTCTTCTTCACAAACAAGACTAGGGCACCCCAAGGTGACACACTTGGGCATATATATCCCTTCTTTAGAAGTTCTTCAAGCTGCATTTTCAACTCCTTCAGCTCTGGTGTACTCCTTCTGTACGGATTCTTTGACATTGGAACTGCTCCAGGCATTAAATTTATAGAGAAATCAATATCTCTCTTTGGGGGTAGTCCTGGTACCTCCTTGAACACATCTTCAAAATCTTCCAGGACTGCATAATATTCCAAATTTTGCACCTTATCTTTAGGTGTCTCCTCCAAATGAGATGCAAATATTTGACACCCTTTTCTGTAACATTTATTCAACTGCAATGCTGAAATTTCTCTAATGGTTACTGCCCTGGGAATTCCCTGTTCTTTTCTTAGTCTCCCTTCCTCATCCAAGCAAGTAAATGTCTTGTTATGATAGTCTAGAATAGCATGATGTTGGTCCAACCAATCCATCCCAATTAGACAATCATAGGAACCTAAAGGAAAGATGTTCAAATATGCCATGGTGTTTAGTCCATTCATGTACATAAGACATCACTTAACCATCTCATTAACTTTTCTTTTGGCTCCAGTAGCGAGCTGCACCAACCAAGATTTTCCATGCTTTCTTCTTGGAAAATGCAAAATTTCCACCATCTTAGGATCTATATAACTATGACTAGCTCCTGAATCAATTAAAATAGAAATGGTTTGGTTGTTGATCATACCTTCCACTTCAATCATATGTGACTGATACTCTTCTTGCTTGTTTTCCAGGCTTGCATAGATCCTTGTTACATTTCTTCCCATGTCATCCACTGTTTTAGCTTGCTGTACATTCTGAACAATCCTCACTTTCTCACCTTTGTGAGGGAAATCTCTGAACATATGATCTCCTTTACAACCCCAACATTGTATAAGTGGTTGCCTTGTCCTTTGACCTCCCGCCTCAATAGTTATGGGTTCTCTAGGAGTTTGTTTTCCCTGAGGATTATTTAAGAAGAATGGTGGCTTAGATCGCTTCTTGCTCTGATCCATCTTGAATTTATTTTTGTCTTCCCAAATTTTTTGGAAAGTTGGCCTTTCTTTCTGCTGATCATATAGGCATTTAGATCGCCTTATGGTCTCTTAAAATGTCTTGGAATCATCATACTGTATTTTTTCACTGATGAATGATGGAAATCCACTCAAATACCTTTGAATATTAACTGTCTCATCCTTGATGAAAGAGACATACTTCGGCAGTTCTAGAAACCTTCTTTCATATTCATCTATGGTCATACTCCAAAGCTTGAGTTCAAAGAACTCTTTCATTTTCTTGTCATAGTATCTCTTAGTCAATTATTTCTTCTCAAAATACTTCTTGAATTCCCTCCAAGTAACACTTTTCTCTTTAATGTGTTGCACCTGCACAAGCTCATCCCACCACATGGATGCATTTGCCTTGAGTTGATAGATGGAAACTCTACCCTTTGCATGAGATGAATAATTATGCAATTGAAGATACTTTCTCATGCCTAGCAACCATGTCTCTACATCTTCATCCTTCTTTTTCTCACCATCAAATGTAGGAGGTTTGATTTTGTTCATTTCTCCTCGTAGCTCATCCACCCCAGACCTCTTATGCTTCCTGACAGGGGATGGACTTGAGATGTTTTTTTCTCTCTTATTGGAATGCCTCAGGGAGTGATGGTGATTTCTTCTAACACTTTTGGATATTCTTTTCTCATCGAGAGACCCGTGACTTCTAGATTTTCTTGAGCCACTCTCCTTATCTAATTTATTTTCTATTATTTTCAAGCTCTGCATTAACTTCATGTTGAAGTCCTCTTGTTGTTACTTGGCTCTCATAAGCCTTTCATTATCATATTTATGGCTTTGGCGATCCTTCTGTAATTTTTTAATGGTCTCTACCATATTCATGTTTTCATCCCTTCCTTCTCCATGTCCATTGGAGTTTGTTCCTTCAATGCCCAAATGGACATCCATCCCTCTGATTTCATCTTCTTGGCTATAATTTCCTTATGCATATTCCATTTCTATGGATTCTGTGTTGATCTTGACCTGATCTAGTTTTTTTTAACTCTGCAAAATGTGTAGCCAACAAAACTTTGTCAGGCTAACTGTTTCAACAATTTCATGAAAATATGAACCATTCTAGTTCAATGATATATCAGAATTGTTTCTTCTGATTTACTGAAAATTTGAATGCTCAGGTCAATTTTCTAGGTGAATAATTATAGTCTACAGTCCAATACCTTTCCAACGCCTGCTCCCATGCTCAAATTTGAGTCTCGAGCATAAAGTTATGGTTATTTGAAAATTGTCCATTAATTTTTTTGTTCATTCTTCAACTTGGCGCAACATTGCGCTGTAATTATGCCTTTTTGCACCTACTCCATTGGATTTATCATATTATCTCAATTGTGTTTCCTCATATACATATTCTGGACACTATGTCCAAGTTTCACCTTTTTCTAGGTTATGGGCTGCTAGTTACAGCCTGCTGAAGTTCTAGGCCAATTCGTGTTTTTGGTCTGGAATGATACATGTACCTTATTTTTCATATTAAACAATTTTAACATGCTGATAAATTTAATTCAGATATGGTACTTTCTTCTATGGTTCAATATATTTTTATTGACTGCTCCTGCGCCTCAATCTGATTTCGGAGTAGAAAGTTATGGCTCTCTGAAGTTAGTTGGGTCTTAAAATTTACTCTCCATTGTTTGTGCTATAATTTTCTCATAAAATATTCGTTTGATGAATGGTTTACACCATTAGAAATATCTCTCTGAGCTATTTTATTTGAGCACTCTTGGGTTTTAAGTACCTAAAAACACTCTTAAGAGCCTCAAAAATGCGTTGCAAAAAGATGATGTTTAAACAGTATAAAACGTCGCAGAAATCACTGGTTTTTTGTTGTTCTTCACCCTCCAAACGACTTCACGCACACAAAATGAAACCTGTACACCCACATTTAGCATGCACGCCAACACCACAAGATAAATCGTGCACCACGCACCTATAACCAATGTGCATCACTTCTCTATCGCGTCAATAACTGGCGTGCACTACTTTTGCGTCGCACACCAATATCCACCGCGTCAAATTTTGGTTCTTGCACTAATACCTGTTGCGTTCAATTTTTGTATTGCACGCTGCTATTCTGCGCGCATTTCACTCTTTGCACTGAACCATGCCAAGGTTTAGTACGCCCCCACAACGCACCAAAACTCTATGTGCACAACTAACGTCTAAATTGTTGTGTGACAATATATACCCATATTTTGCATGCACCAACAAAATTCCTATGCACTCTACCAATACTGCGCACACCACACACGTCATTATTATGTGTGTACACACCGCGTGCACTTTATTATGTGTATGCACACTGCACAGTGCTAAATTTAGTGTGCACACCAACATTTTTTCGCA
Source organism: Picea sitchensis (assembly GCA_010110895.2). Lineage (NCBI taxonomy): Eukaryota > Viridiplantae > Streptophyta > Pinopsida > Pinales > Pinaceae > Picea > Picea sitchensis. Next base: position 195,862 of record SNQJ01S0006484.1, read on the forward strand.
TGGTGCCAAAATTTAGTGCGCTCACCCGCACACCAACATTTTTTCACGCGGCACAAAAATTTACTACACGCACCCGCACACCAACATTTTTCCACGCGATGCCAAAATTTAGTGCGTGCACCGGCACACTAACATTTTTCTGCGTAGTGCCCAATTTTTACATATCTCAAGATTTTCATTACGCATCATGCATTTTTAGTGCGCCCACCTACGCACATACATTTTTATGCGCATCAATTCCTCATGAATTTCGCTGCAAAAATTGGGGCTTTTTTTTAACTTTTCCCCAATTTTTACAATAGACATTATGCAACTATGAAATTTGCTCAATTTCACCCTGATAACACCAATTCAACCTCTGCAAGAACTCGCTGTGGTTTGACCTTTCTCAAACAAATGTTTCCCAAAATCAAGTCACGAATTGAGAACTCTAATTACTAAATTCTCTCCATCTCTCATGGCTTCACTATAACTTCAAATTCGACCCATTCTATGTCATAATTTTCTAGAACATGTATTAAATCAGGAATATTTCACCACATGGCTAAATTTCTCAATTTTCCCATGAATTTAACAACAGAAATTGAGGTTTTTTCCCAATTCTGCAGAATTGTTGTTAATTTTTACCATGGATGCTCTGCAACTCAAAATTTGGGCACTTCGAAATAAATACTCTTTCAAATTTTGCTTCAAATCAACTTGCTCGGCCCATCCAAGCTCAGTGTTGAAAACTGAAGCTCTGATACCATGTTGTAACATCCCCGGCCACCCATGCCGAGGCATGCTACACGTGAGAGCACTTTCATTTTCTCTACGGAACATAATGTAAGATACACTGCATCCAACTGAGTTATGCCACATAATTTTTTTGAACTACATGTAATTAAAACATATGCACACAGAACTCTTGCGGGACATTTATAAAACGTAAACAAACAAATAGATTTTGTAAATGCATGGATTCATACTGAAATAGAAATAAATGTATACATGTAGCATATGCAGGCAATATCCAAAAATATAAACAAAGTTATAAATAGACATAGGATAAACCCATAAAAATAAACACCTAAATAATAATGCAACATGTAAATTTTTCACACAATTCACACTTATCTTGGTAAGAATATCACCAACTGCGTGCAGACCTTCCACGAACCTCCCAGCATTGGACCACACTGATCATCACTCTGAGCAGTGGGTCACCCCTGAGTTGGGACTAAACTCAACCCAAGTAAAGGGATTTCTAACTAGGCTAATGACTCATAGACAATAGGAAAGAATCTGTCACAGGTGCCCACTCAAACTACCATCCTATAGTCCCTCATTCCCCACATGCCTATCCCACCCCAGGAAGTGTGTCCCTTCTCTTCTTAATAGTACTTTGGCTTCCCTACTTCCTTTTCGATCTTCAGCAACAAGTCGGACAAGAAGATTCAAAGCCCTGTAGCTGCATTTTAACACCTTCAGGAAATCAATTCCAAGAAATTCTCTCACCCTGAGAGGAATTGCTCACGGACCTGACAACTCGCCTCTTCATTCCATCTCCCAAGCTAACCAGCTACACAAACAAGTATGGCTATGGATACAGGTTCAAGTACAGTGACATGAAGGTACGAAAGATATCTCAATGAGTGTGTGAATGCTCATGGATGATTGACTGGATGACTGAATGATGGGAGGAATGATGGCCAGAATGATTGGGAAATGAACTAAGTCCAAACAATATGTATGCATGCCCCCAACTTGACACTTGTCATGTTGGGAGCTACTTTGGCCCACTTGTCCCCATCTTTAGAACTTAGGATAAAATAATTATCCATACTTTATACTTTAAGAAATATTAATATAATATTCTTTTTTGGTTTAAGCTCACTGGCTTAGCCCCTTTTCCTTAACTTTTATCCCCCACCCTTTCCCTAGCTAGTGGAGTTTAGTCCCCCATACTCTTTTGTCGTGGCCGGTCTGCGCGTAGTGATGTATTTTATATTAATGTTGAGAGATATACAAAAGTAGGTGCACTGGCCTTTAACATCTAGGCTCTCCGGCCTAATAATCACAAAATTGGCTCACTAGCCTATAAAACACAACATATACACAAAGGATCCCTGGCCTCATAATCACGCACACTTAAGTTGTTGTGCGCGGTATCCTCGAATGTGCACACTTCCTCATTTTACTGCACAGTACATGCATGCACTATGCCATGAAAGGTGCATACAAAAATGATATCAAACAACTCACCAGCTTAAGTACATTTTCATTTACATTACAATTGGGTTTTGGCCTAGGGATATTACAAATACATTAATACATTATTCCATAAATGTAATGTATAAATTAAAGTATTATTTTACATTATTTATAATGTATTAATGAACTGATACATTTATACAATATTAATTAAATTTACAGTGTCAAAGTATTAATACACTAATAAAGAAATACATTAAATGCATTAATAAATAGAATGCTAAAGAATTAATACATTAAATTAATAATAAAGTATTAATACCTAATTACATTAATGCAATGTAAAAATTAAAGTGTTGATACAATAATAATGTATAATGTAACATATAAAATTATTAATACATTAATAAAACATTATTAAAGTATTAATACTATAATAAATATATTATTGAAGTATTAATACATTAATAATATATTATTAAAGTATGAATACGTTAATACATTAATTGAGAATGACCATGGTTGACTATGGTTGTGTAGTCCTTCAGGATTTATTATGGTCAACCATGCCCATGTATGACCCTTGTTGACCATGTGGATCTAATTATGGTGGGCCATGTTGATTGTGTTTAACCATAGTTTACTATGGCACTATCTAACCCTGACTTATGTTTGTCCCATTGTGACATTTGGAAATGTATGTGACAATGCGACGTAAGGATATATGTGTCAGATTGCAATGAGAGGATATGTTCGTCACAATGTGATGACAAGGCTATGTTCATCACATTGTGACATCTATATATGTTTGTCACATTGTGAAATTACTATGTTTGTGACGACATGGCAATGTTCATCACATTGCGACAACGAGGAAATGTCTATCACATTGTGACATCTATTTATGTTTATCGCATTGCGACAACAGGACTATGTTCATCACATTGAAACGTCCATATATGTTTGTCAGATTGTGGCATTTCGTCATATTATGACGACAGGGCTATGTTCATCACATTGCAATGCCCATATATGTTTTTCATATTGTGACGTTAATATGTTTGCGACAATAGGTCTATTTTTCGTCACATTGCAAAGACAGGGCTATATTCATCACATTGCAACATCCATGTATGTTTGTCACATTGTGACGTTACTATGTTTGCGACGATGGGGCTATGTTTGTCACATTGCAATGATAGGGTTATGTTCATCACATTGCGATGATAGGGCAATGTTTGTCACATTGTGACATTTGTTTATGTTCATCACATTGCGACGATGGAGATATGTTCATCACATTGCAGTGTCTATATATGTTCGTCAGATTGCGAAATTACTATGTTCGACGCATTTTGACATTTCGAAATGTTTATCACATTGCGTCATTAGGATATGTGTGTCACATTGCAACGTGAGGAAATTTTTGTAACATTGCGATGATAGGGCGACGTGCAACACATTGCGACATCTATTTATGTTCGAAACATTGAGATGTTATTATCAACAATGTGACGACATGGTTGTTATCGTAACATTGCGACATTAGTTTATATTCGTCACATTTTGATGTTACTATGTTCAATAGATTGCAATGTTACTATGTTTGTTAGATTGTAACGTTACTATGTTCGTCAATGTGTGACATTACAATGTTCGAGGCATTGCAACATTACTATATTTATCATGTTGTGTGATGTTTCTATGTTCAATACATTGAAACGTCACTATGTTTGTCATGTTCTAACGTCCGGTTTTGTTCATCATATTACAATGTTGAGACATATTCGTCGCATGACATGGTTGGTTTGTGTTCGACACATTACGAAAAGGAAGTTTTGGCGAAGTTATTTAAAAAAATCTAACTAAGTGTTTCCTTTGTGAAAAATATAGGAATGTTGAACTCATGCGATATGTTATATAGAAGGAAACTTAAAATCATACTTGTTTTAAGGACATTTATAGCATATGATCTTAAACTGTAAAATATATCTCTTCATAATAATTATATATATAATTAGAGTATGCATTTATGCATTTCTCTTTTTATTCCATGCCATGGTGTTTTTATTTTTATATATTATTTTCTTTTCATATTATATAATGAAATAGAATTTTCAATGGAATATATAAAATTAAAATGAATTAAAATTAAGTTATTATTATTTAAATTAAATTATCCTTATTATTTTCTTACTCTAATAAAATAAACTTATCTCTCAACATATAAAATTATAAATCTCAATAATATATAAAGATACATCAAATTATATATATATATATATATATATATATATATTTCCCATATACCCGTATTTATATATTAACATTATAAAATTGATGAATTTGAATGTTAAGAGCGTTAACTCTATTTTTTTTACAAGATATATTGTAAGGATGAATGCTTCAATGTTTCTTATATGAATATTCTTGAATGAGAATTCACTCATACCWSCCCCATGCTTTCTTGTTTTGTAAATTTTCATCACTATTTACATGAAAACGATGTCATGGATCTTTGCAATAATTTAATAAAGGTGGTTTAACATGTTAGAAACGAATTTCATTTGTGTCGATGACTGGAATACACATAGCAGTAGATCTAATAAATAACTAAGGAAAAGATACTAATAAATGATCGCATAAGACTCTAAAATGAGAGTGTTCATGTAGTTTTGCAAAAAGACTCTCCCGATGGAAAACCTGTGAATATATATAACCCTACTAAAAGTCGAGGTAATACATAATAAGCATAAGTAATGTTGTAAAGTAATTGACCTAGTTATATATAATAAGCATAAGTAATGTTGTAAAGTAATTAACCTAGTAATGTCTGTTTAGAACCATTCATAATATTTATTCATGTATAATTTTGGTGGGGTTAATTTCGATTTATGTTTTTAGTTATTTTAATTTTTTTATTTATTTTATATAACTCATCCGTTATAATTATATTTATTTTTAAAGAACACGATGTAAGTTAATATACATGCATTTTCACTTTCTGGTTTTATATTTTACCCATTGGAGTCCAATGCTGCATGATTTAGTAAATACAACTAATAGTTTGATAAAAGCATTCATAAAAGATTAATTATCTATATTTGGATGAAAGCTTTGATAAAAGAGTGTTAATGGAGTTTTGCAAATGGAAATGAAAACCACAAATTACTGAAATCAAATGCGGATCACTGAAATGGAAACCCTAGATTGTTGAGACCAAATGGAGTTTTGCAAAAGGAAATCAAAACCCTCGATTATTGAAATAAAAAGGAAATGAAACCCTCGAATATGGAAATCAAATGTCGATTACTTAAATGAAAACCCTCCATTTACATACCGATGAGAGTTCTGGGATTGTTACCTGTAATACTCGTATTCTTCGCAGAAGTGGCGAGTTTATCATTAATTTTAGAGAATACTCATAAGAGACAGACTTTAGTCATTGGAACTATTTGCATTTTTTGTTTCGAATAATGTCTTTTTAATAATACAATATTATTATACAGGAAGTAACTAACTCTGATGAATTACTCTCTCTGTGTAACTCTGATGAATGAAGCTTTCCGTTACTATTTTTAGAGATGAACGAAGCTCTCCGTTACTGTTTTCAGAAAAGGGTTATTCAAACTAAAAGGGTTAAGTAAATTCCCTTCTACCTTTCCTTGGGTTGCTTTGCCAATGGCCTCATCTGGACTTTCTATGGTTGCATACACTTCACATTAATCTTGTGGTAAGTAATAATATTGTTAGTTGCGTTTTTTTTTTTTTCATTATTTGGTGCGTACAGATAATTGTTAGGGTATTGTTAATAATAATTGTGGATGTATGCAGCTACCCAATGGACTGGGAGCTCTGCTAGGCGCAACACCTAGTAGAGCTCCCAGCATGCAACGACAATTATATAGAGGACAATTATGTAGAGGAACGTTCTAACAGTAACATGAGTGTAATAATATGAAATGTCGATATCAAATTTTGATTATTGAAATCAAATGAAGATTACTAAAATGAAAACATCCTCGATTATTGAAATCAAATGCAGATTACTAAAATGAAAACCCTAGATTATTGGAATCAATGACGATGGCTTGATATTGAAATCAAGTGAGCATATAAAAATTGGCACTAAAAAACTATTAACAGAACTTAGATGCAAGTTGATTCTTGTTTTTTATTACCAGAAAAAAAACTTAATTACATTTTGTAGGTGCTAGAAGAGCACATTCAGAAAAATAAGAAAAAGAGTGAGGGTTTTAGCCAAGAGCTCAAGGTGCTCTGATCATAGCATATACAGAATTCTCCATAGGTCCTATAATAGCTCAAACTATGTAGAGCAATTTGTTACAATACCTGCCATGAAGGTTTATAGATTCTTGTTTTTTATTTCCTCCAAAAAAACTTAATTTTATTTATGGAGAGAGACAAAATTAGAACATGGAGACAATGAAGAGCACATTCATAAAATAAGAAAAAGAGTGAGGGTTTTAGCCCAAGAGCCCAAGGTGTTCTGATCATAGCATATACAGAATTCTATAATAGCTCAGACTATGTAGAGCAATTTGTTACAATACCTGCCATGAAGGTTTATAGATTCTTGTTTTTTATTTCCTCGAAAAAAAACTTAATTTTATTCATGAAGAAAGACAAAATTGTTTTCCAGGTGCTAGAAGAACACATTCAGAAAATAAGAAAAAGAGTGAGGGGTTTAGCCCAAGAGCCCAAGGTGCTATGATCATAGCATATACAGAATTCTCCATAGGTCCTATAATAGCTCAGACTATGTAGAGCAATTTGTTACAATACCTGCCCTGAAGGCTTATAGAGCACAATATGACATTTGAGGTGGCACAGCACCACAAAAGGATGGAAATAAGGTTCCATCCCTATACAATTCCGGTGAAAGAATTTAAAGAAGAAAAAAACTTTTGAAAGGAGTAGGGCAAAGGTGTGTTGTGCTTGTGCTTTGAGGCTTGTTCACCCGGTGGTGGAAATTTTGTGTTGTATCCCCATTTGATTATGAAATGTGCCAATGTCCATAAGGTAGAGAGATTCCTTCTTTTGAGAGAGCATCTACTCTTCTTTTGAGAGAGCATCTACTATTGAGTTCATGTTCTTGTAAACATGTCGTATTACAAAGGTGTCAAAAGAAACCAAAATAGTATAAATCTCCTCCAAAATGGGTTGCAATATAATATTGTGGCAGGCCTAATTTTTCAGGTGCATCTTATGACATTCAGCGGTCATAGAAAAGTTTGAATGGTGTGTGTAGCCCTTGTTCAATGGAAAATTTGAGCAATAGAAGCAGTTCCATGAATTCAGCGTAGTTATTTGTACCTTTTCCCAGTCCCATATAAAAAAAATGTGATTCAGAAATATGCAGGATGCCCCCCGGTCCACTCCCCCACGAAGGAGAGAAGCACCATCAAAATAATCCCACGGCAGGCATGTTATTTTCCTGGGGAAAGTGCTCAAGGATCGAGAGACTTTTGGCTGTGATTAGTTCGGGTATCGATGCCTTGTCCTGAAATATGGACGAGTCCAAAAACAAGGTTGCCTTAGGAGCAGGGATGCTTCCCCCATGCTTTCAATGTGAATGAGCAGAAGATGAGGATGTGAGCAATGGATTCATTTTTCGCTTTGCATAAAGAGCACCATCCAGGCCTCGAAAAATTCCTTTTCATTAGGTTGTCCCAAGTAGGGACTTTGTTTTAAAGTGCATGCCACATGAAAATCTTAGGTTTTAAAGGGGCTTTGAGTTTCCAAAGTCTTCACCACCAGCAGCATGGTTCTCTTTGGAGGAGATCGACATTAAGTGCAATGTATCCCAGTTTGGGAGTGTAGTCCCCATGTGGGGCTTTTTTCCATCTTAGTTCATCATCCCTATCGAAGAGCCTAAAGTGACCTCGTTGGAGAGAGAAAATGTTATTGTCCATTGTGATTTTAGGGTCTCCCCTCAGTTCAAGAGAGAAACAGAAGAGATGTACTCCTGCCATTTCCAAATGTTTATTATTATGGGTCCATGCATTTGGTTAAGTTTGTGGAATCACTTGTTGGTGTAGAGGTGATCTAATATGGCCTATGGTAGAATATGTGAGTTTCCACTACCAGGCCGGGGATGCCTATTCAATGCAAACGGTGCCTTCCTACTTTCAGAGCCAGTCATCACCTATCACATGGAAGGTTGGCTCCATTGTACAAATAATTGAACAACCGATATAAGTTCTTATCAGTCCGCTAGATCCGTCTCCCACCAAATCGACGTGTATTTTATTGAACCACCACTTTGTGGTATAACTATGGTAGTAGTGAAATCCAACAGACTTTGGCTACTAATTCTTTTGAGAAAATAAATATGTTTATTAACCTCCCACAGCGCTTTTGGGTGGCTACATTGCGTTTGTTTTGGCATAATAAAGTGTTTCGCTGGATTTAACATGGCTAATCAGAGCATGTACTTCAGATTTTTCCAAAATCCCTTTGGGAATCCAGGGCACGTTGATTCTTGTTACCTATAATGTTGATGAAAAAATCAAAAGAGGAACAACTTATTAGCTCGCACATTGAAAATTTATTCTCTAGGGTTCTTGTATTAGCCATGCATCTACATGCTTGGTGCAGTCACTGTGTTTACAATGGTCCATTGGGCTGACTGAGCGAAGGATTATTGTTAAACATCCATTACATTCACATATTTTTTTCCTCTGGCATATCGTTACCTTATCTCTCAACGTTATCCTTCTATTTGAAGACAATTTTTTCGTCTGCAGCCAAGAAGAATGACCCTTTCCTGATACGATAGTGACAGCGGATAGCCGGATTAATATATATGTGTATATATATGTTTGTTTATATATATATATAAAGGATGGAAGAATATGGCAGGGGAAGGGCAGTTCAAAATAAGATTAGTATGGATGTTTGGAGACGGCAGGCATGACTTGGATATTGCTTTTGAATTTTGGAAAGCCGAAGACATATTCCAGTAAACAAGTGAGATAAGAGATTTTAGCAATATTCAAGTCATGCTTGCCGTCTCCAAACATCCATACTATTCTTCTTTTGAACTGCCCTTCCCATGCCATATTCTTCTGTCTTGAGTCGACTCTGTCATCCTTTACCATATTCTTCCGTGTTTCGTCAACTATGCCATCCTTTATCATATGCCATATTCGGGAAGGGCAGTTAAATAATGGAATAGCATGGGAGTGTGGAGACGGCATGCATGATTCCACCTGTCCACTATCTCCACCAAATTAATATTCCCAAAATGTAAGTCAGGTAAGATATTTTCCTTAAGTTCCATTAAACCCGCGAGGAGGCCCGGGGGTCTGTCTCTGGTTATGGTCGGCTTGTAGTGTATGAATTATTAACAATCTCAGTCGTTTGATTGATCCAACAGTGTAAGCTTCTGGAAGAACTGGAGAATGGTGACCTGCTGAATGGGTTGACCGTACAAGATTTCATGTGGTGGACAGACGGACCGATGGTCGGCTTATAGTGTATGACATATTAACAATCTCGCTCGTTTGAATATCTAGCAGTGTAAGCTTCTGGAAGATCTGGAGAGTGGTAACCTGTTGAATGGGTTGGTGAACGAAATAAGTCTAACGGTGTAAACTTTGGAAAATTTGGAGAGTGGTAACCTGTTGAATGGGTTGACCTCATAAGATTTTGATGTGTTGTACGAAATAAATTGGTATTCCATGAGGTGATCAAATTTGAAACATTGCTTTTAATTTTAGTTAGGTTTTATTTTTCATTTTTTTTTATGGAGAAAGTTGAAAAATAATTGTATTTTTAATTGAAAAATAAATAAATAGTAAATTAAGTTAAAATTCAACAAACAAATTAAACAAATAAGTTAAAAATTAGGTATAGGTAATAATAAATACATTTTTTTTAATTTCAAATATAATTTGTTCTTAAAAAATTGGAGAGGGGATGTAATCTATGTATCTATATAATATATGAGCACTAGCATTGCATTTTATATTCATAATATAAATATACTTTCTAATTTCAAATATAATTTGTTCTTAAAAAATTGGAGAGGGGATGTAATCTATGTATCTATATAATATATGAGCATTGCATTTTATATTCAAAATTTGAGCATACTGGGTGTGTTGAACATATATCTCAAGCCTTTTGTTCAAAGGTGATAATTATATCAAATACTATAAAAGAAACAATGGATAGATCCACACTACTTGCATTATAGGTCTCTAAGAACATCACAATCTAGCATGAATATATCCATTGCTTATTATTTAGTTTAAGTTGTTTATGATATGGAGCTTCCCAAGATCCAACAAGTATGGTTTTATGAAGGATGTTGATTGTTCACTTTATCTCTCAAATACACCATGCAAAAATGCATGAAAGAGTGGGATGTTAAATTATCACCATTATGGAGCTTCCCAAGATCCAACAAGTATGGTTTTATGAAGGATGTTGATTGTTCACTTTATCTCTCAAATACACCATGCAAAAATGCATGAAAGAGTGGGATGTTAGAGTATCACCATTAATGCATAAGTTTGATTATTAAACAGTGACAACAAATTCCCAAGATTATGATTTCAAATCCTATAATCCAGCGTTGGTTGTAACCAATAAGATCAAGTTGGAATTTAGTTATGAGCGCATTCAATAATCAGTTTCTAATGTACATTGCTATAAATTGATGTATGTCGTAGAGGCTGAGATTGAGATGAGGACGTAGCCCAATGTTTGGGTGAACCACGTAAATCTCTGTGTTTTTAATTATATGCTTGAATTATGATACTTGTGTTTCAGTGTTTTCAAATACAACAAGTGGTATCAGAGTTGATTGGAAGAAAAGAGGTCGAGAGTGTCAAAATTCGAAGGAGCAGCAGTAGTGAGAGGTGCATCGATTCCCACATCGCCACAGTCCAACTGCATTGAAGGGTGCGTAGACTGACTTCCGATTTCCTTGGATCGTCGCGGTCGAGCAATATGTTACAGTGGGTAGACTCTTCAAAATAGTCGCACCCTAGTTGCATCGGGAAGTGCGACAACTCATTGTTAAAACCAAAGGTCACAATCTCTTCTTTAAAAAATTGCATGGTAAAAGAAATCAATTTTTTTTTTCTTGGGGTGAAAGTATGAAAGGTTGACTTTTAAAAGGTTGAGGTGAATGTTGTCGTGAGGTGAAAGTATGAAAGGTATTATATCCATATTATATTTAATGCATAAATTCAAGTGGTGATTTTTTTTTAAAAGGTGATTTTTTTTTTAATAAAAGAATTTTTATTAAACCTTTTTTATATATTATTAAAAGGTTTTTTTGGATTAAACATTTTTTAAATTATTATTCAACATTGAGTAAGATCATTCCTCTATATAAGGGCCTTGGTTATTATAAGCAGTGGTGTTTTTTGGAATGTTTCCTCTAATCGAAAAGATGTAGAGTGCTAAGTTCGAAATTGAGAAATTCAATGGCAAGAACAATTTCGAGCTCTGGAAGGTTAAGATGCACGATCTGCTCGTGCAACAAGGCATGGTGAATGACCTTTTGAGAAAAGCAAAGCAACCCATGACCATAACAGATGATGACTGGGATGAGATGGATGTGAGAGCCATGAGTGCCATACACCTGTGGTTGGTCGATGATGTATTGTACAACATTGTTACAGAGAAGACAACAGTCGGTTTGTGGTCAAAGTTGGAAAGCTTGTACATGATGAAATCCTTGATGAACAAGATCTTCCTGAAAAGGCAATTGTACAGTTTGCGCATGAAGGAAGGTACAAAAATAGCTAATCATTTAAATACTTTTAATAATCTTTTAGTCAAGTTGACTAGCATGGGACTGAAATTTGAATCTGAAGATAAGGTGATTACATTATTATGTTCTTTGCCCTCGTCATGGGATCACTTTGTTACATCTATTAGTTTCAGTTCAATGGAAAGTATTGAGTTTGATGACATTGTTGGAGATTTACTGTCTGAGGAAACAAGGAAGAAATCCAATCTAGAAACCTCTACATCTGAGTCGATGGTGATCAGAGGCAAACCTAAAGAAAGAGAACATGGGCAGAGGGATTTCTCTCGGTCAAAGTCGAAGGGAAAGAATAGAAATATTAAGTGTTGGTTTTGTGGAAAATCTGGACACCTGAAGAAGGATTGTTGGAAGAGACAACAAGCCTCCAAAGAAGACCCTCCAAAGGATACGAAGGAAGCAAATGCAATTGAAACAGGTTCAACAATAGGTTCAGGTATAACTGATGAAGTTTTATCAATTAGTATTGGTTCACGTCATGATCAACAATGGTGATTAGATTTTGGCTCTTCAAGCCACATGTGTCTTCATAGACACTAGTTTATTACTTATTAGCCTATAGATGATGGAATAATTTACATGGGAAATGATATCTCATGTAAAGTTGTGGGAATTGGTAGCATTCGAATTAAGATGTTTGATGGAAATGTTAAAATATTAACTAATGTAAGACATGTACATGAGCTTAGGAATAACCTAATCTCTTTGGGAGTCTTAGACACAGGAGGTTACAAGAGTATTGTTCAAGGTGGATTTATGAAGGTCTACAAAGGAATCCTACTGGTTATGAAAGCAAAGAAGGTTGGTAACCTGTTTCTATTAGAAGGGAGGACTGAATCAGATCATGCGACAGTGGTATCTGAGAACGACAGTGATTCTGTTCGACTGTGGCATCAATGGTTGGGCCATATGAGAGAACAAGGATTAAAGGTATTAATTGATCGCAACTTACTTCCTAGTCTAAAGTATTTAAAGTTAGATTTTTGTAAGCACTGTATTTATGGAAAACAGAATAGGAAGAAATTTAAAACCGGAAGACATACCAGTAAGGGAATTCTTGACTATATCCATTATTATGTTTGGGGACCATCCCATACTATTTCATATGGAGGATCATCATATTTTGTAACTTCTATAGAGGATTTCTCTAGAAAGGTTTGGGTCAATATGTTGAAAAGTAAGGCTGATGCATTTACAGTTTTCAAGCAGTTTAGAGATTTAGTGGAAAACATCACTGGTAGATCCATTAAATGTTTAAGAATTGATAATGGTGGTGAATTTACGTCAATGGAGTTTGAGAATTATTCTAAGGAATTTGGGATCGATAGGCATACAACCACTGCTTATACTCCTCAGCAAAACGGAGTTGTTGAATGCATGAACATGACTCTTCTAGAGAGAGAAAGGAGTATGCTGAGTAATGCCAACTTGGAACAGGAACTATGGACAGAAGTTGTATCTACAGCTTGTTATTTGGTGAATTGATCACCATCAATAGCAATAGAATGAAAAATTCCTGAAGAGGTATGGACAGGTCACCCTTGTAATTATTCTAATCTTAAAATTTTTGGTTGTGAAGCCTATGCTCTAATTCTGAAACATCAGCGTTCTAAATTAGATCCAAAATAAAAAAAAGGCTTATCTTTGTGAATTTTTTTTTAATAAAAGAATTTTTATTAAACCTTTTTTATATATTATTAAAAGGTTTTTTTGGATTAAACCTTTTTTAAATTATTATTCAACATTGAGTAAGATCATTCCTCTATATAAGGGCCTTGGTTATTATAAGCAGTGGTGTTTTTTGGAATGTTTCCTCTAATCGAAAAGATGTAGAATGCTAAGTTCGAAATTGAGAAATTCAATGGCAAGAACAATTTCGATCTCTGGAAGGTTAAGATGCATGATTTTCTCGTGCAACAAGGCATGGTGAAGGACCTTTTGAGAAAAGCAAAGAAACCCATGACCATAACAGATTATGACTGGGATGAGATGGATGTGAGAGCACTGAGTGCCATACACCTATGGTTGGTCGATGATGTATTGTACAACATTGTTACAGAGAAGACAACAGTCGGTTTGTGGTCAAAGATGGAAATCTTGTACATGATGAAATCCTTGACGAACAAGATCTTCCTGAAAAGGAAATTGTACAGTTTGCGCATGAAGGAAGGTACAAAAATAGCTAATCATTTAAATACTTTTAATAATCTTTTAGTCAAGTTGACTAGCATGGGAGTGAAATTTGAATCTGAAGATAAGGTGATTACATTATTATGTTCTTTGCCCTCGTCATGGGATCACTTTGTTACCTCTATTAGTTTCATTTCAACGGAAAGTATTGAGTTTGATGACATTGTTGGAGCTTTACTGTCTGAGGAAACAAGGAAGAAATCCAATCTAGAAACCTCTACATCTGAGTCGATGGTGATCAGAGGCAAACCTAAAGAAAGAGAACACGGGCAGAGGGATTTCTCTCGGTCAAAGTCGAAGGGAAAGAAGAGAAATATTAAGTGTTGGTTTTGTTGAAAATCTGGACACCTGAAGAAGGATTGTTGAAAGAGACAACAAGCCTCCAAAGAAGACCCTCCAAAGGAGACAAAGGAAGCAAATGCAATCGAAACAGGTTCAACAACAGGTTCAGGTATAACTGATGAAGTTTTATCAATTAGTATTGGTTCACGTCATGATCAACAATGGTTATTAGATTCTGGCTCTTCAAGCCACATGTGTCTTCATAGACACTAGTTTATTACTTATTAGCCTATAGATGATGGAATAATTTACATGGGAAATGATATCTCGTGTAAAGTTGTGGGAATTGGTAGCATTCGAATTAAGATGTTTGATGGAAATGTTAAAATATTAACTAATGTAAGACATGTACCTGAGCTTAGGAATAACCTAATCTCTTTGGGAGTCTTAGACACAGGAGGTTACAGGAGTATTGTTCAAGGTGGA
>SNQJ01S0006485.1:0-12584 GCA_010110895.2 Picea sitchensis
TAATCTTGACCATTGGTTTCCAAGGTTAGCCTAAGAATGAGGCTAAATGAGAGGAAAGGAGGGAAAAGAGATTAATTGTTCATTTGAGAGAGTTGAGTGAAGGAGAGGAGAAGAGAAAGATATTTGTAGGAAGAGGGCACACCTTTGAGAAGGAGGGGCACAAGCAAGGCTTGAGGGCACACTTTGTGAGAAGGGGCACATAGCTTGAGGAAGGGCGCACTAGTGGTTGAGGGCACACAAGCTAAGTGAAGAGGAGCACCTTGAGAAGAGGATGCACAAGCTTGTAGAGGGGCACTTCAACCAAAGGGGGTACATCAAGAAAGTGAGAGGACACACTAAGCATTGTGGGTGCATTCATCAAGCTAGCATGCAACCAGGAAAGGGGGTGCAAACTTCAAGAGAGGCGCAAATCCCAAGCGAACTCCAAAGCCAAGATCAAGTGGAGTTGGCTATTGTATCAGGTTCCTTTGTGTTATTTCCTTGTTGCTAATTTTTCTTGAGATCTCCATAATAAAATTTCTCTTCTATTGGTTTTCCCCATGGGGGTTTTTCCAAGGTCATGTTGACCAAATATACATGTGTATAAATCTTGTGGTTTGCTTATTTCCTTATCAACATTTTAGTGGAAAAGATGTAGAGGAGTATTTTATGTTTTAATGCATGTTGAGAGAGCTAACATTGGACAACGAAACTATCATAATTAAACCCTTCAACAATAGGCATTAAAAGAACATTAAATCAAATCTTAAGGGCAGATTCAGTGGGCCAAAAAATCAGAACTGGTGGCTGTCCTAAAACTACAAGAAAATAGTCCTAAAATACCTTGAAAACTGTGCCCAATAAGGTCAAGGAAAGACATGTTGGGCGACTCTTAGGAACCTCAAAATTCTTGAGACATCACCTTGGATCTTTACATATGTATATTTTGAGTGTAGTGTTTCATATTTGTGAGCCTACGTGTGTCTTTGTAGGTTTCTTGTATGGGCATAGGCCCACCTATGTATTGTTAGCATCCCTTATCTCTCATTTATATAAAGGAAAGAGAGAGTGATTTCAAATTCATTCATTCTTATCACTTGTGTTAGAGATGTGACTAGGAGGAGTGCACTAGTCTTTCTCTCTCTTTCTTGGATCTTCTTTTGTACTTTATCTCTCATCTTGGAGTCACTAGGGTTTCTTGGAGCATCTTGGAGCATATTGAATACTATATTTAGGGTTCCATCCCCTAAATACTTGGATATTATGGTTTTTAGATGAAACCCTAGGCTGTACTTGTTAAAGTGAAGAAGAAGAAGAAGAAGAAGATTTGGGAAACCTCTAGAAAATATGTGTTTTTGTTTTTTGCATTAAAAGTCAAAGAATGTAGAAATTTATGCAACATGTAACCAACAAGGCAACCTGACATGGAACATTATATAGTAAAAGGATGAAAAGTGTCATACTAGGGCTTTATAAGACCCCAAGGTGGTGCACCCTCTAAGCATGATCCTCCTTGGGCCCAATTCCCCTCTTCCAAGAGGGTGGACTATCCAACACACTGTTAGTCCAACGCTTCCTCTTCCATGGTGGCTTGTTCTCCAAGTGTCTTCATGCGAGGTTGTCCCTCCTCTATCTATTTTCCACAGGTCCTCATGTGCCCAACGCTGCTCAACATGTGGCATGCCAAGGTGGTTACTATTCTCCAATAATCTCCTTTGTTTTAGTGGATACACTACCCTTATGTGTAGGATCTGTAGATCTACCCAGAATTCGTCATGGACGCAAATCCCTTGAATAAGGAAACAAATCTCGAGCCCATGAAACAAATCCCATGGAAAATGAAATAGATGTTGAAAATTTGAAATGGATTTGAAACTTTTAGTGCTTTTTGACCCATCGGTCCCCCCAAAAATCAAATTTTTATTGAAAAAACTTCCAAAACCCTAAACTCATAAAGGCTAAAACCCAAAACCCCATTCTTGGTGAAGGTTTGATCTTTCTCTATGTCAAGACCTGTAGAAATTTTGTGAATAGAGGCAATAATTCAATTTCATAAATTTCACCTTTTTCCAAAACGTTTATTGGATCTTAATGCTATGAATTTTTATCCTTAGGGTTGTTACGAAATATGATAAAACAACAACAACCTTGGAAAATATTTCACCACTTAACCCCAATCAACAAGGCAATCCAAGAGAAAAGATACAAATGTGTGTCAATAAATTTGAGTCCTCTAAGGCATTCTTATCATGCGTAAACCAGATCTGAAAAATCACATTATGTTAGTTGTAATTACAATAGTAAATCTTCCCTATCTTCCTCAAGATTAATGTTAAATCACTTAAAAATTTCAATTTTAACATATGTCAAATCAATAATATATACAAGTGCTGGGAATTACCAAATCAATAATATGTACATACCATAGCCTCATCCCAATGCTAGTGCAATCCCCTAACTCTCCAAAACCCTAGCTAGGGAAAACCAAGAAAAAATCCAACTAACTCTAAGAAGCTCCAACAAGTAAGCATCACACTAGCAAGTCCTCCAAGTCAAGATATTTCCTCTTCTCCAATCCTCAATGAGTACAATCTTCTTCTACCCTAGGGTTTTTCACAATTCGTATATCCTTAGTCTTCTTAGGGTATAACCCTAGCCCTAGCACATTCAAAGAATCCTCCAAGAAAATACAAGAAATAATCCAAGAGAGAGAGAGAGAGAGAGAGAGAGAGAGAGACCAAAGCGCTCTTCTCCTCACATCTCTAAACACAATATGATTAAGATAATGAATGAATGGACTCTCTCCTTTCTCTATATATATGAGAGTTAAGGGATACCAACAATACACAAGTGGGCTTAAATTGTTACAAGCAACCTACTACAGACAAGTAGGCCCACACCTGTGAAATGCTACTCTACAAGTGACACATATCAAGCTCCAAGGTGACAATGATCCAAGGCAAGGGTGCTACTTCTCAAAGGTCCAACACAACTCCTCCAAGTGCTCAAATTCTCCAACTCCTCTCTAAAGCAATGTGTGATTTTTGGGTCCACCCACCTACAAGTTCAATCCCTCAACCCAAGCCAACATAATTCAAGTACAATCCTCTTAGTAAGTGATCCAAGCAACCCTATGCTACCTAGGGCTCAACTCCCTCCTCCATGATGCACAATGCTTCCCTCCAATATAAGGCGTCATCCAAGCAAGTGACCCCACCTTCATGTGCCAGTTACATGAATAAGTCAACATGTTGTCACAAAGTCTCCAATGCTCCAAGGAAGAAAGTTAATCAAGCATCCATATGAAGTCAAGCAATCAATGAGCAAGCCAACCCTTATGTGCAAGTCCCTAATGGAACAACCAAGGGCTCATCCATACACCATGCACCCCACATTAGATGAAGCACCCTGAAAGCATGGTGTAAACACTTTTGGAGTGTTATCTCTTAGACACTCCCTAAGGAAAAGTCCAACCTTACTCAAGGGAAAACCCAAGGATACGGGAAAGCCACCCACTATCACCTCAACAACCTTGCCTCTTCAATTCTAGGCTAGGGTCACTAACCAAAGGAGAGGATCCCACATGGTCAAGCTAAGTCCTATAACTGCTATAAATCAGGTGACGACAAAAGACTTAGTTTGACTTCTTTACAAAGATGATTCAAGACATGTGAAATAAAACAACACTCCATAAATACTTGGAAGGAAAAAATGTGCATACAAGTGCATCCATGTTTATGACCATATACCATTCATCATCATTAATATACCATGTCATTCATAAGATTTCTAAGCACAAGAAACAATGCAAACGCAAATCTGTTCACTTTTCCAAAAGCATTTAATGTATTACAGTTTTTCACTCATAGGAGAGTTTTGAATCATTCATCATCATTAATGTACCATATCATTCATAAAATTTCTAAGCACAAGAAACAATGCAAATGCACATCTGTTCACTTTTCCAAAGCATTTAATGTATTACAATTTTGCACTCATATGAGAGTTTTGAATCAGCATGAAAGTATATCTTTTTAACACAAGAAACAATGCAAATGCAAATCCGTTCACTTTTCCAAATAATTTAATGTAATACAGTTTTGAATCAGCATGAAAGTGTATCTTTTCATTTTAATCCATTCTTTGCTAAGTATTGTAATGCAATGTTTGAAATAAATAGTACAGTGGTGACATGATTTACCTTTATTTAAGAAGGATTTGATGACATAAAGATATTTTGAGGGTTTATTTGCAATAAACATTTGGGATAAAACTCAAAAAGGGATGTGACTAATGGTGATGCAACATAGGTTTAACCCAAAGGAATTGTTGAAACTTAAAATGTCGTTGAAGAAATTTGGGTTCAGATCTACGTGTTAACTGAAACTGCGTCGTGCATGAACTGTAGGAAAGACCAGTCGATTATGAACCACTCCTGCTGTTATTTGAAAATTTTAGTAAATGAGTTCACAGGAACGTGTTCGACGGGATATTCAAGACACTTCAAATTTGGTAGAAAAACAAAATAGAACTCAGAAATTTCTACTGCAAATGTCAGAATATATCGTTCAAACTATTGACGATGCAGACGGAAAATATAACCAAGTAAAGAAATGCCGCAAATGTAAAGTGAGAGATTTGAAGAAACTGTGATGAGACCAACAACAATAATATCCCAAGACTGTAGTAATTATAGACAAACCCTGACTAAGTTAGATATCAATCTTCAAGCTGTTGTTTAGAGTGTTTATGCAGGAACCAGTTCCAGAATCATAAGTTGAGCAAACAATGTAGTAATGAGCCTGAGCGAAAATGAACAGCGAAAAAGGAAGAAATACCTACAGCTGATCAGTAAGCAGATTTGTGACCGAATACCCTTCAGCACTACGAATGTACCAATCGATCACAGACCAAATCTACGCCAATAATGATCAAGCTCGAAGTTCGACGATGTGATAAAGCCGTAGTAGTGCATGAATGGCCTGTTTGGTTGATAGATCGATCTGAGACCAAACAATGTTGGGGCAAACCTCCAGAATATGGAATATACCTTGGATTGGCCCTTTCAAACCGTATTTGTTTTTGGAACAACAATTAAATCGGTTCAAGGGAGTGCTCGCTGGGTAATTTAGTCTTTGAACAATTTTTGCACCCCTTTCATGATGAAATCGTATCATGATAGCACTGGAAATTCGAATCTGCAATGGTAAATGTGTGTACCATTCTTTCGTTTATTTATCATAGGGTACAGTCCGAGCGTTTAAACCATTTACAATGGGTGAAACCCTAATTCTGCTAGGTTATCGGCCCCGGCCCGGAACGATATAGATTATTGCCAGAGTCGTTTGATGTAGTTTTGGATTGAGCGGGCAGACAACAGAATAGTTAAACAAAAATAACAGCGAATGATGCCTGGAAAGGGTAAGTTAAAAAAAGCTGTTTACTCACTGGAGTGATCTCTAGATATTAGACAGTGGAGAACAGGGGATTAGCAACTCGAAGATGAAAATAAAATTAAAAAAAATGCAATGACTCTTCAAACGTGAAGGAATGATTCAGAACTGGGTCTCAAAATCCTTCTAAACCTTATTGCCGTATCCCTGTATGTATATCGGGCCAATGTGACTTCTAACTAAAGCCATGAAGATATAGATCGGACCTCCAATGTCACAAAGAAAACATCGAAAACTGATCCAGGGTTTCACGATTTGTAGATAGGCAGTAAAATAAATCCCGTTGTCTAACTGTTTTTTGAAATGTTTTTTTTGGTCCGAATCCCGAGACATAAATCTGCACAAATCACTATTTTTTAAAATTCATTTTTGAATGCAGAAATGGATTCAGCATGCTTAAAAACCCTTGACGCACTTGGATTATACAGAAATAATTACTCAAATATGAAGATCTAACAATTTCTTGCCAAATAGGTTGTCATTTCCTAAAACATTTAGACTACTTGGTAAAGAAATTATTTCAAACCCTTGGTTTGCTGGTTAAGAATAACAAAATAAGTAAGCAATAGCAAATGGGAAAGATCTCAGAGTTAAGCTCAATAAAAAAAAAAAAAAGGAAGGAAATTTTTTATTTTAGTTTACTGAAAAATAAAAAGAAAGGACATACAATATCACTATGTAAACTATGATGTAGTTCAGTGCATCACTATGTCATCTCTAAGTTGTATGACATACATGACATAGTGAGGCACTAAAATACATCATGCGAGTACAACTTAGAGGTGGCATACAACTTAGATATGATGCGTTGGCATCATGCTAGATATGTCATACTAGTATGGATTAGAGATGATGTAGATGATACTCCAGATCATGCCAGTGCAACTTAGATATGATGCATTCACATCATGCTAGTACGACTTAGAGGTGATGCAACTGATGACATTGTTGATGCATGATGATATCAAATGATATGATTTGATTGTTGTGGACACTGTATGTCTCTGAACAATAGTTGTATGCTACTATGGTGGATGTGTTCCATTGGTAGTGATTGTGTGTCACTGGTTAGTATTTGTGTGCTACTAGGAGTGGTTGTGTACCACTGGGTAGTAGTTGTGTACTACTATGGATAGACACAGTTATGTTTTATTGGATGGCATTGTAGTAGCTGTATGCTACTATCTGATTGCCATGGAGACTACCACTAGTGTTGGAGATGATTACCAACTAGATCGATAGTCAATGTGCTGGTGGACAGACATTCTCCAGGCGGAGAATGGTCCAGGCATAACATATTGTTGGTGGACAAACATTCTCCCTCTAGAGAATGGTCCAGGTTGATAGATTACTAATGTATCATGGACTAGTATTTTCCTAAGGCACAGATTGTGGCCCGATTAGGAAAATGGTTCAAGACCGATATTCTATTGAGGTACAATTATTGGCCCAATCAGGTTGAATAGTCTACCCGCTAAGGACATGACGTCCCGGTTAGGGTGGTTGATACGGGACCGATATTTTCAAAGGCATATGGGTAGAGATTGATCTCTATGGTACATATGACCCGATTGGAAAATAGTTTGAGACTGAGATTCCTGTAGGAATGGTCTCTGTAGACCATGGCATGGCTTTCAACATCTAGGAGGACTGACATTCTTCTAGGACGAAGGTTTGGATTATAAGAATGGTCCTTGTAGCCCATTGCGGGGATTTCAACATCTATTGGGACAATTATTCTTCTAGGACGTATGTACGGATTAGAAGAATGGTCTCTGTATCACTCTGTTGAGCGGGTGACTCATGCGAGACACTCTACTGAGTGCATTGAGTTCAACACATGACTTATTCAACATCATGCCCGATTACACAGTTGGAGTATGGCCTCGAGAGATGATACAACCGATGATGTATGTTGATGCTAGGAAACTATCAAAAGATATTGATAGTGATGATGATGCTCGTGACTTGATCTGTGTGATCATNATGATGATGCTACCAACATAATGTTATGTGTGTACTCAAGACCATTACCATTAATACCTCCCTAGCTAGGAGGGAGTGTTGATGTTACGGTAGCTAGGAGAGGTATTAACCTCCACGTGTAACCTTTGACTAGAATGGAATATTCCAGAAGCAAGGGAAACCCTAAACAGATGTGTGAAAACCTTAGAAGACAAGTCGGCCTAGTAGAATAAATAATATTAGAATATTATCTTCTAGAAAGACAAGTCGGCTCCACAGGAAAAAGATAAACAAAAAATATAATTACTAGAAAGTTAGGTTGGCCCACCCAGAAATGTCATTGGACATATTAATATACATAAAGGACATTTTAGCTCATTTGTACACCCAGTCAGAGCACAAGTCTTGTGGAGAGCTGCAGTTGCAGCTGCAACTGCAACTGTAAGGAGGAATAAGGGCGTATGGTCATATCTTGGTCTTGGATTCTCTCTAGCACTATCAAGTGATATTCTTGGTGATGTACTAGGTAAGTATGGTGCAAGTTTGAGAGAGTAGTGTAGTTGCAGCTGCTGCAGTTGTGTATGGTACTTGTTCTGTGGATATGGAGACTCTCTCTTGTGCGCTACCCTTGGAGAAGGAGAACTCTACTTGTCTTGAGTTGTTGTTGCAGTTAGCAGCTAGGGTTTATCTGTTGGTTCTAGTATGGAGTTTCAGAATAATTCCATCAAAGGTTAAAGGTGCTCGGGGGTGGCTGCATGCTTATGGTTGGGTGACAATATTGTGATATTGTCTATGGTAAAACAAGCACATCGAATATTGTCACCCAACCATAGGCACACATCCACTGCTAAGCATCATAACCTTGAAATACAAATTAGTTCCGGAAGCAATACCAGACCCAACAGATAACCAAGAGATATTGTATCTCTCTCTCCAAGAATAACGCACCAAATAGAGAGTTCGCAAACCAGAAACCAAGACCAAAAACCCAGTTGTAGTAGTTGCAACTGCACTCCTTCTCCAAACTTGTGCACCACTTGACTTGTGTGAGTTGTGAGTGAGTGAATGATCAAATGAGCTCAAGTGCCCTCTATTTATAGTGCTCTTTGTCACATGTCTAGGTTGACTTATTCTTTTAGAGGATAATACTTAAATATTAATTTTTTTATTGAGCCGACATGTCTTCTAGGGTTTCTACACATCTGTTTAGGGTTTCTCTAGCTTCCATAACATTCTAATTTAATCAGAGGTTACACATGGAGGTTAATACCTCCCACAATTACCGTAACATCAACACTCCCTCCTAGCTAGGGAGGTATTTAATGGTAATGGTCTTGAGCACAAACATACCATTCTGCTAGTAGCATCATCATAGCCACACAAGCTATCTCATGATCATGTAGATCAATTCACGAGCAACATCAGCACTATCAGTATCATCCGATAGCATCAATTACATCATCTCTCAAGACCATACTCCATCTGAGTAATCGAGCATGATGTTGAATAAGTCACTTACTCAATAGAGTGATACAATGACCATTCTTCTATTCTGGACATACATCTTAGAAGAATAGTTGTCCCAACACATGTTGAAAGCCACGCAATGGGCTAAAAGGACCATTCTTCTAATCCAAACCTATGTCCTAGAAGAATGTTAGTCCTCTCAGATGTTGAAAGGCACAGCATGGGCTACAGAGACCATTCCTACAGGAATGCTAGTCTCGTACTATTTTCTAATCGAGTTTTATGTAACATAGAGATCAATCTCTACCCATATAGCGACAAACATCCGTTTATATAGCGACACACATCTGTTTTTGTTGCATGAGAATGTTATATTTTCCATGATGTTTCGTTGCTATATAGATGGATGTTCGTGGAAAAATACAAATGCTTTGTTTTTGTTGCCATGAGAACGTTATATTTGCCATGATTATTCGTCGCTATATAGATGGATGTTCGTGGAAAAACACAAATGAAAATTTTTTGTTGCCATGAGAATACTATATTTGCCACGATTTTTTGTCGCTATATAGACAATTGTTGGTGGAAAAACAAAAATGAAAAGTTTTTGTTGCCACAAGAATTCTATATTTTCCACGATGTTTCATCGCTATATAGATGGATGTTCGTGGAAAAACACAAACAATTTTTTTTTGTAGCCATGAGAATGCTATATTTGCCATGATGTTTCATCTCTATATAGACGAATGTTCATGGAAAAACACAAATAAAAAGTTTTTGTTGCCACGAGAATGGTATATTTTCCACGATGTTTCGTCGCTAAATAGACGAATGTTCATGAAAAAACACAAATGAAAAGTTTTTGTTGCCATGAGAATGCTATATTTTCCACAATGTTTCATCACGATATAGATGGATGTTCATGGAAAAACACAAATGAAAAGTTGTTGTTGCCATGAGAATGCTATATTTTCCACGATGTTTCGTCTCTATATAGACGAATTTTCGTGGAAAAACACAAATAAAAGTTTTTGTTGCCACGAGAATGTGATATTTTCCACGATGTTTCGTTACTATATAGATGAGGACTGTAGGTAAAAAAAAAAAAAAATTGCATACCGACATGAAATCCATTGGAATCCATAAAAACACAGTTGGGGGGACATCCACTGATCTTGGGAAGGCCATGGTTGGCCACAAATGATGCTTATATTGGATGTAGAACAGGGTCTATGATAATTTCTAATGGATATGATACAAAGAAACTGACCCTTTACCCTCCTGCTAAACCAAGTATGGAAACTGGAAATTCTTTTTGGGTTGATTGTGAGGAAGGGGATGTTCAACCTTTGCTTACTATAGGGAAAGCTCTTAGTTTTAAAAATCAGATAGAGGATGATACAATCAACAGTTTTATT
The DNA here is from genome assembly GCA_010110895.2 of Picea sitchensis. Lineage (NCBI taxonomy): Eukaryota > Viridiplantae > Streptophyta > Pinopsida > Pinales > Pinaceae > Picea > Picea sitchensis. The sequence goes on from SNQJ01S0006485.1 coordinate 10,283, forward strand.
AGTGACCTAATGGTTGTGACCCAACAAGCTTACCAAACTCTAGATAATGTGATGGATCAGACAAAACAAGAAGAAATCCCACAAGAAACATTGACTAAAACAATTATAGCTAAAACAACTCTAAAAACAATGGATTCTATTAATGAAATATGTTGAAATTATATGGATTGATAATTGTCCATTTTCTTTTACAGAATTAAATAAAAGATTGTCCACAAACCCTATATTACGACGACCTAATTGGGCTTTGCCTTTCCATATTTCATTAGATGCTTCAGACACTGCAATTGGAGCAGTTTTGGGACAACAGGAAGATCAAAATCGATTTGTTATTTACTATATAAGTAAGAACATGGACCCCATTGAATTGAATTACATAGTCACTGAAAAAGAATTTCTTGCAGTAGTTTATACCATCAACAAATTCTGACATTACATTACAAGTTATCCTACTTTTGTACATATTGATCACTCTGCTATTAAGTATTTAATCAACAAGGTACAGTTGGACATGTGGGTATCTCTTTCACACTGGACCAGATTTTGAGATAAGAAGGTGTGTGAGAGAAGATGAAGTATATGACCTTTTAAAGGCTTGTCATGATGGGCCTTGTGGAGGCCACTTTGTTGATAAAAGATCTGGATACAAGATACTCTGAATGGGGTATTACTGGCCAACTTTTTTCTAGGATACTAAAAAGTATGTGCAAATATGTGATAGCTATTAGAGAATGGGACAACCTAATAGATTAGATGAAATGTCATTGCAACCCCAACTTGTGATAGATCCATTTGAAAGATGGGCTCTTGATTTTTTTGGGCCCATAAACCCTCCATCCAATCATAAACATTACATACTAGTCTGCACAAATTATATGACTAAATGGGTTGAAGCTAAGGCACTCACTAGAGCCACATAGTAAGTTGTTTCAGAATTTCTGTTTGAATACATATTTACCAGATATGGGATACCTACATAACTAGTTACAGATGGAGGACCACCATTCACATCTCATTTTATTAAGGCAATTATGGAGAAATTTCACATTCAACATCGGATGGTTTCACCCTATCATCCACAAGCAAATGGACAAGTGGAAAGTACAAACAAAGTAATTGAAGAAATCCTTACAAAAAATGTCAAAAGTCATTGCAGGGATTCGGTTGAAAGACTACCTGAAGCACTCTAGGCATACATAACCACTTAGAAAAATACAACAGGATTTTCTCCCTACGAACTTGTGTATGGAAAGAATGTTGTGTTTCTAGTTGAATTTGAAATCGAAACACTGAAAACTACTTTGAGTGTGAACCTGGATTTGACATAAGCTCAAAAGAAAAGACTTGAATAACTTAACAAATTAGATGAAAAACGTTCATCAATGCTACACCAAACTTATGTAATCCAACAACAGCGCTCCAAATGGCATGATCGATTTATTAAGAAGAAAATATTCCAGAATGGAGATTGGGCGTTGTTGTATGTTTCACGCTTTAAGGATTTCAAAGGGAAGTTGCAAACACTATGGCTCGGTCCATACAAGGTAGACACAATATTTGATAATGGGACTGTTAAACTAACGACCATTGATGATGCATAAACACCAATATTTGCAAATGGACATCGTTTACGACTGTATCATCGACCATTGTCAAAAGCATAATTTGTTTCTCAAATCATTGCAAATTTAGGATATCACTTTTTCAATGGGGAGGATATTTCTCATGCTCCATTGAAATCTTAAAATTTTGACTGTGCATTTTTAGTAAATCATGTAGATAAATAAATTGCACATTGTTTCGATTAGCGTAAAAACTTAGTTAATTTATTTTCTTTCTGGTTTTATTAATAAGCTCGGCAAATATTTGTGATCTTGGAATGCCCTTCTACTTTATCAATTTTGAAGAATTTCTTCTCTTGATTTGAGGGCCGACCAATGTGCGGAATTTATGCTAGTTGTTGGGTGATATTATGAATCGATTTGACTTGGAGGGGCACTTTCCATGATTTATGGAGGTTCTTTACTTGACGTTTGTGTTACACATGAAATTTGCACACCTAGGTACCTCGCCCTAAGTGTCATATAAGTGTCTCATACACCTTGACACCATGGAATAACCTATGTCACAATCCCTAGTCAATGTGGAGGAGGGATATATTACATAAAGGCCAAAATACCAAGTACACATGAATTATTATTAATATTCATTAAGTGTGAGAATCAAGTGTACATGAATTATTATTAATATTCATGAAAAAGAAGTAATTAAGTGTGAGAATCCACCTCACATTTGGTTTCCT
>SNQJ01S0006485.1:16463-26808 GCA_010110895.2 Picea sitchensis
GTCAGGTGAGGCAAAGGAGAAAATAAGGAAATCCTTTGAGTAATCGGGACTGATAAGCACAGGGGCTTCAGTCAGGGCATTCTTTATTTGCTCAAAGGAATTTCACGATTCAGAAGTCCACCTCACTTCATTTCCTTTCCTTAACATGGTTGTTATAAGTTTTACCTCCTCAGCAAAGTTAGGCACAAACCTCCTCAAGATATTAATCTTACCAAGGAAAGATTGGACCTCCTTCTTGGACCTCGGGATTGATAAGGTTTGTATTGCCTCAACTCTGCTAGGATCGATCCTGACTCCTTCCACTGATACTATGTGGCCTAGTAACTTTCCCTCCTGCATGGAGAACAAAGATTTCTTGGGGTTTAATGAAATGCCAAAAATCCTGCATTTCAAGAAAACCTTCCTAAGATGACGACAGTGTTCTTTATCAGATTTTGAAAATACTGTGATGTCATCCAGATAGACGACCACAAATTTATCTTTTTCCCCAATGAAATCTATGTCCATGGCATGTTGAAACGTTTCCCCTGCATTCATCAATCCAAAAGGCATCTTGGCATACATGAATGTGGCCCATGGAGTGGTAAATGTCGTCTTTTCCCTATCCTCAGGCAGAATAGAGACTTTATTGTAGCTAGAGAAACCATCGATCATGGACATCCTGGATGCTCCTATTACCCTCAGCAGTATATGTTCCATCTTTGGTAAGGGGTAGTTATCCTTTCGTGAGCTCCTGTTCAGGTTTCTAAAGTCTACATAGAGTCTGATTTCTCCATTCTTTTTCCTTACTGGTACCAAGTTGGCCACCCACTCTGAATATCTCAGTGGTACGATGATCTGGGCTTGTAGCAGCTTCTTCACTTCCCTCTCCATAATAGGCAACAACATAGGATTGATCTGTCTTAGCTTCTGCCTAAATGGCTTCGCCTCCCCTTTTAATGGGATTTTATGCTCAATGACAGAAGTGTCATATGTTTTGAGATCTTCATAGGTCCAGGCAAACACATCAACAAATTCCCTTAAAAGTCTAGCATACTCAAACCTCTGCTCCTTTGTCAGACTTCTTGAAAATTTGACCAACTTGGGCTCACTCTCAATGCCAATGTTGCACTGAATAGTACTAGCGTCGTCCTCCGAGATTTCCCCCTTTAATGACACATCATTTCTATCAAAAAGCCTTTCCAAAGGAACCAGTCCCCTTGGAATATGGTTGTCGGGGAGCTGCACAATGTTACGCTCTGCTATGTTACTCAGAAACTTACCCCCATCAAGCTCTTCTTTAGAGACAATGTCTTGTTCGATATGCATCTCTGAAAATTCTTCGACAGTCTCCAAGAATCTCTTGATCTCAAGATCATCCTAGAATACCTTTCAATGTTTGACGTTGTCAGGTATGGAGGGCCTGTATCTTACCTCTACATCATATCTGAGTTTGGGTGGCAAGGGCACTTTGAAATTGCTTGCTGATGTAGCCAAGGAATCTGCCACTGCATTCTGCTCTCTTGGGATGAAAGAAATGTTAAATGCTGAGAAGAAACTGTCAATTAGGTCCCATACCGCATTTCTGTAGCTTCTGAGTCGAGGATGCTTAGCTTGATAATCATTTTTGATCTGCTGGACCACCAAATCTGCATCTTCGAACACTGTTATTTCCTGAATTCCCATTTCCCTTGCGGCTCTCAATCCTAGGATAAGAGCTTCATACTCTGCCACATTGTTGGTAGCTTCAAATTCTAGTTTGTATGAAAGAGATATGGTTTCCTGAGCAGGTGACACAAAAAACACCCCAGCACCAGCGCCTTCCCTGGAAAAGGCTCCATCAAAGAACATTTTCCTGACAGGGGTGATGGAGGGAGGAAATTTATGGGATGTGGTGGGCGGATTTCTGAGTGTTAGAGGAGGCTCGGGAGCATTAGTGAGTTGTAGTACACTAGAACCTAAATCGGTGTCTAAGGAAAAAATGGGATGGTTGGTAGGGTTGGCCTCATCACTGATTATATAGGCCAGTTGGGCTTCCCTGTATAGCCTCCTATGTTCTCCTCCAAACACTGGGATAGTAGCATATGTGAGGTCCATCTACAAAGTTCCCCCCAATCGTTTTATCCAAGATCTTGATAACAACATACCGAACTTGGGGGGGACGTTAGCCACTACAATATCCATGACCACACTTTTCATGGGCAACTGAAACAAGGTCACGACCAGGTCTTTGATAACTCCTAGACATTGAACTTTTCTGGAATCAAAGGAATAGAGGTCATGATAGGCTCGGGTGACTTCTAGCCCTAATTCTTCCATGACAGTTTTGGGCATGAGGTTGTGAGAAGCACCTGAATCCATCAAACAGTTGTGCAGTACCTTGTCATGTATGTTCAAGGAAGTGTAGAAGGGAGGGGATGAGTCATTCCTGTCTTCTACCATAGGACCTAGAATAACCGCAGGATTTTCATCTTGCAAATTGATGGAGTCTGCAGGAAGGCATGAGGTCTCAGACTGTAAAAGCTCAGAGAAGCGTTTCTTGAACCCTTCCTGTTTAATCAATTCGGTCAGAGGCACAGGGATTCTGATCTTTTGGATTTCATGCTCGAAATTAAAGGAAGATGTAAGCTTCAAGATTTCTCTTGTTTCGGGAACATGACTCTGGACTATGGGAGAGAGGGGTCGGGGCTTCTTACCTCTGTGACTGTCTGCTACTTCATTAGCAGGTTTCTCTGTTCTAGTGGACTGCTCAGGAACATCAGGTGCTACTGCCTTTTTCTTAGACCTCAGATCATACCTGCCTTGGTTGCCACTAGTCTTGTCTCCCTTTCTCAGTTCATTTAGCTGACTATCCATGAGAGACTCCTCGTATGCTGATTGAGTGAGATGAGGAAAAGGAGGAGTGTCCCCGAAGCAATGGATTTCAGGATCAAGTTCATCTGTTTCCCCTTCTTCCCCCTCGGCCACAAAATTGTTTTGAAAAGGGGCCTGAATTTTCTGCTCTTCTTTGTCTCTTCCCCTCTCTCTTTGCACTATCAGGGAAGTAATATTATTTGGCCTCCTGAAACCTCCTTTGTTTTCGGCGTTTTGAGAGCCCTTGTATGCTTGTCTCCCCTCCACCTTCATCCTCTCCATCTCTGTAGACAGAGACTTCACCATCTTGGTCAGTTCATCCACTTGAGGGTGGGGCACCGATGGGCCAGAAGTTGAGGTCTTCGATCTTCCCTTTCTTCTGTCTGCGTCAGCCTTGTTCCTCAGTCTATTAGCTGATAATACATTGGATTCCACTTCTATGGCCGCATCTTGCATTTGAGCTAAGGAGGTGGCTCTTCTTTCTCTCAATAAAAGACAGAAATCGGGGCCAAACGCACTAGCATAAGAAATCTTGGCCGAGGAAGCGAGGCTTCTGAGGGTTTTATTTCAGCAGGAATTTTATTATACATCTTATTGAATCTTTTGGAGAAGTCAGAGACATATTCTCCTTCCATCTTCCTCAGAGACTCGAACTCTGTCATATAATACATGAAATCCTTCCTATCTCCCCACTGCCTCAGGAAAGCACTATACAGGGCTTCGATTCCAGCAATAGATCTGGGGGCCAGTCCCCTAAACCATTTCCTCACCTCACCATCGAGGCTCTTGACGAAGACTCTCATCCAGACATCTTCATTTTAAATGTTTAGGTTGTCTGCATAACTGTAGAAAGCAACGAGGTGCTCTTCCGCAGTTATGTCCCCTTCCCCAGTGAACTTGGGCATATACTTCAAGTAATCTCCAACAAGGAGAGGATTCATAGGATGGGGTAGGATTAAGGGAGCATATCTGGCAGCGACTATGACATCCATTCTATTTAGAGGAGGGTTAGCACCAGCCATAGGAATATTAGGTGGAGGAGAATTTGGAGGAGAATGAGTGCGTGAAGGGGCTACTGGGAATGAGTCTCGAAGTGGAATGGGGAATAAAAGGGGATTTAAGGAGAAGGCTAACATGCTCAAGTCAACAGATACTCCTCTCTGTGCAAGAGTAGTAACGGTAACAAGAGGAGGAGTGGTAAAGATAGGAGTGGGGAAATCTCTTGCAGTCCTGGGTCTACGTCAAAGTATAGCTTCAGAGGAGAGGGGAGTGACAAGGGTTTCTCCCTCCAATCCCAGACCAGGAGGGGAAAAATCAGCAGGAACACTCCCGAAATTCAGGAAACGGGAAACCTCAGAAAGAGGTCTGTTAAGAAACTGAGGGGGAGAAAACAGAGTTCCTACAGAAGGAGATGGCGGATTACCTCGTTCGACGGTGGAAGCTTCTTCTTCAGGGGCCTTTCCTTTTCTGAGAACCACCTCTAGATCAGTTTCAGGTGTAGCTAGAGGCAGTTGTGGATGAGACCGCGTGTGTTTGCCTCTGAAAGCCACAATTAACACGGTAGGTTTGCCACAGTGGAGTCGTCATAATGGAGTCGTCAAAATGGAGTCGCCAGGTGCACAGTAGCAATATTTAAAGGCTCTTATACCTGATGCACCTTCATAATAAGAGGCTCAATGTCATTCAATCCCAGGGAAAATCTTTAACTTCATCCCCGGCAACGGTGCCGGAAATGTTAGCGTTAGAAGTCACTCCTGGATTGCTTGCAGAAGCAGAGCCCAACGCCCATCAGTTTTATGTCACGATAAGTTTAATGGATGATCAAATGGTGAGAGACCCAGGACGGAATCACTCTAGCTCAGGGACCAGGTCTGGTATGTAAAGAACAAAGGAGGTCTTGATCTAACTTCAGTCAGTGGGTTGATTGTAAAATGGGTAGGTGGAAGACTTGGTGAGAGGAGTGAGCAAAACTACCTCGCGTAACAGGCCTTTCAGCAGTTTGCAGAAGAAAAACTCTAAATGCAAGATCCTCTTGGTTCAGAGTTTCGGGTAACTGAAGGGGTGACTTGACTGGATCCTCCAATTCCAAGTCATTCAGAGTTGAGAAAATCACAAGACCGATTAGAGACAATGCAACTGTTACAGTGATCCAACCTACATCATTCTATAACAGCTACAACTCGACTGGATCCTCCAATTTCAAGTTGTTCTAATACAGTATGAACCAAGACATGGAAATAAGCTGACATTCATAAGGCAAGAAGTCTCAGATGTTAATACATAACCAGAATAACCAGTGCTTCGTTAAAGTTTTTATCATCGGGAGCCTTTCTCAACCATCGATCCTTACCAAATACAAAAACTGAGTCTATATACTTAGAACAATTTGCCAAACAGAGGTGTGCTCAGTGACCCAAGGCTTTGTGTCCCTTTAGCCAAATCCGGACGGATATTCTTCGTCAGACGCCACCTTAACTGCGCATGGCTCCTGCAAGGGGAGTAGCTGAGCCATTAAGTGCTGAGTTAGCATGTGTAGGCTTCTTTGGCTCGTCGAGGACTTTGGCATGGTTTCTTTGGAAAAATGGTGCACAGGACCCCCTTGGGCGGACAGCTTGCCAGACCCTCCATACCTTACACTTAATGAGTGAGGAGAGGTTTCAACCACCCCCTCTCACTTTCATTTACTCCAGGCGAAAAACAGGATTGAGATCGGGTCTGATGGGATCTGGATATTGCGATGATCCCCTTTGTGACTGAACTCGATGCCTTTGGCCCCTCTTGCGCAGCTCTTTTTATTTTCCAAGTGACTACGAGCTGTGACCTTGTGCTTACTCTCGAGGCGCTTTCGGCGTTTTTGAATGGGAAGGAGATAATCCTTACTTATCACAGTCACGAAGAGCGAAACGCCAAGATGGCTTGATTGGGCGCCATGCATCCCTCTCAGATCCGACGGTCTTGAACTCACTCGACGATATTGTGGGTCTGGGTCCTAGATGCTCCTGGCACTTCGCGTTTCGGGGATATGAAGGGGTTGTTCCTTGTGCATCGAAGTCGCGATGGGCGAAAAGGCGAGGAGCCTAATCGCACACCACGTGTTCCTTTTGAATGGACGACTGAGACTGCTCCGTGATACTGCGAGCCCGACTTTGGGCGTTTTCGGTGCTTTCGGGGTTCGGGGTTTCGAGAAGTAGAATGACATGAAACCTTCACCCCTCAAACTCCCGAATGCCGAAATGTCGTCGCGATTAGATCTCGCGCCACGCGTCCTTTGGGTGGACAACTGCTATCCTTTTCTGCATGCAATATAGGCACTATCCACCGCGCTAATCTTGGCGCAACTCTGCTAACCGTGATTTCCCGCTGACTGTTGATCTACTCCTATGGGTGAATTAGGACCGTCAAAAACATAATCTCACTCACTTACTTGCTTGGAAGCCAAAAACGAGATTTTTTCCGTGCGGCGCTCGGGCGCTTCTTGTGCAACTTACAGCCCTGAATACTCTTGTGCCCAGGACAAGAAATGTTACTAACAGGTTGGACAAGGAGATCTGGGAGAGGTTGTTGCACCTTCATCAAAGGTCTGTAAGTATCTCTATTGAGTTCTCATTAATATATATGTGCTTGGCCTGTTTCTTTCAAGGTTGTGTTTATCTACATGAACTTGTCTCTATTAGATAGATCTAGTTTCAAGCTAATCTTAGTAGAATAGGAAGCATGTTCTGTCTTTGATTGAATTGCAGGACTTGTTGAAGAGCTTGGGGATCAAAGCTCAACTCGGACTGCGCGAGGACAAACATCGAAAAAGGTACATATTCTTCCTCTTCTCTATACATTAGTTCAGCTAGGTTTAAAAGGATGTCAATGACCAACGTTAGAACCTTTTTGTCTTTGTCTTAGGAGTCTAGAGCCCAAGAGGGAATTCACCTGTTTGCAGGGGGATTTCTCTGTAACAGAAATTGGTGACTCCACTGGGGAAATCGAAGCTTTCAGTTTTGATTTTCTTCCTAGGTATTCTTTTGGCCTTTGTGCCATTTTTTGATCTTATTCATCCTGTGTCTCTGCTTCTTAGATGTGTTGTTGGCTCTTGAGTTCATCTCATACCCTTTGAATTTCTAGATTTTCTTGAGTTTTTTTTATTTCTGAACATTTTTCTGAATTCTGAGAGGCTAGCGCTCCCCTGCCTTTGCTACTAGAGCGTTGATGCTCCCTTATAGGCTCCCATAGAGCGTTGCAACAATCTGGTGCCATTAACACCAAAGCACTGCTATTTTTCTTAGCTTCAACTAGGTAAAACGACTAGCATAGGAGAAGATAGTACTGAGTGTTGTGGGGGCAAGGCTCAACCTTCTTCAATGAGGGCTAGAAAGAGTAGAGTGTTGTTAAGGCAAGGCTCTATCTCACTTCAGCAAATAAAATGGCTAAAAATCTTGATAGGGACATAAGACAAGGACCTTCTATGTGTGCTTTTCCGCTAAGGTTTCTATCTGCAAATTATAACCATAAATGCAAGAGAAAGAATACTATAACCATTCAATTAAGAATTTTTGCAGAAATTTACTTACATTCAACTAAGAAATCAAGTAGAAAACCCTAGTTGTAACACCTTCCACCAAGATAAATGCCAAAATGCCAATAAAAGGTCTCCTTCAATAGGTGCACCTCAAAATTTCAGCCAAAACCCTAAAGAGGGCACAAATTTTAGACCTCACCAAGTGGTGAGTGAAAGATGATGGAAAAATGAGAGTAAAAACCCTCAATTTATACTATACCATGACCTAATTTCACTTCTAGGTCATAAAAAGGCCGACAAGGCCAAAATACTAAAAATCATATTGTTTTACATTAAATGATTAAAATTAAAACCCTAATCAAGCTAAAGAGAGACGTCATGCCCCTTTAGGGTGACATTAGCCCCTTCTAGGGAAAATGTAGCATCCTGGAGCAAAACGTTAGCCCTCCTTGGGCTTCTCCAACCTGTCAACCCCCCCAGACATGGTCAAGTGGGCAAGTATAAGATCCAAGCATTTGTTAGAAACAAAAGGAATTAAATGCACATATTCAAGGGTTTTGATGATCAAAGTGACACATACCATTCTACCCAGACTTATTACCACTTGGAGCAAGAACCATCTCCGACACAAAACCAAGCTGATGGTGATGGATGCTGCTACTGCTGACAAAGTTGAGGCCCTGAAAGGGAGAAAAGATAGGCCCTCCAAGGCCATGCTAAAGTAGATCCGGCTCTCGGTACTCCATGTCTAGGACCTGTGGGCCTCAAAACATGATCTCCTAGTTATCCCTAAAAGTGGGGGATAACAAGGTCATTGCACTTTTTAAAGCTAGACATTAGACCTTTGTTTGCTTGGAATGATGAATCTACACCATGTTTTAACGACTATGTTTTTTCAAGGGAACATCGAGCTTATTCACCGAGTTGACCACCTTGTTTTTGGGACGTTCCCTTCTCATGAGGGTTTTATGTACATGTGGCATGATTTACTTGTATTTGGATTTAGTCTCCTTCTTTATATGGATGAAAAGTTACATTTATAATTCTCCTAGGCTAATTTTATGGATAAAGAAAATAATAAAGAATGAGGCACTTATCTTGTGTTTCCATAATCCAAGACCTATGCATATTTAAATTTCTCCATTTCAAAATCATTTTGTCCGAAAAACCCTTGATAAGGTTTATCTCAACATGGATGCATACATATGTACATAAACCAATTATAGTGCTCTCAAATCTAAAAATAATTTATAACATATATTAATAATTATCTTACAACTACAACCAACCTAAATCTATTTTAACATTTAAATGTTAAAAAATTATCATACTTCAAGAAAAAAAATATCCCTCATAATTAAATAAATCTAAACTAATAATATTCTAACATCTTTTTTAATCACACATTATTCATCATTTTTATACTAACCACTTTTGTGTCACACCTTGTATACATGTGAAATTATTTACCATATATTATTAATACCCAAGAAATAACAACTATATAATATACCATAATATGATGTGAAATTGTTCACCATATATTATTAATACCAAAAAAATGCCTATAGAAAATACCATTATACTAATAAAGTTGCAATTATTAAGTACCTCAATAGAGGATGAATTTAAAGGTTTGTTGGGGACCCCTAAGTTTTAAAATGACTAAACTTTATTTACTCATCATCAAAGCATTCATCCATGGGGTTGTAGAGAAAAGAGGAACCATTTTGCATAAATTAGACATCATTTGCAAAAAGTTTTAGGCAATTTGCAAAGTGGTCTTTGAGGTCTACTTTAAAGTTACTAAGATACAGTAAGAGGACTACAAGGATATGAAAGAGGAAGCAAAAATTCCAAATATAACAAACACTTCATCAAATCCAATAGTAATCAAAGAAGAACTTATACTTAACTACACCTACAACGAGAGATGCCATGTATGAAAGAGGAAGCAAACATTCCAAATATAACAAACACTAAATCAAATCCAATAGTAATCAAGGAAGACCTTATACTTAAAGACACCTACAACAAGAGATGCCTCATGTTTTTTCTCTAGTTAGTTTAATTCAAGATGTTTTTAAGCGTTTTCACTTTTCAACTAATCTATGTTCTCTTGTATATATTGTATCTAGGCTAATACAGAACTGACGGATAATAAGTAAGAACATTATTGATCTATAAAGGCATACTGTAACTATACTTTTTACTCTCAACTTGATCATGAACTGTGCAGTAGCGTTAGCCTTCGACCCCTTCAACTGGAACACGCACAGCGTCTGCGTCTTTGCCTTCGCGTATCTACAGAGTAAACAAATTCACATACTTAACAAAATAAGCCTTTTCGTATCTGCAGAATAAACAAAATCACAAAGTTCGTACTGCCATTTTTGTTGCGTTCGTACTGCCATTTTTGTTGTGTTGTGTCTAATTCAATTATTTAATATGATATTTATAGTGGCACATTCCTAAATTTGTACCTGTTGCCGCACTCCTTTGGTTTTTCCTGCTATAGACGCTACGCATAGAATATCTCATTTAACTCACAGTTATCTTGTACCTCTTGCCGCACTCCTTTCGCTTTTCCTGCTATAGACGCTGCATTGAATATCTCATTTTCCTCACCGTCCTCTGCCCATTTATTGCAATTTTTTCTTATCGCTTTGTTCAGCACCTCCTCTTCAAGGCAATGACAAATAACGTTGGTCAATAAACTTCTTAAATCATGTATTGAATAGTCTGAATTAGAGTTAAGATCCTTGGCTTTCCAAAATTTATATAAACTAATTTCTGCAGCCACTGTCATAAAATCCACGCAAGGATTTCTGTTGCCTTCTTTGCCATATGCTTCTTCTTTGGACAGCCGCTCCATATTCTCTTTAAGTGGCTTCTTGATCTTCCGTTTCAGTAGGTTATTTGACCTTGCCTCCTCCCATTGATTGTGTCCTCTGTTTTCCCCTTCCTCCTCGTCCGATTGGTTGCGCTTGGAATTTTGAAGAG
>SNQJ01S0006485.1:37656-63728 GCA_010110895.2 Picea sitchensis
ACTATAACAGTCAGGCGGCCGATCAGTTATCTACGGAGGGCTTCAGGAGATCTAGGTCAATCTGTATACAGGTGTTGTTTGATGCACTACCACTCGAAGCGGTACCAACATGGGTTACAAGGGTGGCCAACAGATGTGCACTTGAGTACCTCTTGTATTTCCTGCGTGTATTAGTCCTCGACCGTGGTTTTATGTGCACAACGATAGATCTTTGTAGCTTTAAGATGTCGAAATACGTCTCTACCCTGAAAAAAATTAACCCACAATTTTCTGTCGAGGAAAGTTCTCTGATACCACTTGTAAGGTACCAGATTTATTATATTAGATGAACAAAGAAATAATGTAGAGAATAATACTAAGATAGCAATAGAATACGAAAATATTGCATATATAACAGTGGAACAAAAAATTATATGGAACCACAACACTAAAATTATACCTTTATTGATAGGAAACAATGTTCGCTTGCCTCTTCGAGGGAGAAACCTCCAGCAGAGTAGAGCTATATTACAATAATTTTCCAAGACAAAACTTCTCATACCCTCTACTCTTATTTATACTAAATCTATGTATCCAAAAGAACATCTAGAGGAAAATCCTTCTAGAAGCAGAAGCTTCTTTTAGGTCTTCTTACAATTGACTTATTCTTCCTTATTGCTAGGCCTTATTAATATTAACCTTTATTACATGGAAATATATTATTCTACCCACTTGAGGGGTTAGGTAGGTTAGGTCCCTAACACCCTCTCTATCTTGAAATTTTATCATATTATATGGAGAAGAATCACAAGCATAGGAAGCCTTCACATCATCCGAAAAACAACAACAAATCAATCGTACATGGCAATAATTAGTCGTGGTTTTTTTCTGTTGTGATGATGTGATGCCCTTTGTTGAGACATTCAACTAGATTTCATTCTTATTTGAAATATTGAACTTGCGGTATGATATTCTAGATATCTAAATCCTTAGCACATACACCTTTAACAAAGCATATTAAAAATCACAAAAATGGCTTCCTTTCATCTTCCTACTCTCCTAGCAACCTCTCTATTGCATGGATCTCCTTGAGTTGCACCTCAGGAGTTTCCGGATCATGCAATTTCAAACTCATGACAACAATTCATCCTAATTAAGTTGTTTTCGATGCCAGTGAGAAAAATCTAGACCCTATGGCTATTGTGATAATATGTGTGCTTACTTTCCATGACGTTCCTTTTTGTTTGATGTAGCCATCATCATAAAAATTATTAAGCTCTAAAATGTTTCCATTCTCCAGGTGATTCACTTCTATTGAAACCTTCGCCATATTTCCTTGCAATTCTACTTGCATCTCAGAATGATAGGATGTCCTCTCACTGCTTTCCAATGAAAATGAGCAATAATTGAAGATGTGACCCACTTCATTTTCTGATATGCGACCTTACTTCCTATGCACTATCGAAGGTGAGGATACAAATTCCTACTTTCTCAAACAAGGTGAGATAAACCTTTCAATACAAATATCTCATGCCTAATCCGGCCATCATATCAATGACTTTTGTGATGAGGGTGATTATCGTGATGTTGCAACCAAGCCATGATGCACAACTCTTCCACTACGAATTATAATTGAGTTCACCACTAGGGTTATAAGCAGTCTCGATTGGATCACATTTGGAGTCAGACCCATAGATTGTTCTGAAAATACTTCTTCACTTCAATCTGTGTATAGAGATATGTCTTCTCAAACCAAAATTAGAACTCAATAGAGCTCCTTCACAAATGATGAATAGATTTATCTTGAATCATCCCCTCTATAAATATATTCTCTCCTCCTACAAACACTAGTAGTGAATGCAACCAACATGAACATACTCTAATACTTACAAACATTGTGCTATGATACCAATTAATGCAGATGCATTTGCGAGTACACGCAAATCTCTAACTATATACAAAGCAAAGCAAGGGACACTTCGAGCTTCTGCTCAAGAAAGTAGAAACCCCTAAAGGGGAAATTATATTAAATCATCACTCTCGTATGTTACCTTTAGTATACAAATGGTCCCTTTATATAAAAATAGGTGAACATAACAAATACATCATAATTAGCTAATTATCACAACCATATGCTAAACTAACTCCACAATATCTCCTAAAATCTCTCCATGACCTCTTCATGATTCTCTCAACAGTCACCATCCCTATATTCACTCAATTATCTCCATCTCTCATTCATACCTAAAATTTCTATAATAAGTCTACCATATTACAATTATCATATTATTATTCATGATTACAAGTGGGAATGATTATTTTCCTTAATGAGTATCTTCATTATATTGGTCCTTTCTCTATCTTTGCATTTGTCATCGTTTAACCTTCATCCTTCGATCTTTGGTATTCTTTATCAGTCATCTTCAATCTTCTTCACAAGTACCTACAAAACATAAATATTGTTGAAGTCCACATAAAAATTACCATCCACCAGAATACATGGGTCTTTAGCCGTTGTATCCACCGGTTCACTAGGAAACTCTTTCTCGTACATGGTTCATCAACCATTCCGTCAAAATATGCATACATGTACCTTAATTCCCCCTGCATCACTATCATTATAATTCTCATCTTGGGTCTTTGACATACCTGTAGCCATGCTCTCGGTGCTCCTGCATCACATCACAATGCCACACCTACGGGAGCGAGGAAGAGTTTGTAGGGGCAGGGGTTCTTGTTAGCAAAGGAGCACCCAACAGGTCAGCTTGGTTCCATCTACAAGTGAATTTGTGAGGGGGCCAAAACTTCAATCAACTCAGGATGATATCTTGAATGATGATTTAGGATCTCAACCTAAGGGGTATAAGAAGGAGGTTCTGGTGTATGCATTCTCCTGGGGTTTTCATATTGAGTGGGAAGAATATGGTGCCATCTCCAAGCGTGAGAGCTTCCATTTGAACATTAATAGTAGTCACTTGGACATGGCCCCTTCTTCAAAAGATGATGTTCAATGAGAAGAGGCTGAGACCATGAAGGAAGACCTCCCTAGTTCTGAGGCCATGAATCCTCAGCATGTGGATGACCATAATCACACCACGACTGAGAAATTTTACCTCGCAAAGACTTATGTGGATCTAATATTTGAGGTTAGAAGTGAGGTTGCAGATTTGAAGTATAGAATGGAGCAACTGGACCACAAGGTTGATATGTTGTTGGCTCTTTGTTCCTACCGTGAGTAGCCTTGAATTGATGAGGACATGGAAACCTAGGTAGCTTCCAACCCGGATCTACCTTCTCTCTATGGTCAGGTCACATGGATGGACAACCTGAAGACAAGGACCCTCGCATAGTGTAGTAATTGGTATGTGCTTTCGATATGGTTCCTCTACACAAGCCTGTTGATCTGGTTTCAAGTTTCCTTCTTGTTTGGATTCTTTCAGTTTTTCTTATAGCTTGCTACAGGTCTAGAGTCACAATAGAACATCTATAGTATTTTATCTCCTTAAAGCATGATTACTTTTTTATATGGGCTTGGACTTGGGTTGGTTTCCAATATTGGTGTCCCAGGCTCAAGAATATTGTGCCTGTAAACTTTCATTCTTTTAGAAGGTAATACCAATTTCTTGCTTACAAAAAAAAAAGAAATTAACTTTAGGAATGGAAGCATATATATCTAGTCTTTAAGATGTATACTCTCGAAGTTTTTCAGAATTGAAAATTTTTCATTTGAATTTTTATCGTATCATATTGAGTTCAAATCTGAATTCAAACTCAAACTTGGCAACTTTGGTTGTAACTAAGTTTTTTCCCTTGAGATTGTCAATTTAAGCATCTATTGGGTTTGGATATTAGTCTAGTGTTATTTTCATTATATTCCTCTTCTCAAATGATGATAAACAATTTGAAGAACTAAACTGTTTACAGGATGTCATTTACTTTGGCCTTGTTCTCACCACTTTTAGGGATAACTAGGAGATCATGTCTGGAGGCCCACAAGTCCTAGACATGGACTACCGAGAGCTGGATCAACTCTTAGCATGGACTTGGAGGGCTCATATTTTCTCCCTTTCAGCGCCTCTACCTTGCCAGTAGTAACAAAATCCATCACCATCGGCTTGGTCTTGTGTCAGAGATGGTTCTTTCTCCATGAGGTGAAGAGTCCGAGTATCATGGTTTCTGTCACTCTAATCTTCAAAACTTTTGAATATGTGCATTTAATTCCTTTTGTTTCTATCAAATGCTTGGATATTACACTGATATAAATGGATATCGGTGGCCACCCACCTTTTCCAACTGGCTCAAAATGGTTTTCTAACATTTTTGGCAATTTACTATTTTTAGCAGTTTTTACTTCCGGGGCCATTTTGAGGGCCTAAATGAAGGTTTTTCGGTATTGAGATCCTGAACGATAGCTAAAGGAATGATTGAGCCCACAAAATGAATCTCTTCAATGATACCTTTCCAATGGGCTATCACACGCCTAAAACGGAGATCATATGCAAAAGTTACGACCCCGAGAAGTTGATGTACTAACTTACCCAAATGGGACCCACATGACTTTTAGTGCTTCATCTCCTAGGGTTAGGTTTTTGGATGTCTAGGGATTTTGGCATTCCTGTTTATTGTAAAAAGGCCTTCAGAGTGAAAAACCTTCATTTAGGCCCTCAAAATGGCCCCGGAAGTAAAAACTGCTAAAAATAGTAAATTGCCAAAAATGTTAGAAAACTGTTTTGAGCCAGTTGGAAAAGGTGGGTGGCCATCGATATCCATATGGATCATACACTTGCCCACTTGACCATGTCTGGGGGGATTGACAAGATGTCCTAGTAAGCCTGCGTCCATAGGTTCTGGTTTTCCATTGTGGGGATTTCTGAAAACCCATCACCCACTCCCTTAATAGCACCACTTTTTCATCTCGCTTCATGCTCACCTATCCCATTACACTTGTACGGGCACTGGATTGACCTATCATTTGAGGATTGCACCTTACCTAGTGGGAAGAAGGGGATAAAGGCCCAGAAGGTAAAAGCAAGCTGGCAAAAGATAAAATCCTTAGAATAAAACCTCTAGATGCTTCTCCGAGGGATCCCCGAGAAAGCAATAAAAGGCTTCTCAACAAGAAACAAGAGGGACCCATAAAATAATAAAACAAGACCTGGTCAAAGGATAGGGGGTCTCATCACGAGCCAACCTATTAGGTCCATGGGTACCTATAAGTATGGCATTACCACCAACTGGTTGCCATGCCAGGGTAGTGACCCTTGGTTGCATGGCGAAGGGAAAGAGGGTCTTATCACGAGCCAACCTTCTCATTTATGTGAAAGTACTTGTGGGTAACACTGTCACCACTGGTCACCACGCTAGGGTAGTGTCCCCTGATTATCCTCTTGAAGAAAAACAATAAAGAATAAAAGAATGAAGAATAAAGAATAAAAGGCTTGAATGGACTTGGAAAAAATTCCATCCAGGGCAGGTGCAGCTCGCCTTCTACAAAGGCACCCGTAGGTAAAGCTTTGCACCCTCTGCTCTCATTGCACCCACTTGTCTGGAGATCCCTTATCCACATCACCCACTTGCATGGCTCATATGAAGTCTCTTCCAAAAACTTTCCTCTTCCAGTGGACACTAGCCCAATAGGACGCCCTGTCACTTTCCCCAAACTTGTATTACAGGATTGTATAATGTCTTGGAGATTTTAACTGGGATAATATGGGTTTTATGCACATGTTTAATATTATTGATGATGAGATGTGATTGATATTTCTATGATCCATGTGACTTATGATGCCATGGAGGGCGTAGCTGTTGATGTGCAGGATCATGCCCGACGGACATGTACCATGTTGGACTGGTACACATGGGGAGATGATCAGTTCAGACCTCCATGGGGTTGAGGAGCCCAGCAGATGGATGTTGAGACCCCATTAGGGGGCAGTGATAGGACAAATATGGTCATAGGCTTTGCATCGGAGAAGAGGAGGATGTTCCACTAGAGGCACCTTGGCAGGGCTTGACCTAGGGGGGTTGTGCCTCCTCCATTGTAACGTTGACCCTGGAAGGCCCCAGACGTTACCCATGATGATCATGATGTCATCCATCCTTGTGGATGTCTTGGGAGGTAGATTTGGCATGGTTGGCACGTGTGGCAGGTTGGAGAAGCCCAAGGAGGGATAACATTTTGTTCTAGGATGCTGCATTTGCCCTAGAAGGGGATAACGTCACCCTAAAAGGGGCATGACATCTCTCTTTAGCTTGATTAGGGTTTAATTTTGAACATTTAATGTAAAACAATATGATTTTTAGTATTTTGGCCTTGTCAGCCTTTTTATGACCTAAAAGTGAAATTAGGTCATGGTACTGTATAAATTGAGGGGTTTTACTCTCATTTTTTCATCATCACTCACTCAATCATTAGTGAGGTCTGAAATTTGCACTACACTTGAGGTTCTTGGCTGAAATTGTGATGCGCACTTATTGAAGGAAGGAATTTTTGGATTTTTATTGGCATTTTTTGGCATATTTCTTGATGGAAGGTGTTACAACTAGGGTTTGCTATGTTATTTCTTGGTGAAAGTAAGTGAAGTTATGCAAAAATTCTTAATTTAATGGTTGTATTATGATTTCTTACATATATTGTTATGATTTTCTGAATAAACCCTAGGTGACAAGAACACATTGTAGGTCCTTGTCTCATGTCCCCATCAAGATTTTCAGCCATTATTTGAAGACAGAAAGAGCCTAGCCTTAGCTACACTCTATTCCTCTTCTTCTTTTCTAGTCATTTTACTTTCTTGAGCTAAGAATAAGAAGACACATTAAGGCCTAGTTCCCCTACACCTTGATGAGCCGATTTTTCTAGGGTTTGCTGGAAAATCCTTGCCATAGCAACACGTTGCCTGCAAAACCTCTTGTCTTAGTCTTATGCCACTTTTTGAGCTAGCCATTTTTTCCATTGAACTAAGGAAGGAGGAGAGAGCATTGAGGCCTAGTTTCCCTACACCAAAGTGAAGCTCTCTCCCCTAGGGTTTTGACCTTGAGGCCTTGCCGTAGAAACACTTCAAGGTTTGACCCTCCCGTCCTTAGTCTTTACTATCTTCCTTGATCCTTCAGCTTCTGCATCCTCCCTTTGACTCCATTTACCCTAGGAATGCAGTGATCTAAGACCTAGCCTATGAGTACTATGATAAAACAACTCATAATACTTTGAACAAAACCCTAACTATTCTAACCCTAGCCTAAGACTAACCCTACTAACTTAATGTTGTCGTCATCTCTTGCTATTAACATAATTGTGTAGCTATCGTCTTACTTGTGAGCAATTGAATGGTTATTTAAGGTCATTACTTGAATGAAATATTGATTGTTACATTGAATGCCACGTTTTCTTAGCATTTATTGAAGAAGTGACATTGTGCATCATTGATATTTTAAAAACATTGACTTTGTCAATATTCATTATTCAATTGCTTATATATCAGATAGTCATTGATTACATGAAGTACTAACCAAGTGAGTAATCTTTCATATATCTATTTCTTGTTGCTTTGTCTAGGGTAGGTGCATCTCTTTTTGGGTTATACTTCTCTTTATTCGCTCTTAGCTGGACTATCTGCTCAATGGTGACTTGTTAGGGGGGAATTTACCTTTGTCTTATTATCCTTTGCCTTCTTAAAACCCCAAGTCAGGATGTCTCCCCTGGACCTTACCTCCCTAAGCAGAAAAAGAACAGGTGGATTAGTTTAGTTACACCCGGTTGTCGTTACATCTTTTCTTTATCCCTAGCATACAAGAAATGCGATGCATTTGGCACCATTTTCTTAGGGAACATTGATTCAAAATTTCCTCAAAGATGAAAACTTTTAGTAAGCCTTGCTTCTAGAGCCTTATCCTACAAGCTTGCAGTGACCCCACTTTGGTGTTTTCCATTTTCCTTTGATAATTTCAAACAAATTGTCGAAGACTCCATAAAACAAAAGGAGGTACAATAATCCTCCTATATCCTTGAGAAGAAAGCCTCCCGAAACTCTCTGTTGTAAAATCACTCTTTAGAGGGAGTCTTCCTTTGAAAACCATGTCTAGTTTAGGAACTCAGACCAATACAATGAACCGCCTTCTTAAAACCCCAGGTCACTGGGGATGTCTCCCCTGCGCCTTACCTCCCTAAACAGAAAGAACCTTGGGTGGGATTGGTTTAGTTACACCAGTTTGTCGTTACATCTTTCTTTTATCCTAACTACAAACTGTACGATAACATTTTGGCACCATTTTCGGGGAACACTGAGTCAAAATTTATTCAAATACAAAAACTTTTAGTAAGCCTTGCTTCTAGAGCCTTATCCTACAAGCTTACCTGGTGACCCCACTTTGGTGTTTTCCATTTTCCTTTGATAGTTTCAAGCAAATTATCTGAAGACTCCACAAACTACAAGGAGGTACAATAATCCTCCTATATCCTTCAGAAGAAAGCCTCCCCGAAACTCTCCTGTTGTAAAATCACTCTTTAGAGGGAGTCTTCCTTTGAAAACCATGTCTAGTTTAGGAACTCAGACCAATACAATGAACCCGCCCAAAAACCAAAGACAATGGTCATCTACTCTTTTCAAACCACTAGACATGTCGGCCATACAAGGCTACCCTAGGAAAATGCCACCCAAGTATGAAAAATGGTTGCCTAACTTTTTCAGTACTAATGCAATCAGTGTCAAAGAGCACATGAGCAATTTTGGGGCATTTTTTCAGCTTCATCCCATTAGTGATGATTCTGAAGACTTGGTAATGAAGTTGTTCTCCGCTACACTCCTTGATGCTTCAAGGTGTTGGTACCTAAGACTTCCATATGGTGGTATTAAAACCATGGACAAACTAGAAGAATCTTTTCTCAAAAGATGGAGTATCAAAGAAGACCCAAACATGCTTCTTACTAGGTTGAAATCCCTTTGGAAGCATGGAAATGAATCTATTCGGGAATTCCATACTAGGTTTGAAACTTTGTTGCAAAAGATCCTTGTAAGCCATCATCCAAATGGTGATTATCTTGTTCATATTTACACCAAGTCTTTTAATGGCCAGCTAAGATATCTTCTCAGGGAGAAAACCCCCCAATAAATCCAAGAAACTCAAGAGTTGGCTACTAAAATTGAGGGCAACCTCCATTCATCTAAGATTGAGCCTTTCGCGAATCCAAGGGGGAAAATGGACATCAAACCAAAGATAGTCCACAATACCGAACCTTTTTTAGACCTTTGCACCAGTATGGAAAAATTACAAGCCTCCATGGATGGCATCATAAAAAATCAACAGCTAATGATGAGTAGAATCGTCAACTTGGAGAGATCCCAGAGCCAAGCACCTAGGATCCCGTACAAGGGTCAATTTCAAAAGGGGAACCAATTCTATAAACCAAATAATGATCAGGAAGTCCCAAACACCTTAGCCCATACAAATTGTGTGGATGCAAACCCTTAGTGCTTGGAGTGCAGTGAAGCACATTGGGAGCATGAATGTCCTTACAATAATGATGGCCATCAATAGGTGAAAAATATAGGACACATCACGAGAGGCCCTTAAATAAATATCACTGTTGAAGAGCACCACAAGGGCATGAAAGAAGCGGCCAAGTTGGCTAGAATGGCGATAATAAACAACCTAGACCAAGAAACAAAAGAAAAATTGAAGAAACAAGAATTCCAGGTATATAGAAGAAAGAAGCTGAACCAACACCCTGTTGACCAAACAAAACCCCCACCTTTGGGTGTACTCCTTCCTAATACATCCAAAACTGAAAGGGTTGACTTGAACTTTGATTTCAAAGGGGCACTACCCAAGATGCATGTAACCATCCCCTTGAAAGAAGTCATCGAGGTGCGATCTGTCAAAGAATGATTTGACAAATTTTTTCAAGGATCAAATGGACCCATGGACCCTCCTATCATGTTGCAAGCCGATCACTTCAGGGTCCAATATGATGAACATCCTCCTTTCTTCATGACCTTGATAATGAATAAAAAGAGGCTCAACAATTGCATGCTAGACTTAGGGGTCGGGGCTAACATGATGTCCCTCAAGGTCATGCAATAGATAGGCTTGAAAGTCACACGACCTTACAGAAACATATGTGGTTTTGAATCTAAATCCATACCCACACATGGGGTGATTGAGAACGTCCAAGTTTACCTTAAAGAATACCCTGACAATACTATCCACATGGACATAGTGGTCGTGGATGTCCTAGATGTATGGGGGATGCTATTGTCTAGGAAGTTTGCCTCAAAACTTGGTGGTACTCTTGAGATGGACCTTACTCATGTGAACATACCCTTGAAAGATGGAACCATTGGCCATCTCCCGAATGTACATGTGACTACAACTCATGTGAAAGAACATGGCGAGTATATTGAAGATGACAAAGAACGTGACGAACTCATACAAAGTCTTCATGAATATTCACCAAATGATATGCCTTTTGCAACAGAGGAAGATTTTGATCAAATTCAATGGCCAAAGAAAGAGGAATACCGACAACTCCTAGACAAATAAAAATACAATGAAGATGGGACTATAAAGATACTAAAAAATGAAAAAGATGATGTACAGATTCGTCCATCCCAGCAAGAGGTGTTTACGGCAGAGTCCCACCCTCCTTCCTCAGCACAATACACCAGGGTTGTTCAAGGAACTACCAAGTACAAGATCAGAAAGCATAAGGAAGGAGACATAGTGTGGATGTAGGACACCTAGAAGGGAGAGCCAACCAATGTCAAAGGAAGCACTCAATCATGGCTCAGACCTTTCAAAGTTGGAAGAGAATCAATCGACAAATCCTATTAATTGTCCACTTTGGAAGGAAGAAGGCACCCATTACCTATCAGCGAGAACCTCCTCAAACCCCACCAAGGTGGGGGAACCTGACTTCATAGGTAAGTGCAGGTAAGTAGGTAGGCATTTTTCATTCATGTATTATACCACTTGCATTGCATGTTAGTTTGATTTCATGTTCACACTTATGATTGCTTCATTGTAGTCTTATACATATCTATATATGTTGGGGTGGCATCATCACTCCAACTGGTTGCTAATAGTTTCTATTGAGATCAAGAAGGTACGCCGGTTATGCCAGATATGCTGAGGTTCTCATGCGCTCTACGGTGAGCACATGTCCCCGATTTGGAGCCAGATGTTATCCCCACTTTTAGGGATAACTAGCAGATCATGTCTCGAGGCCCATAGGTCCTAGACATGGAGTACCAAGAGCCGGATCGATTCTTAGCATGGCCCTGGAGTGCCCATATTTTCTCCCTTTCAGCACCTCTACCTTGCCGGCAACAACAACATCCATCACCATCGACTTGGTCTTGTGTCAGAGATGGTTCTTGCTCCATGAGGTAATGAGTCCGGGTATCATGGTATGTGTCACTCTGATCTTCAAAACCTTTGAATATGTGCATTTAATTCCTTTTGTTTCTAACAAATTCTTGGATCTTGCACTTTCCCACTTGACCATGTCTTGGGGGATTGATAGGATGCCCTAGTAAGCTTGTGTCTGTAGGTTCTAGTTTTCCACTGGCGGGATTTATGAAAATCCATCGCCCACTCCCTTCATAGCACCACTTTTTCATCTCGCTTCCCACTCACCTATCCCATTACACTTGTCTGGGCACTGGGTTGACCTATCTTTTGAGGATTGCACCTTACCTAGTGGGAAGAAGGGGCTAAAGGCCCAGAAGGTAAAAGAAAGCTGGAAAAGATAAAATCCTTAGAATAAAACCTCGAGATGCTTCACCCAAGGATCCTCGAGAAATAAATAAAAGGCTTCTCAACAAGAAACAAGAGGGACCCATAAAATAATAAAACAAGACCTAGTCAGATGATAGGGGGTCTCATCACGAGCTATCAAATTAGGTCCATGGGTACCTAGAAGTATGACATTACCACCAACTGGTTGCCACGCTAGGGTAGTGACTCTTGGTTGCATGGCCAAGGGAAAGTGGGTCTCATCACGAGCCAACCTTCTCATTTCTATGAAAGTACTTAAGGGTAATGTTGTCACCGTTGGTCACCATGCCAGGGCACTGTCCCCTGATTAGCCTCTTGAAGAAAAAGAAATAAATAATAACATAATAAACAATAAAGAATAAAATCCATGAATGGGCTTGAAAACAATTGCATCCAGGACAGGTGCAACTCACCTTCTACAAAGGCACCTGCAGGTAAAGATTTGCACCCTCTGCTCTCATTGCACCCACTTTCCTGGACATCCCTTATCCACATCACCCACTTTCATGGCTCAGATGAAGTCTCCTCTAGAAACTTTCCTCTTCCAGTGGACACTAGCCCAATAGGATGCCCTGTCACTTTCCCTAAACTTGTATTGCAGGCTTGTATAATGTATTGGAGCTTTTAACTGGGATAATAGGGATTTTATGCACATGCTTAATAATATTGATGATAAGATGTGATTGACATTGCTATGATCCCTATGACTTATGATCCCATGGAGGGCGTAGCTGTTGATGTGCAGGATCATGCCTGATGAACAGGTACCATGTTGGACTGGTACACATGGGGAAATGATTAGTTCATACCTCCATGGGGCTGAAGAGCCCACCAAATGGATGTTGAGACCCCATCAGGGGGCAGTGACAGGACAGAGATGGTTAGAGGCTTTGCACCGGAGAAGAGGAGGACGTTCCACCATAAGCACCCTGGCAGGGCTTGACCTAGGGGGGTGTGCCTCCTCCATTGGAACGTTGACCCTGGAAGGCCCAGGACATCACCCATGATGATCATGACATCATCCAGCCTTGTGGACGTCTTGGGAGGCAGATTTGGTAGTGTTGGCATGTGTGGCAGGTTGGAGAAGCCCAAGGAGGGCTGACGTTTTGCTCCAAGATGCTGCATTTTCCCTAGAAGGGGATAACGTCACCCTAAAAGGGGCATGACGTCTCTCTTTAGCTTTATTAGGGTTTAATTTTGAACATTTAATGTAAAACAATATGATTTTTAGTATTTTGGCCTTGTTGGCCTTTTTATGACCTAATAGTGAAATTAGGTCATGGTACTGTATAAATTGAGGGTTTTTACTCTCATTTTTTCATCATCACTCACTCACTCATTGGTGAGGTTTGAAATTTGTGCTACAATTGAGGTTCTTGGTCGAAATTGTGAGGCGCACTTGTTGAAGGAAGGAATTTTTGGATTTCTATTGGCATTTTTTGGCATATTTCTTGATGGAAGGTGTTACAACTAGGGTTTGCTATGCTATTTCTTGGTGAAAGTAAGTGAATTTCTGCAAAACTTCTTAATTGAATGTTTGTATTGTTATTTCTTACATATATTGTTATGATTTGTTGAATAAACCCTAGGTGACAAGCACACATTGTAGGTCCTTATCTCATGTCCCCGTCAAGATTTTCAGCCATTATTTGAAGAGAGAAAGAGCCTAGCCTTAGATAAACTCTATTCCTCCTCTTCTTTGCTAGCCGTTTTACTTTCTTGAGCTAAGAAGAAGAAGACGCATCAAGGCCTAGTTCCCCTACACCTTGATGAGTCGATTTTTCTAGGGTTTGATGGAAAAGCCTTGCCAAAGGAACATGTTGCCTGCAAAACCTCTTGTCTTAGTCTTATGCCACTTTTTGAGCTAGTCGTTTTTTCTATTGACCTAAGGAAGGAGGAGAGAGCACTGAGGCCTAGTTCCCCTACACCAAAGTGAGCCTCTCTCCCCTAGGGTTTTGACCTTGAGGCCTCGTCATAGCAACACTTCAAGGCTTGACCCTCTCATCCTTAGTCTATAATATATTCCTTGATCCTTTAGCTTCTGCGTCCTCCTTTTGACTCCATTTACCCTAGGAACGCACTGATCTAAGACCTAGCCTGTGAGTACTATGATCAAACAACTCATAATACTTTGAACAAAACCTTAATTGTTCTAACCCTAGCCTAAGACTAACCCTACCAACTGAATGTTGTTGTCATCTCTTGCTATTAACATCATTGTGCAACTATTGTCTTACTTGTGAGCAATTGAATGGTTATTTAAGGGCATTACTTGAATGAAATATTGATTGTTAACATTGAATGCCACGTTTTCTTGGCATTTATTGAAGAAGTGACATTGTGCATCATTGATATTTTATAAACATTGACTTCATCAATATTCATTATTCAATTGCTTATATATCAGATAGTCATTGATTACATGAAGTACTAACCAAGTGAGTAAGCTTGCATATATCTGTTTCTTGTTGCTTTGTCTCGGGCAAGTGCATCTCTTTTTGGGTTATACTTTTCTTTATTGGCTGTTAGCCAGACTATCTGCTCAGTGGTGACTTGTGAGGGGGGGATTTACCTTTGTCTTATTATCCTTTGCCTTCTCAAAACCCCAGGTCAATGGTGATGTCTCCCCTGGGCCTTACCTTCCTAAACAGAAAGAAACTTCATATTAAGGTGACATTGGGTGGGATTGGTTCAGTTACGCCAGTTTGCCTCGTTACATCTGTCTTTTATCCTAACTACAAACTGTGTGATAACAAGCCTCGCTCATGCTTTAAAATACATCAATGTATTAAGCACATCTTGTGATGAAGAGGTCCACAAACTTGAATGTATTATAAGTATAGATACTTAACACACTTGGCACCACCGATTTCGATTACAAAAAAGTAAATATTAACATGAAGTTGCAAATTAATAACACAAACTAGAGGATTTCCAACTATAGAGTTTGTCATCAACATTGACTTCAAAAGTTAGTTGAATTAACATTTACTTTTTCCCATGGTCACCATTTTGTGTTTTAGTTCAGTCATACTTTGAAGTGCTATGGATAAGACTAATATGCTTCAATGTTTACTCAACAATTTATTTTAAAAGGATTTTGAAGACTTCAATATACACTTATAGCATTGCGAATAGTTATTAATACCTAAACTTGTCCAATTGTACTTCAACTTTTAAGGCATGGAGTAGGAATTGCCACTTCTCTTTTTCTTTTAAACTATACATAAGTAATACATTATTACAAATTTCAAGTGTTTGATAATTACTTTAACTTTTCACTTTGCATTATATAGAACTAATACATTAAAACATCTCTAAAAACCAAATATAAGTAATTTTATAACTAATTTCACTTGCTTTTTATTATTTTTTTTTACATTATATTAATAACAAGACCTTATGTTTTAAAGTTATAATAATGTTTCTTCTCATTATGTACAGTTCATTGCTTCATTGTAGTTTATATGATAGATTAGTCTAAAAGCTTTTCAAACTTCATGAAACTCGCCACATAATGCCAAATTTTTCTTGTTAAGATGATACAAAATAATTTTGGATGACTAGATATTTATCCAAGTGCCAAATATCATCCTCTCACAATAACTAACTCACATAAAAACTTTATAGTCTAAGCATAGCCATGCACCACATTCAAAAAATAAAAATAGGTGCTTGTTTGATTTCATTCAATTGACGATATATATATTCATTTCACTAATAATTGAATTTCAAATAAGTGTTAATCATCCCTTGTAGTGAAAGTTGGATCCAATATTTATTTCATTAGAATTGAATTTCAAATAAGTGTTAATCATCCTTTTAGTTGACGACATATAATATTCATTTCATTGCAAATTGAATTTCAAATAAGTGTTAATCATCCCTTTTAGTAAAAGTTGGATCCAATATTCATTTCATTGAGAATTGAATTTCAAATAAGTGTTAATCAAGTGAAAGTTGGATCCGCTTGATATCTTAGATATTTTTCTATATATTAAAAAAAAAATACCAATGCATTTTAAATTAAATTTGTACCAATATAATCTAAATCAAAATTTCAATACTTTGTTTAGAAGCTTATATTATCCAAATTATTTTTATGTTTTTATTTTTGAAAGTATATGCGATAGGCAATAATAACACAAAGACAACAATAACACTACATTTAGGATACATATATGTAGGCATTATGGGATGAAGGTCGTGGTTTCATTTCAAATAAAAAACAACAATAACAATGTATTTATGGCTAACAAATTTAAAGACTATGAGATGATGGGCAGGTCATGGTTTCATTTCAAATTTAAGCATTGTGTTAGCTTTTCTAGTTTTAAAACTTATTTCCAACTTTGATTATAATTAATACTAAACTTTGATTACAATCAATGCTCCAAATGTAAATTTTAATGTAATTTCATTAATACAAAATTTTCATTTTCTAACATTTAGAGCTACATACCATTTTAATTTAATGCCTTAATTTTCCATATGGTACTTAGAAACTTTATGTTTTCTTAAAATTGTAAGTATTCATTTCAATTCGAGAATTTTTGGGGAGTTACTCCTGGACAATGAAGGTGGCGCCTTCCATGGCCGCCACAGGATCTATAGCATCAATGTTGGTGTTGGGGATCTCATGGGCATCTAGGACCATGTAGAGGAGGGACTCTGGTGGAACCTGAATTGGTTCCTTCGGGAATTCCTCCTCCACGAAGGCCATTGGAGGCGTATGCAATTGCGTGGTTAGTTGTGTTTGGGCTATGGATATACCCCTCTCCAAGTTGCGAAGGTGTCTCTGCCTTGTCGTGTGATAGTACCAGGAGGGACCTCGCCTAGGTTTTCCTTTGTCTCTCGACATGGTATAGCCTAGAGGCTGGAGAAACCTGTGAATGAGGTCAGAGAAAAGCAAAAGGACCAGAGCCAAATTCCTGAGCAGAGCAAAGAGACAAAGCACCGAGGTGAAATGGTGAATTCCATGGATGAGCTGGGTAATTATCCAAGGGTCTGAAATGACCGTGCAACCACCTTCTGTACCCAATGTCATCCTCCTACAATTAATCGTTGAGGCCGCCATTAATCGTGTGCGGGGGAGCTATCCTCCCTCCCTCTGTGATCTTTTATGGTCATCCTCCATCTGAGAATGGGCTCTGGGGTGGCGGCCAACTATATTCATGGCAAGTTTTGCATGGGGGTTGTGTGGCTTCCCCTGGGCTACGTGTCACCCCATCCGGGGCTTAAATTTTGAAGGACATGGGGGTGGGATTTGATCCTCTTATGTGTGCACGGGTCACGATACCATTTAATATAGTATCATTGGGTGCAACCACATGTTCGACCACTACCTCAAGGTGCCCCCATGGCTCCAGGTAAAGCCCTCACAGAAATTGAACCTTTCCCAATGATGAAAAACTCCTCGCTTTCCACCATTAGATCCAACCCCTTTGGGTAATGACAAATGTTTCATACATTTTGGATTATAATTTAATTTATTTCGATAACTTAGATAATTTCAAGAAAGATATAAAGTTTTTTTTAAATAATATTTGAAAAATATATTTTAAATATTGATTTTTTAAGATAAGGTTTGAAAAATATATTTTAAATATTAATTAACAATAATTGAGATTATTATTTATAAACTTTTAAAATTTAGAATTCATAAAAAAATATTATTAAAGAAATAACTTTTCTAAAAAATTTATTCATATAATTTGACTTTCTAAAATTAAAAAACAAAAAACTAACCACACAATTTATTTCAATCCCACACAAATTTTACATAATCATAAAAATTCATATAATTTGATTTTCTAAAATTAAAGAACAAAAAACTAACCACATAATTGATTAAAATCTCACAGAAATTTTACATAATCATAAAAATGAAATTATTATGATATATACTTTTTTTTTTTAAGTTAATTAGATAATTAAAAATTTATTCATATAATTTGACTTTCTAAAATTAAAAAACAAAAAACTAACCACACAATTTATCTCAATTCCACACAAATTTTACATAATCATAAAAATTCATATAATTTGACTTTCTAAAATTAAAAAACAAAAAACTAACCACATAATTGATTAAAATCCCACACAAATTTTACATAATCATAAAAATAAAATTATTATGATAAATACATTTTATTTTTAAAGCGAGTTAGATAATTTCATATTAAGCAGGATTTTTTTCTACATAGTCTATGTTGTTGGTGTGCCACTACGGAAACCAAACCATCAATATAAGAGCAGTTTTTCTATCCATATTATGTGGAGGGGAGGGGCAAGTTGCATCTATACATCATTCTCGCAGCTGGAGCCAGTTTCATCTTAATCCAACATACTTTCATTAAATCAAAATAGTTTCATCTTAAGTCAACGTAGTTCCGTTAAATCGACATAATTCCATCTTAACTCAAAATTCAAAAGATTTGATTCCTCTCAGCCTTGATAAGTTTCTAGTTAAAATAAATCTTTTTCTATACCACATTTTAAAAATATTTTTATATGTAATAATATGCTCAAAAACTTATTGTGGATTAATATATATAACTTATTGTTATATTATTAGTCCCTGCATCAGGCAGGGACTGATGCAGGGACTATAGCAACGACTTGGAGGTCAACTATCTTTGACTGGGTATTATATGGTTTGTTTTGTGGTATTAATAGGTGCTTTTTGGAGCAGGAGTATAACTTTCCACTAAGTGTTTTGTAAGTTTCTTGAAAAACATGTATTATTTTTGTAAGTTTCTTGAAAAACATGTATTATTTTCAAATTTTTGGAAAGTAAAATTTTTATTTTATTTTTTCAAATAAAACCATTGAATTGTGTATTGGTTCGTTCACTATGATTTGACTTAATTAGCACTGGTGTGTTAATTTATTTTCTGCATTTGTATAGGTTTTAAAATAATTATATAAAAGAAAAATTCTAATTGGTTGGCACTGCATATGCCATCATTGCAATGCACTTCCTAACTGCCATCATTGAGCTGCAGTGCCACTCTGCCTCAACCTTCTGTTGTTTCCCCAGCCCTTTCGCCTTCTGGTGTTTTGAAGCATGCGTCCATGCGTGATAGGTTCCTAAAAAGTTTTGAAGCATGCGTCCATGCAAATCTCATCTTATATACTCGATTGATATTCTAAGTTAGCACAAAAATGGAGGATTGTTTAAATGTATGGTATGTATTGTGGCAGCAACAATGTTCAGTAAGGGATTAGACTTTCTAAAATTAAAAAACGGATTCTTTGCAGCAGTCCCCTGACGATTTCCTGTATGACGCCCTTATTCATGTAAAGCATTAACATCACAAATATATAAATTAATTATATTGTATTTTAAATTAACAATTATTTTCATCACAACTGACAATCTTATAGGCTATGAATGAGATCTCAATTGAAAAATTCGACTGGTCACATGGAGTGCTTAGAATTACTGTTCGGTCTGACGAACTGATAAATTAATATAATGAAGATCACAAGTTATGAGGCAGACTCGATCCAAATGCAAATGGGAGGACTGGAGGGCTCTCAACCCAACTACTCCCAACTACTCCAAAGGTAACTTGTGTTTGTGGGGTCAGAAAATGTTAACTCTTGACTTTGTTGCTTGTCCCTCCCATGACCTCAATTAACAATATACTGATTTTGCTGTCGGTCTGATTTTAATTAATAATACATGATATAGTGATTTTGCTGTCGGTCCCTACGATTAATGATTTTAATTAATAATACAGACAGGTCCATAAGAAAGTATATAGTATCGACTACGATTGATTTTGTTAGGTCTAAGACGTTTGAGGTGTGAATTATAAGTAAACCAAAGGAGGGTTAGTAGAAGATGTGGATAAACTAATAGTGTAGATTCACTATTCATGCTCTTGCATCAGACTCTCAAGATCAACATTTCTATCAGATATGGATTACCTCAAATAGATGGTTTTGCATATGTTTGAGCAAATTTTTTCTCATGGATTTCATTACATCAATGGTTTCAAATGACCATAAACCATTACAAAGTGGTTTTTAGAATACCATGAACTTAACAAATTATGGGGAATACTAGTCTCATTAGGATTACATTAGGTACATACAATTTCAAATTTAAACTTGGGAAAATCTCGCCTTTACACAAACCTAAGACCGAGACCTTCATCAAAAACATTATTCAAGGAACATTAAATTTCTATGGATGTCATACTTCATGGATTTATTGTATCTACATCACACAATACTTTTAATTATACCTTTCTTTTCTTACTTCTTTCACACTTTCGTTGCTTCATTTCTAATGCTTTGTTGTATCTATCTTCTGCTAATTATTTATTTTTCCTTCCTTGTATCCTTGTTTCTATCCTTTCCTCTTGCTTCTTTTTTTCCATGCATAGGAGTCCTTCTATATCAACTTTACCTGTCATCGAAATCTATGTATTATTTTTCTTTAATGTGGCTTCCTTCTGAACCCTTTACCTGACTACCCTTAGTCATTTTCCTCTCTTCTTTTGTGAGCTTCTCCATGCTCACTATGAGTTGCAAATAGCCTCTACAGTAACAAGTTTGTTTCACCCTGCTACACAATACCTCATCAAGCTTTCTCCCCTAAAATTTCCTTTTGGTATTCCTCGTTCCTTCTGCTAGAACCTTTTGAGATTCCTCTACTCCTCAGCTACTGTAGTTGTAGGCTTCTACACTTTCTCGCTTCCTCTCAAGATCTTTGATTTCTCTTTTCTCTAGATAAATATACCCACATTTGCAATTGTGGATCTATCTCAACAACTTCTACCCAACTGCAGCTGGAAATTGTTCCTCTTTCTGTTACAACTTTCTTGTTGTAGGGTTCTTCCACATATCTCCTTTTCTCTTGAAGTATGCATTCTCTTCAATATTTTTTGCACCTATTTGTCATGGAGTCAGCATCATCTTCATTATTCATTAATCTTCCTTCTGCTATCATCTTCTTGATTAATCCCGAATCATCCACTGCAATACTTGCATAAAATAGTTTCTTGTAGATGGGACGTCTTCCATCAACAAGACACCTACAATCTCCTTTACAAAAAATGTATCTTGTACAATATCCAGCAAGACAACTTAACTTTGTCATTGATTTTGACTCTTTGGGTCTTCATAATGTTAGATACTTGAAAAAACAAAAAATTGTCTATTTGTCGGAATGGCCAATTCCGACCTAGACTCAAATTATACAAACAATAAATTGACTTTTCTTTCACCCAGACTTACAACAATGACTTTTGGCTATGACTCTCTCAACTTGTTTTGTCTTTGAGACTCGAACTTTGACAATTTGAATGATTCTCTCATTAACAATTCTTCTATAGGGACTTGATCAACAATTTAAGCTTGTGTGTTGGGTAACACCGATCATGCACCCATTGGACACATTCAATGACTTCCTCACACTTTTACTTGACTCCATTTACAAACTTAACCAAGATTTGTTTGAATCACATATGCACCTTTGTGAGTCTATTGTCACTAAAAAAGATTGATTTTGATGACTTTAACTATTTAAAGACTCGACTTTTAGTCTTTTCATTTTGACTTCAATTCAACTTGCCAAACTCTCCAACTTGACTCACATTCCTAATCATAGTTGATTTAAGTGAATTGCATCAATTTGCTTTAAAAGAAATGCCTCCTCCTTACATAGAATTTGTAGGTATATTTCGATATTACTGTGCATGTATAAAATAAAATTTCACTTCTCAAATGTGGCAAGTGGAATGAAAAAAATACGTTCAATAGGTATTCAATGAGTGTTTCGCCTCTTTTTGGACAACGGACTTGCAACAAGGCTAAATGTAAAATCTCTTTCCAACTATCATTGTTTATGGCTCAATGATGTAGCATACCTTCAACTTGGAATCTTCTTCCTCCCCAATTGCATCATAGTTCATGTTCTTCTTGTGTGGTAAGCATTTCTCATAGCACGAGTCATAAGACATGCCTCTGCAATGAGGAATGTTAACCAAGACGACCGAAAATAAATGAAAACCTATGTATGGGATTCTCCTGACGTCAATGAACTTCTTTAACATAGACATTTTGTTACAACCATGATCAAAGCCTCAACAAGTAATAGAAAATAAATTCCCCCACTCCATAACTAGTTGCAATATCTAAATTGTACACACAATAGGTGACATTAACTTCATACTTCATTTGGCTTAGGAACCACTTGATTAATGCTTCTTCTCTTCCTTCTGAATAATGGCACCCAGAGTTCCACCATTATCATAACTAATCCCTCAAACTACGACAACTCAAAACTCAATTGTGAATCAACACATCAACAAGTCTATTACATGCTAAGGTTGAAACTCGACACCTTCTTACCTTCTTGCATCTCAACATGTGCCAAAACTAATCTGATTCCTCCAACTACCAAAAGCTCACTCTTCTCATTGCTTCTAGTTAGAGACTTCCCTCAAACTTGATGGTTGCAACCTCTATAGCTTCGTCAATTGTGGTTTCTTTTTTCTCTGTTGTGCATGGGTACTTGGAGAGGCTCAAAGCAAAGGTTCTCCCCTCTATAAGGTACCAAATCTATCATATTAGCAGAATAGAGAAATAATGCAGAGAATAATACCGAGATAGCAACAAAATACGAAAATATTGTAGAGATAACAGTGGAACAACAAATTATATGGAACCACAACACCAAAATTATACCTTTATTGATAGGAAACAATGTTCACTTTCCTCTTTGAGGGGGCAACCTCCAGTAGAGCAGAGCTATATTACAATAATTTTCCAAGACAAAACTTCTCATACCCTCTACTCTTATTTATACTAAATCTATCTGTCCAAAAGAACAATCTAGAGGAAGATCCTTCTAGAAGTGTAAGCTTCTATTAGGTCTTCTTACAATTCATGTATTCCTCTTTATTGCTAGGCCTTATTAATATTGACCTTTATTACATGGAAATACATTATTCTACCCACTTGAGGGGTTAGTTAGGTTATGTGCCTAACATTACCTCCCCCTTGAAATCAACCGTGTCCTCAAGGCGTGAGATGAGGAAATTGTTGCAGAATGGTCGCTGGCTTCCAGGTGGCATCTGCGGGATTTGTATCTTTCCACTAGAATAACACTTCCTTGATGGTGCGCCGACGAAGACGATGCTCATGCTGGTACAAAACTGCTTGTGGCTACAACCATATGGATCATTCTTCATCCAACTCAGAAAGGATGGTTTGAGTTTGACACTTAGTTACAATCACCTTCTTTAAGAAAGAGACATGAAAAACAGGATGGAGCTTAGAAGAACTAGGCAAATCTAAATGATAGGCGACCTGTCCCACACGCTTGAGAACTATATAAGGACCATAAAAATTGGGGGCCATTTTTTGACAATATTCGACCTTGAATGAAGTTTTATTATAAGGTTTCATTCGAAGAAATACTTGGTTTCCTTCAACGAATTGACGTTCTGAGCGACCTTGATCGGCTTGTTGCTTCATGTGATTCTGAGCCATGACCAAATTCTCTTTGAGGGTACGAAGAGTAGCTTCTTGAACTGTAAGTGTTTTTTCAACCACCCAAACCTTCAAGACACCTGGAATGTAGGGGAGAATGAAAGGTGGCTTTTGTCCATATATTGCTTCAAAAGGAGTCTTGCGATTAGTTGTATGGTAAGAAGTGTTGTACCACCATTCAACTAATGGTAACCATTGAGTCCATTGATTTTTCCTTTCAGAGGAAAAACACCTCAAATAAGTCGCCAAACACTTGTTGACAACTTTAGTTTGACCATCAATTTGGGGATGATAGGCGGTGCTGAGATGCAATTGGGTGCCCTGTAGCTTGAACAGTTCTTTCCAGAAAATGCTGGTGAAAGTGGGGTCTCGATCAGAAACAATAAAATGAGGCATGCCATGAAGCTTGAAGATACGATCCATGAAAAGTTGAGCCATAGTGGATGCAGTAAATGGATGTTGAAGATCACATAAATGAGCATACTTGGAAAGACGATCAACTACCACCATGATGATTGACTTATTGCCTGATTTAGGTAATCCCACAATGAAATCCATAGGGATGTCCCTCCAAATAGTGGGTTGAATTGGAAGCGGTTAGAGTGTGCCAAGGGATTTGATGGTTTCTCCCTTGTTACATTGACAAACATCACATTCTTCCACAAAAGTGCGAACATCCTTTTTCATACCAGCCCAGAAAAAAGAACATTTGACCTTGTCATGGGTTTTGGTAAACCCTGAGTGCCCAGTTGTAGGGGTAGCATGAAGCTTAGAAAGCATCGTGGATTTAAGTTGTGATTGTTTACTTAAATACAAATGATCTTTGTAGAGAAGCTCATCATTGTGCTAAGAGTACCCTGGGGAAACTGGAGAATTGGCTTGCAATTGTTGGATTAGATGAGAAATTTTAAGATCGTGTAGCCATTACTAGCGAACAGCTTGGATCCAATCTGGTACAATGAAAGATAGGGAGAAAAGGAACCCCTCATCTTCATATTTTCAAGAAAGAGCGTCAGCAACCACATTTTCTTTACATTTCTTGTAAATAAAATGGAAGACATGATTCATGAGGCTTTGGAAGGTGGAGGGGGCATTACACCGACCAAAGGGAATGACCAAGAACTCATAGTGACCCTCATGAGTTCGAAAGGCAGTCTTGGGGATGTCAACGTCTTTCATACGTATCTAGTGGTATCCAAAACACAAATCGAGTTTAGTAAAATACTGAGCACAACTCAACTCATCCAAGAGATCAGCAATGACATGAATGGGAAACTTGTCCTTGATGGTGAGTTTATTGAGGGCATGAAATTCGGGACACATGCGCCAAGTACCTTCTTTTGTAAGTACCATGGCCATAGGCGAAGAACAAGGGTTGAAACTAGGGCAGATAACACCCACTTGTAGCAATTCCTGCACTATTTTCTCAATTTCATTCTTTTGGGCAAAGGGATGACGATAAGGGTGAACATTGGGTGGAAGACTGCCAGGAACAAGGGGTATGGAATGATCATGAATACCATGAGAAGGAGAAAGTCCCTGAGGATTGGAAAAAATAGCTTGGTGTTTTGAGATAATAGCTTGGAGGTTAGGATGCACATAGGGTGTCTCAACTGCATGAATAGAATGGAGTTGAGCAATAATACCAGAGTGGCCTTTCTTGAGGATATTTTCCATGTGATGGGAACTTATGATCTCAGGAGAACCAACTGTGAGACCTTGGAAGTGATACCTTTGTCCCTCCTGTTGGAATTGCATGGTTAATTCCTTAAAACCCATAAGAATGGGACCCAAAGTGTGTAACCATTCATCACCTAACACAATGTCACAACCTCCCATTTCAATGGAAAACATATGAGATTTTAGGTGATAATGTCCAATTTGAAGACATACATTTTCACAATGCCCACCACATTTTATGGACCCACCATTGGCTATCATGATTTGAAAATTATTGACAACACGAATATAACAATTGGTTTCCTGGGAAATGCGACAATGAATAAAATTGTGGGTGCTACCACTGTCAACAAGGATGATGAACTTCCTACTCTTAAAATAGCTAATGACCTTGAGCATTTGTGGAGAAGAGAAGCCAGCGAGGGCATGCAAGGAAATGAGTGGTTCAACTTCAGGTAGGTCAACGAGCTCTTGGATAGCATCGGGAAGGGAGGGCTCTTCAGCAAGTGGAACTGTCACATCTTTCTCGAGAACATCTTCGGAAATAGCCATAAAAAGTTTTTGTTCCTTACACTTCTGCCGTGGAAAATATTTTTCATCACAATTATAACAAAGACATTTCAGTTGGCATTCAACCATTTCATCCCTAGTTAATTTCTAGACCTTGAGAGGAGTGTGAGGGGGGTTAGGATTAGTGGGTCAAGCGTGAGGAACAAAAGATGGTTTTTTGTTCTGGGAAAAAACAACTTGTTGGGCCTCTTTAGCATGTTTAGTAGCTTCCAACCAAGTATGAGGGCAAGACATGAGAACCTGGGATCATATTTCATCCTTTAATCTATTAATAAAGCATTCATAGAAGAAAGCATCTGACATACCCTCGGTTTGAAAGGCCAAATGCTCAAAAGTAGTTATAAAGTATTCCACTGTGCCTGGTTGTTTCAACTTGGTCAAATGATCGTGTTAAGTACCAATACCAGATCTGAAGATATAATCAACACAATTAATGAATACACAATAGATCCACAAAGCAATATAGAAGAAACCACACAATATTATTACCAAACCCTTGAGGTAGGGAAACACCATACAATGGATCCTATTATGGAAGAGATCCTCTCCTGTTCACTTGC
>SNQJ01S0006485.1:65604-80399 GCA_010110895.2 Picea sitchensis
TAGAAGTAGAACCTTCTAAGAAGTCCTCTTACATTTATTATATCTAACTACCATAGTGGGCCTTATTTAATAATATAGTTGACCTAGTCCACCTTACATTGAATGACCTCCACTATTATCACTATGGGCCCTCTGGGCCCCCCTACTACCTCTCTAGCTACCTTACATTATAAAGTAGTTATAAAGTATTCCACTGTGCCTGGTTGTTTCAACTTGGTCAAATGATCGAGATAGTGGGTATCAGTTTTAAAGAGGTCATAGAGCTCTGCATCAAATTAGGTTCAGGCAATATACCCCTGACGTGAATTTTTATGCCATTGCCACCATTTCCATCGTTCAAGATCTATATAGAGGAAAACATAGCAAAGTTTGGCCAACTCATCAATAATACCATGCAGAGAAAAATAATGCTCCATTTGAGTGACCCAACCCATAGGATGGAAACCATCAAATTTATTGACCTCAACGTGGGGAAGACTGTTATAGAAGGATTTTCCTCACCATTTCTATCTCGCACATAGGGTCTTTTTCCATTTCCCTATGTAGACTTGTCATCCATTTTTTATGAATCCAGAGCCAAAAATACACATTTTTCCACATATACGCTCCCTATCTGCTATACATCATGCATATACATGGGTTTCTCCACTATAGCCCGCGTACATTGGGATTTGTGCCAAAAAATACAAAAATGGAGTCGGGTTTCCGTGTCACGACAGGAGATCTCTGATCCTTGGCCTTCCACATACTAGAAACATTCTGACTCGGCCCTTCAGTTGCATTTTGAAGACTATAAAAGCACAATTCCGAGTTATGGAATAGAGGAGAAAGCATTCAACTTTGAGAGAAAAGTTACTCTAGAGAGATTACTTCATATTGAGTCTGCATCCCTTTATCCCTCAAGTATGAACACAGTATTCAACCCCCAAGCTCTTTCCCGATTGTTGATAGAACTTCATTGTCTCTCTCCTATGAGCTTGCCTTTGGTGGAGGATCGAAGTGGTGGAGGCCCATTTGGAAGGAACTTGGTTTCTTGGTTTCGAATCGTGTCGACACGGAAGTCTGTAATGTTGTCACTTATGCTGATCAATTATTAATAGAAATGCTCTTTTCCCTTCCTATTGGTATCATGAAAATATATGATTATTCTCCATGGGCATGTTTCTAATGTTTATTAATGGATTATGTTATCTAATGTGCTAACCCCTTTATATTATCACTATGTACTTGTTCTTCTTGTTTGTTGAGAACTTGTTGCAGGTATAAATATTTGGGTCGAAGTGATCAACGGTGGAACATCATCGAACGTTGGATCGAGGTAGGCCTCTTTCTTATCTTGCAAATTAATTTATATAGCATACAATGGAATTGAGTTGATTTTTGCAATCATACCTGTCTGTTGTGGTTTACACTTGGCCATAGAGAGTTTTTCCCTCGTAACAAAGATGAGGGTCACGTTGAAAGGAGTTGGATTGAAAATGCAGATAATGAGAGGAATCAACAACATCGGTTTGGTCCGAAGAGGAAGGACCCAAAGGGCAGTTCAACAACTGGTTGACAACAGACTCGAGGGTGTTAAATTGGTTCTCGACTTGGGACTTGAATTTTGCAAGGCGGGAATTGGTAGAGGCAATCTCAGATGCCACATGATTGATGGAAGATTTCATGTCTTGGTTGTGAGTGGTGGCCATTTGAAGAGGGGAAGTGCGGGTAAGGAAAAATGGGTGAGTGGGACCACAAAAAAGGACTTATAAGTGATAGGTACCATGATGATCAGGGCGAGAATTGGAATATAATGGAATAGGTAGAAAATGAGGGAAGCCGAGAAGGGTTTGGGTCCACTGAAAAAAAAGGGATTAAAAATGACTGTGATCAGGGAGAAAAGGGGAATCCAATGGGATAGGTCCCAAATAAATGTGTCGATGGGAGTTATACTCCATGTTGAATAATACTGCAGTGATGAAATGTCCAAATGCTTAACAGGGAGAAATGTGTAGTAATTTCGCAACTAGAATGCATAAGACATACTTGTGCAGCAACATATGATTTCTATTCTGTTTTTATTTCTTTCCCAAGGGTTAGGGTATTCAGGGTTTCTACATACAAGGGTTTTCCCTGTGCTATAGCTCTCTGATCTACGTGTGGGTTCCAATAGTAGTACTCGACCCAATATCTCATGGCACCAACTAAGGAGGCTAGACTGTTCCCTTATCCATACTACCCGACTACCCAGGTACTAGAGAGTATCTTCTCAAGTGTTGTTCTCGATGGCACTATAGCAATCAGGCAGTCGATTGGTTTATCTACGGAGGGCTTCAGGAGATCTAGGTCGATCCGTATACAGGTGTTGTTTGATGCACTGCCACTCGAAGGGGTACCAACATGGGTTACAAGGGTGGCCAACAGATGTGCACTTGAGTACCTCTTGTATTTATTTCATGTATTAGTCCTCGACCGTAGGTTTTTGTGCGTAACGACAGATCTTTGTAGCTTTAAGATGTCGAAATGCGTCTCTCCCCTGAAAAAAAATTAACCCACAATTTTCTGTCGAGGAAAGTGCTCTGATACCACTTGTAAGGTACCAGATTTATTATATTAGCAGAACAGAGAAATAATGTAGAGAATAATACTAAGATAGTAGTAGAATACAAAAATATTGCATATATAATAGCAGAACAACAAATTATATGGAACCACAACACCAAAATTATACCTTTATTGATAGGAAACAATGTTCGCTTGCCTCTTCGAGGGGGAAACCTCCAACAGAGTAGAGCTATATTACAATAATTTTCCAAGACAAAACTTCTCATACCCTCTACTCTTATTTATGCTAAATCTATCTATCCAAAAGAACAATCTAGAGGAATATCCTTCTAGAAGCGGAAGCTTCTATTAGGTCTTCTTACAATTGACTTATTCGTCCTTATTGCTAGGCCTTATTAATATTAACCTTTATTACATGGAAATATATTATTCTACCCACTTGAGGGGTTAGGTAGGTTAGGTCCCTAACACCCTCTCTATCTTGAAATTTTATCATATTATATGGAGAAGAATCACAAGCATAGAAAGCCTTCACATCATCCAAAAAAAAAAAAAAATCAATCGTACATGGAAATAATTAGTCGTGGCTTTTTTGTGTTGCGATGATGTGATGCCCTTTGCTGAGACATTCAACTAGATTTCATTCTTATTTGAAATCTTGAACTTGCAGTATGGTATTCTAGATATCTAAATACTTAGCACATACACCTTTAACAAAGCATATTAAAAATCACAGAAAAGGATTCCTTGCATCTTCCTGTTGTCCTAGTGACCTCTCTATTGCATGGATCTCCTTGAGTTGCACCTCAGGAGTTTCCGGATCATGCAATTTCAAGCTCATGACAACAATTCATCCTAATTAAGTTGTTGTCGATGCCAGTGAGAAAAATCTAGACCCTATGGTTGTTGTGATAATATTTGTGTTTACTTTCCATGATGTTCCTTTTTGTTTGATATAGCCATCATCGTAAAAATTATTAAGTTCTGAAACATTTCCATTCTCCAAGTGACTCACTTCTATTGAAACCTTCGCCATATTTCCTTGCAATTCTACTTGCATCTCAGAATGATAGGATGTCCTCTCACTGCTTTCCAATGAAAATGAGCAATAATTGAAGATGTGACCCACTTCATTTGTTGATATGCGACCTTCCTTCCTACGCACTATCGAAGGTGAGGATACAAATTCCTACTTTCTCAAATAAGGTGAGATAAACCATTCAATACAAATATCTCATGCATGATCCGACCATCATATCAATGACTTTTGTGATGAGGGTGATTATCATGATGCTACAACCAAGCCTTGATGCACAATTCTTCCACTACGAATTATACTTGAGTTCACCACTAGGGTTATAGGTA
The DNA here is from genome assembly GCA_010110895.2 of Picea sitchensis. Classification (NCBI taxonomy): domain Eukaryota; kingdom Viridiplantae; phylum Streptophyta; class Pinopsida; order Pinales; family Pinaceae; genus Picea; species Picea sitchensis. The sequence goes on from SNQJ01S0006485.1 coordinate 69,517, forward strand.
GTCTTGATTGGATCACATTTGGAGTCAGACCCATATATTGTTCTAAAAATACTTCTTCACTTCAATCTGTGTATAGAGATATGTCTTCTCAAACCAAAATTAGAACTCAATAGAGCTCCTTCACAAATGATGAATAGATTTATCTTGAATCGTCTCATCTATAAATATATTCTCTCCTCCTACAAACACTAGTAGTGAATGCATTCCGTCAAAATATGCATACATGTACCTTTACTCCCCCTGCATCACCATCATTATAATTCTCATCTTGGGTCTTTGACATAACCATAGCCATGCTCTCGGTGTTCCTGCATCACATCACAATGCCACACCTACGGGAGCGAGGAAGATTTTTTAGGGGCAGGGATTCTTGTTAGCAAAGGAGCACCCAATAGGTCAGCTTGGTTCCATCTACAAGTGAATTTTTGAGGGGGCCAAAACTTCTGTCAACTCAGGATGATATCTTGAATGATGATCAAGGATATCAACCTAAGGGGTTATATAAGAAGGAGTTTCTGGTGTATCCATTCTCCTGGGGTTGTCATATTGAGTGGGAAGAATATGGTTCCATCTCCAAGCATGAGAGCTTCCATTTGAACATTAATAGTAGTCACTTGGACATGGCCCCTTCTTCAAAAGATGATGTTCAATGTGAAGAGGCTAAGACCATGAAGGAAGACCTCCCTAGTTCTCAGGCCCCGAATCCTTAGCATGTGGATGACCATAATAACACCATGAATGAGAAATTTTACGTCGAAAAGACTTATGTGGATCTAATATTTGAGGTTAGAAGTGAGGTTGCAGATTTGAAGTATAGAATAGAGCAATTGGACCACAAGGTTGATATGTTGTTGGTTCTTTGTTCCTACCGTGAGTAGCCTTGAATTGATGAGGACATGGAAACCCAGGTAGCTTCCAACCCAGATCTACCTTTCCTCTATGGTCAAGTCACATGGATGGCCAACCCGAAGACAAGGACCCTAACACAGTGTAGTAATTGGTATGCGCTTTCGATATGGTTCCTCTACACAAGCCTGTTGATCTGGTTTCAAGTTTCCTTCTTGTTTGGATGCTTTCAGTTTTTCTTATAGCTTGCTACAGGTCTAGAGTCACAATAGAACTTCTATAGTCTTTTGGCTCCTCGGAGCATGATTACTTTTTTATATGGGCTTGGGCTTGGGTTGGTTTCCAATATTGGTGTCCCAGGCTAAAAAAAAATTTGCCTGTAAACTTTCAGTCTTTTAGAAGGTAATACCAATTTCTTGCTTACAAAAAAAAAGAAATTAACTTTAGGAATGGAAGCATATATATCTAGTCTTTAAGATGTATACTCTCGAAGTTTTTCAGAATTGAAATTTTTTCATTTGACTTTTTATTGTATCATATTGAGTTCAAATCTGAATTCAAAATTGAACTTGGAAACTTTGGTTGTAACTAAGTTTTTTCCCTTGAGATTGCCAATTTATGCATCTATTGGGTTTGGATATTAATCTAGTGTTATTTTCAATATATTCCTCTTCTCAAATGATGATAAACAATTTGAAGAACTAAACTATTTACAGGATGTCATTTACTTTGGCCTTGTTATCACCACTTTTAGGGATAACTNTGGATTGATTGGTTATTGTTATCCCCCACTTTTAGGGATAACTAGGAGATCATGTATCGAGGCCCACAGGTCCTAGACATGGAGTACCGAGAGCCGGATCGAATTTAGCATGGCCCTGGAGGGCCCATCTTTTCTCCCTTTCAGCGCCTCTACCTTGCCAGCAACAACAACATCCATCACCATCGGCTTGGTCTTGTGTCAGAGATGGTTCTTTCTCCATGAGGTAATGAGTCCGAGTATCATGGTATGTGTCACTCTGATCTTCAAAACTTTTGAATATGTGCATTTAATTCCTTTTGTTTCTATCAAATGCTTGGATCTTACAATTTCCCACTTGACCATGTCTGGGGGGATTGACAGGATGTCCTAGTAAGCCTGTGTCCATAGGTTTTGGTTTTCCATTGGGGGGATTTCTGAAAATCCATCACCCACTCCCTTCATATCACCGCTTTTTCATCTCGCTTCCCACTCACCTATCCCATTAAACTTGTATGGGCACTGGGTTGACCTATCATTTGAGGATTGCACCTTACCTAGTGGGAAGAAGGGGCTAAAGGCCCAGAAGGTAAAAGCAAGCTGGAAAAAGATAAAATCCTTAGAATAAAACCTCTAGATGCTTCTCCCAGGGATCCCCGAGAAAGAAATAAAAGGCTTCTCAGCAAGAAACAAGAGGGACCCATAAAATAATAAATCAAGACCTAGTTAGAGGATAGGGGGTCTCATCACGAGCTAGCCTACTAGGTCCATGGGTACCTATAAGTATGACATTACCACCAATTGGTTACCACGCCAGGGTAGTGACCGTTGGTTGCATGGCCAAGGGAAAGGGGGTCTCATCACAAGACAACATTCTCATTTCTGTGAAAATACTTGTGGGTAACACTGTCACCACTGGTCACCACGCCAGGGCAGTGTCCCCTAATTATCCTCTTGAAGAAAAACAATAAAGAATAAAAGAATGAAGAATAAATAATAAAAGGCATGAATGGGCTTGGAAAAAATTCCATCCAGGAAAGGTGTAGCTCGCCTTCTACAAACGCACCCGCAGGTAAATCTTTGCATCCTCTACTCTCATTGCACCCACTTGTCTGGACATCCCTTATCCACATCACCCACTTGCATGGCTCAGATGAAGTCTCTTCCGGGAACTTTCCTCTTCCAATGGACACTAGCCCAATAGGATGCCCTGTCACTTTCCCCAAACTTGTATTTGCAGGCTTGTATAATGTCTTGGAGCTTTTAACTGGGATAATAGGGGTTTTATGCACATGTTTAATATTATTGATGATGATATGTGATTGATATTTCTATGATCCATGTGACTTATAATCCCATGGAGGGCGTATTTGTTGATGTGCAGGATCATGCCCGATGGACAAGTACCATCTTGGACCAATACACACAAGGAGATGATCAGTTCAGACCTCCATGGGGCTGAGAAGCCCACCAAATGGATGTTGAGACCCCATCTGGGGGCAGTGACATCACAGAGATGGTTGTAGGCTTTGCATCGGAGAAGAGGAGGACGTTCCACAAGAGGCACCCTGGCAGGGCTTGACCTAGGGGTTTGTGCCTCCTCCATTGGAACGTTGACCCTGGAAGGCCCCGAACGTCATCCATGATGATCATGATGTCATCCATCCTTGTGGATGTCTTGGGAGGCAGATTTGGCACTGTTGTCACGTGTGGCAGGTTGGAGAAGCCCAAGGAGGGCTAACGTTTTTCTCCAGGATGCTGCATTTTCCCTAGAAGGGGCTAACGTCACCCTAAAAGGGGCATGACGTCTCTCTTTAGCTTGATTAGGGTTTTATTTTGAACATTTAATGTAAAACAATATGATTTTTAGTATTTTGGCCTTGTCGGCGTTTTTATGACCTAAAAGTGAAATTAGGTCATGGTACTGTATAAATTGAGGGTTTTTACTCTCATTTTTTCATGATCACTCACTCACTCATTAGTGAGGTCTGAAATTTGCGCTACACTTGAGTTTCTTCGCTAAAATTGTGATGCACACTTGTTGAAGGAAGGAATTTTTGGATTTCTATTGGAATTTTTTGGCATATTGCTTGATGGAAGGTGTTACAACTAGGGTTTTCTATGCTATTTCTTGGTGAAAGTAAGTAAATTTATGAAAAACTTCTTAATTGAATGCTTGTATTGTTATTTATTACATATATTTTTATGATTTGTTGAATAAAACCTAGGTGACAAGCACACATTGTAGGTCCTTGTCTCATGTCCCCGTCAATATTTTCATCCATTATTTGAAGAGAGAAAGAGCCTAGCCTTAGCTACACTCTATTCCTCCTCTTCTTTTCTAGTCGTTTTACTTTCTTGAGATAAGAAGAAGAAGACATGTTAAGGCCTAGTTCCCCTACACCTTGATGAGCCGATTTTTCTAGGGTTTTCTGGAAAAGCCTTGCCATAGCAACACATTGCCCACAAAACCTCTTGTCTTAGTCTTATGCCACTTTTTGAGCTAGCCATTTTTTCCATTGACCTAAGGAAGGAGGAGAGAGCATTGAGGCCTAGTTCCTCTACACCAAAGTGAGGCTCTCTCCCCTAGGGTTTTGACCTTGAGGCCTTGCCGTAGCAACACTTCAAGGTTTGACCCTCCCGTCCTTAGTCTTTACTATCTTCCTTGATCCTTCATCTTCTGCATCCTCCTTTTGACTCCATTTACCCTAGGAACACACTGATCTAAGACCTAGCCTGTGAGTACTATGATAAAACAACTCATAATACTTTGAACAAAACCCTAACTATTCTAACCCTAGCCTAAGACTAGCCCTACTAACTTAATGCTGTTGTCATCTCCTGCTATTAACATAATTGTGCAGCTATCGTCTTACTTGTGAGAAATTGAATGGTTATTTAAGGGCATTAGTTGAATGAAATATTGATTGTTAACATTGAATGCCATGTTTTCTTAGCATTTATTGAAGAAGTGACATTGTGCATCATTGATATTTTATAAACATTGACTTCATCAATATTCATTATTCAATTGCTTATATATCAGATAGTGATTGATTACATGTAGTACTAACCAAGTGAGTAAGCTTTCATATATTTGTTTCTTGTTGCTTTGTCTCAGGTAGGTGCATCTCTTTTTGGGTTATACTTCTCTTTATTGGATGTTAGTTGGACTATCTTCTCGGTGGTGACTTGTGAGGGGGGGGGGGGTTTACCTTTGTCTTATTATCCTTTGCCTTCTCAAAATCCCAGGTCACTGGGGATGTCACCCCGGGGCCTTACCTCCCTAAACAGAAAGAACCTTCCTATCGACGTGACATTGGGTGGGATTGGTTTAGTTATGCCAGTTTGTCGTTACATATTTCTTTTATCCTAACTACAAACTGTGCGAGGAAAACTTCAATAAGCCTTACTTCTAGAGCCTTATCCTACAAGCTTACCTGGTGACTCCACCTTGGTGTTTTCCATTTTCCTTTGATATTTTCAAGCAAATTATCCGGCGACTCCACAAACTGCAAGGAGGTACAATAATCCTCCTATATCCTTTAGAAGAAAGCTTCCCTGAAACTCTCTTGTTGTAAAATCACTCTTTAGAGGGAGTCTTCCTTTGAAAACCATGTCTAGTTCAGGAACTCGGACCAATACAATGAACCCACCCAACAACCAAAGACAATGGTCATCTACCCTTTTCAAACCACTAGACATGTTGGCCATACTAGGCTACCCTAGGCAAATGCCACCCAAGTATGAAAAATAGTTTCCTAAGTTTTTCGGTACTAATGCAATCAGTGTCAAAGAGCACATGAGAAATTTTTGGGCATTTTTTCAGCTTCATCCCATTAGTGATGATTCTGAAGACTTGGTAATGAAGTTGTTCTCCGCTAAACTCCTTGATGCTTCAAGGCGTTGGTACCTAAGCCTTCCATATGGTGGTATTAAAACCATGGACAAACTAGAAGAAGTTTTTCTCAAAAGATGGAGTATCAAAGAAGCCCCAAACATGCTTCTTACTAGGTTGAACTCCCTTTGGAAGAATGAAAATGAATCTATTCAGGAATTCCATACTAGGTTTGAAACTTTGTTGCAAAAGATCCTTGCAAGCCAGCATCCAAATGGTGATTATCTTGTTCATATTTACACCAAGTCTTTTAATGGCCAACTAGGATATCTTCTCAGCTAGAAAACCCCCCAATCAATCCAAGATGCTCAAGAGCTGGCTACTAAAATTGAGGGCAACCTCCATTCATCTAAGATTGAGCCTTTCGCGAATCCAAGGGGGAAAATGGACATCAAACCAAATATAGTCTACAATACTGAACCTTCTTTAGACCTTTTCACCAGTATGAAAAAATTACAAGCCTCCATGGATGGCATCATAAAAAATCAAGAGATAATGATGAGTAGAATCGTCAACTTGAAGCGATCCCAGAGCCAAGCACCTAGGATCCCATACAAGGGTCAATTTCAAAAGGGGAACCAATTCTATAAACCAAAGAATGATCAAGAAGTCCCAAACACCTTAGCCCATACAAATTGTGTGGATGAAAACCCTTAGTGCTTGGAGTGCAGTGAAGCACATTGGGAGCATGAATGTCCTTACAATAATGATGGCCATCAATAGGTGAAAAATATAGGACACATCATGAGAGGCCCTCAAATAAATATCACCGCTGAAGAGCATCATGAGGGCATGAAAGAAGTGGCCAGGTTGGCTAGAATGGCAATAATAAACAACCTAGACCAGGAAACAAAAGAAAAATTGAAGAAACAAGAATTCCAGGTATATAGAAGAAAGAAGTTGAACCAACCCCCCGCTGACCAAACAAAACCCCCACCTTTGGATGTACTCCTTCCTAATACGTCCAAAACTGAAAGGGTTGAATTGAACTTTGCTTTCGAAGGGGCGCTACCCAAGATACATGTAACCATCCCCTTGAAAGAAGTCATCAAGGTGCCATCTGTCAAAGAACGATTTGACAATTTTTTCCAAGGATCAGATGGACCCATGGACCCTCCTATCATGTTGCAAGCCGATCACTTCAGGGTCCAATCTGATGAACATCCTCCTTTCTTCATGACCTTGATAATGAATAACAAGAGGCTCAACAATTGCATGTTGGACTCAAGGGCCGAGGCTAACATGATGTCCCTCAAGGTCATGCAATAGATAGGCTTGGAAGTCACACGACCTTACAGAAACGTGTGTGGTTTTGAATATAAAGCAATACCCACACATGGGGTGATTGAGAACGTCCAAGTTTACCTTAAAGAATACCCCGAGAAGATTATCCACATGGGCATAGTTTCCGTGGACGTCCCAGATGTATGGGGGATGCTATTGTCTAGGAAGTTTTCCTCAAAACTTGGTGGTACTCTTGAGATGGACCTTACTCATGTGAACATGGCCTTGAAAGATGGAACCATTGACCATCTCCCAAATGTACCTGTGACTACAACTCATGTTGAAGAACTTAGCGATTATATTGAAGATGACAAAGAACATGACGGAATCATACAAAGTCTTCATGAATATTCACCAAATGATATGCCTTTTGCAACAAAGGAAGATTTTGTTCAAATTCAATGGCCAAAGAAAGAAGAATACCAACAACTCCTAGACAAATAAAAATACAAGGAAGATGGGACTGTAAAGATACTAGAAAAGGCAGAAGATGATGTACAGATTCATCCATCCCAACAGGAAGTGTTTACGACAGAGTCCCACCCTCCTCCCTTAGCACAATACACCAAGGTTGTTCAAGGAACAACCAAGTACAAGATCAGAAAGTATAAGGAAGGAGACATAGTGTGGATGTGGGACACCCAGAAGGGAGAGCCAACCAATCTCAAAGGAAGCACTCAATCATGGCTCGGACCTTTCAAAGTTGGAAGAGAATCAGTCGACGAATCCTATTATTTGTCCAATTTGGAAGGAAGAAGGTGCCCATTACCTATCAGCGGGCACCTCCTCAAACCCCACCAAGGTGGGGGAACCTGACTTCACAGGTAAGTGTAGGTAAGTAGGTAGGCATTTTTCATTCATGTATTATACCATTTGCATTACATGTTAGTTTTCTTTCACGTCCACACTTATGATTGCTTCATTTCAGTCTTATACATATCTATATATACTGGGGTGGCATCATCACCCCAACCAGTTGCTAATAGTTTCTATTGAGATCAAGCAGGTAAGCAGGTTATGTTAGATATGTTGAGGTTCTCGTGCACTCTACGGTGAGCACATGTCCCCGAGTTGGAGCCAGATGTTATCCCCACTTTCAGGGATAACTAGGAGATCATGTCTCGAGGCCCACAGGTCCTAGACATGGAGTACCGAGAGCCAGATCGACTCTTAGCATGGCCCTGGAGTGCCCATATTTTCTCCCTTTCAATGCCTCTACCTTGCTAGCAGCAGCAACATCCATCACCATAGGCTTGGTCTTGTGTCAGAGATGGTTCTTGCTCCATGAGGTAATGAGTCCGGGTATCATGGTATGTGTCACTCTAATCTTCAAAATCTTTGAATATGTGCATTTAATTCCTTTTGTTTCTAACAAATGATTGGATCTTACACTTTCCCGCTTCACCATGTCTTGGGGGATTGACAGGATTCCCTAGTAAGCTTGTGTCTGTAGGTTCTAGTTTGTCACTGGGGGAATTTCTGAAAATCCATCGCCCACTCCCTTCATAGCACCACCTTTTCATCTCGCTTCCCGCTCACCTATCCCACTACACTTGTCCGGGCACTGGGTTGACCTATCATTTGAGGATTGCACCTTACCTAGTGGGAAGAAGGGGCTAAATGCCTAGAAGGTAAAAGCAAGCTGGCAAAAGATAAAATCCTTAGAAATAAAACCTCGAGAAGCTTCGCCCAGGGATCGCTAAAAAAGTAATAAAAGGCTTCTCAGCAAGAAACAAGAGGGACCCATANACCTAGTCAGAGGATAGGGGGTCTCATCACGAGCTATCCTATTAGGTCCATGGGTACCTAGAAGTATGACATTAACGCCAACTCGTTTCCACACTAGGGTAGTGACTCTTGGTTGCATGGCCAAGGGAAAGTGGGTCTCATCACGAGCTAGCCTTCTCATTTCTATGAAAGTACTTAAGGGTAATGTTGTAACCACTTTTCACCAAGCCAGGGCAGTGTCCCCTGATTAGCCTCTTGAAGAAAAAGAAATAAAGAATAACATAATAAACAATAAAGAATAAAATCCATGAATGGGCTTGGAAAGAATTGCATCCAGGACAGGTGCAACTCACCTTCTACAAAGGCACCTGCAGATAAAGATTTTCACCCTCTGCTCTCATTGCACCCACTTGCCTGGACATCCCTTATCCACATCACCCACTTGCATGGCTCAGATGAAGTCTCCTCCGGAAACTTTCCTCTTCCAGTGGACACTAGCCCAATAGAATGCCCTGTCACTTTCCCCAAAATTGTATTGTAGGCTTGTATAATGTCTTGGAGCTTTTAACTGGGATAATAGGGGTTTTATGCACATGTTTAATAATATTGATGATGAGATGTGATTGACATTGCTATGAACCCTGTGACTTATGAGCCCATGGGGGGCATAACTGTTGATGTGTAGGATCATGCCCGATAGACAGGTACCATGTTGGACTGGTACACATGGGGAGATGATCAGTTCATACCTCCATGGGGCTGAAGAGCCCACCAAATGGATGTTGAGACCCCATCAGGGGGTAGTGACAGGATATAGATGGTCAGAGGCTTTGCACCGGAGAAGAGGAGGATGTTCCACCAGAAGCACCCTGGCAGGGCTTGAACTAGGGGGGGTGTGCCTCCTCCATTGGAACATTGACCCTGGAAGGCCCAAGACATCACTCATGATGATCATGACGTCATCTAGCCTTGTGGATGTCTTGGGAGGCAGATTTGGCAGTGTTGGCATGTGTGGCAGGTTGGAGAAGCCCAAGGAGGGCTAACGTTTTTCTCCAGGATGTTGCATTTTCCCTAGAAGGGGCTAACTTCACCCTAAAAGGGGCATGAAATCTCTCTTTAGCTTTATTAGGGTTTAATTTTGAACATGTAATGTAAAACAATATGATTTTTAGTATTTTGGCCTTGTCGGCCTTTTTATGACCTAAAAGTGAGATTAGGTCATGGTACTATATAAATTGAGGGTTTTTACTCTCATTTCTTCATCATCACTCACTCACTCATTAGTGAGGTCTGAAATTTGCACTACACTTTAGGTTCTTGGCCAAAATTGTGAGGCGCACTTGCTGAAGGAAGGAATTTTTGGATTTCTATTGGCATTTTTTGGCATATTTCTTGATGGAAGGTGTTACAACTAGGGTGTGCTATGCTATTTCTTGGTGAAAGTAAGTGAATTTCTACAAAACTTCTTAATTGAATGGTTGTATTGTTATTTCTTACATATATTGTTATGATTTGTTGAATAAACCCTAGGTGACAAGTAGACATTGTAGGTCCTTGTCGCATGTCCCCATCAAAATTTTCAACCATTATTTGAAGAGAGAAAGAGCCTAGCCTTAGATAAACTCTATTCCTCCTCTTCTTTGCTAGCTGTTTTACTTTCTTGAGCTAAGAAGAAGTAGACGCATCAAGGCCTAGTTCCCCTACACCTTGATGAGCCGATTTTTCTAGGGTTTGATGGCAAAGCCTTGCCATAGCAACACGTTCCCTGCAAAACCTATTGTCTTAGTCTTATGCCACTTTTTGAGCTAGTTGTTTTTCCCATTGACCTAAGGAAGGAGGAGAGAGCACTAAGGCCTAGTTCCCCTACACCAAAGTGAGCATCTCTCCCATAGGGTTTTGACCTTGAGGCCTTGTCGTAGAAACAATTCAAGGCTTGACCCTCTCGTCCTTAGTCTGTACTATCTTCCTTGATCCTTCAGCTTCTGCGTCCTCCTTTTGACTCCATTTACCCTAGGAACGCACTGATCTAATACCTAGCCTGTGAGTACTATGATCAAACAATTGATAATACTTTGAACAAAACCTTAACTATTCTAACCCTAGCCTAAGACTAACCCTACTAACTGAATGTTGCCATCATCTCTTGCTATTAACATCATATGGCAACTATCATCTTACTTGTGAGCAATTGAATGGTTATTTAAGGGCATTACTTGAATGAAATATTGATTGTTAACATTGAATGCCACGTTTTCTTAGCATTTATTGAAGAAGTGACTTTGTGCATCATTGATATTTTATAAACATTGACTTCATCAATATTCATTATTCAATTGCTTATAAATCAGATAGTCATTGATTACATGAAGTACTAACCAGGTGAGTAAG
>SNQJ01S0006485.1:108611-120338 GCA_010110895.2 Picea sitchensis
CCCAAATTAACAATGACACTACAGGGTCAAGACTCATAAACAACATGGTGTCTCCACATATATGGTTGGCCCAAGAGCACATCACAGACATCCAGTGGGGAAACATCACATAATAACTCATCCTTGAAGGGTTGGATGTCATATGATAATCGACACTATTGGCTGACACAGAGATCTCATCCTTGGCGAAGCCACCCAATGTTGTATGGTTGTGGGTGTGGTGTTTTTGACAATCCCAACTGTTTGACGACCTCTGCTGAGATGAGGTTCTTCTGGCTTCCGTTATCAACAATACAATGCAGCAGGGTCCCTTTCACCCACATCTGTGAATGAAAAAGGTGCTCCCCCTCTTTAGGATCTATTGGTTCTTCTGGTTGAATTGTTGCGGTAGTGACAATAGCAGTGGTGTCCGCGTCAATGATCTGTCCTTTACCATTATTTTCAGAATCGGATTCCGAATCAGGGTTTGGCTCTTTGTCTTTGATCTCAGCCACCAATGATTGTTTCGAGCGACATTCATCGGTGTTGTGTGAGGGGATTTTGTGGAACTCGCACCATTTTTTGGTGTCCTTCTTTTTCTTCCCCTAACCCTTCTTTTCCTGTTTCTTGGACTGGTTTTCGGGAGACTGTTTGTTAGGGCTATCTTTGTCATACTTCGGTTGTTGCGGATTTGCATACCCGAACTCCTATTTTTTCTAGTGCTTAAATTTCTGCTCGATTTTAACAGCATATCGATAAGCAACACCGAGTGATGAGATGTCCAGAAAATACATTTCGGTATGGATGTATATATGTAGAGCCCCACGGTATTTCAAAACCAAATGTCGCTCGGAGTCTTTGATACCCAGCTTGGTGCACAAGGTATGGAAGGTATTGGTGAACTCTGGAACTACTTGGCCCCTCTCTTTCCATAGTGTGGTCCATCTCATGTACTGGTCCTCATAGTTTCCAACAGGGTAATACTGTTCCTTTACCACATCCACAAAAAAATCCCATGTGGGATTGGCCCCATATATTCCAGACTCCTCTGTGGAACTTTTCTCCCAGTAAGTTTCCCACCAATGTTTGACATGGGGGATAGATTTAAGGAGTGCGAAGGTGATCTTTTCTTTGTCGGAAAAATTGTGAACGGAGAAATAACCTTCTAGCAGAGTTAACCATTTTTCTAGGGCTTCTGCATCTATCTGTCCTTCAAATACAGGAATATCAAAATTATCTTGTACCTTGAAAGGCGAGGTGCCTCCAAATTTACCTCTTGATGAATATGCGCCTGATGCTATTAGCAGGCGTTGAAGGATGTGGGAAAAATTCTCCATCATTTCGTCCCTCTGTCGCGTGAGAGCTTGCTCAAGCAACAGATTGATAGGATCGTATGCTCCGTCATTTTTATTTTCTTCTGCCATTGAGGGTTTATTGGGTGTGTGAGAGAAATTGTCTTCAAGAGAGACAAGCTCGAGACCCAACTTGCTATACTCGTACCTCGTCGAGGACATGCACTGAAAAAATGATCAAGAGTATCCTGCTCTGATACCACTGATTCAGATTATTTTTGGCACGAAATGCGAGCGGAGATATAATAAAGAAATGAACAGAGATATCACAGATATTCAATAATATAACATAAATGTATCATAGATGCAACCATAAATACAGATATATAGTAATACATGATTTCTATTAATGAAAGAAATGTACAAAGATTGTAAAAATACAAAGTGAAAGACTCGCTAGAATGGTGGCAGCTTATCTCTGAGAAGAGATGTGACGGCTACTCGCATTCACAAGAAGGTGGTTACAATGAGGCTCTGAAGGCATTTTTACAATAAAAATGAATGCAAAAAACCCTATACATCCAAAAACCTAACCCTAGGAGATGAAGCGCCAAAAGTCATGTGGGCCCCGTTTTGGTAAGTGAGTACATCAACTTCCCGGGGTCGTAACTTTTGCATACGATCTCAGTTTTAGGCGTGTGATAGCTCGTTGGAAAGGTATTGTTGAGGAGATTAATTTTGGGGGCTCAATTATTCTTTGGGATGTCATTGAGGACCTTGATCTCTAAAAACCTTCATTTGGGCCCTCAAAATGGCCCCGGAAGTTAAAAACTGCTAAAAATAGTAAATTGCCAAAATTGCTAGAAAATTGTTTTCGGCCAGTCAGAAAAGGTGGGTGGCCACCGATATCCACCTGGATCACAATCTATAAATTTGTCTCTGGAGGATGAGAAGATTCTAGACCAAAATTAGTTTGTTTAGAACTATAATCTCGAGATCGAGTGGCTACATCTATTTTCGCATTGACCATATTGATACATAAATGGTTGCCATCTTGCGACTGTTGGTTTTGACCTCCACCAACTGCATTTCTAGATTTTGAGGAGATCGAGGCTAAGTGTTGATTATGTGGGAATGGATTCATCAACAAAGCGGGCGATTGAGCTAATAGCCTCATAGCTTCTGCAAGTTTGGGGTTCAAATGGGTAAGGTGATCATCTGTGCAAATCTTATAGAGAAACTTCACCTTACGTTTTTCTCGTTTTCCCTCTCCAACATTACTACCCGTATTCTCATTATTATTATTTTCCTTGGATTTATTACCATTTTTCCTACCCTTACGGTTATTACGTCCTTTCTTCTTATTCCCTCCTAGTTGTTGGCTACCATTCGGGTTGGTCGATGATTTCACTGAGTGTACATCCGTCGAATGAGTGGGGTTGGAAGACACAGATGAGGCTAGTCCTCCTGCAGACTGGCTTAAAGACAACTCTTTAAACTGGTTTTCCACCGAGTGTGTGGACTTTACATTGATGGAACCTACAATTCCATCGGCATGAGGTCTGGGATTTTTCCTAGGGTCATAATTAGATCGTGGTGTGTCAGGAAGGAGGTGGTATAACAACCCAGACTGAGCATATATCAAATCTAACTGTTGGTCTCTAAAGATAGCTTCTTCCTTAGTGGTAACCCCAAAAGTAGAAACATCCTTCGAGATAGAAGCGTGCAAAGACTTAAGAAACCATTCTAAAAGAAATTTCAGGGATATAGGGGTCTTAATCAACCTCTTCCATCTATGCCACTCATGGATGTGGTCTGAGATATGAGTTGCGGTATCCTGGCGTAAAGTAGAAAACAAGTCTAAACCAGCATCATAACGAATGGGAAACTGGAAGTGGTTAAGAAAGACCATCACCAATTGACTAAAAGTCCCATATGCCCCCCTTGGTAGCTCAATATACCATTTTGCAACAACTCTGATAAGTCTGCATTGAAATAATCTCAAATGAATAGAATCGTCATTAAGGGAGTTTGATGAGCACCAGAGGTGAAAGGTAGTGATGTGATCACCTGGATCCTCTCCATTATTACTCTCAAACTTTGGGATGTTCGAAGGAAGTTTGGAGGGGACCAGGGGCCATGTAGGATGTAGGATCGTGACTCACATGGTCATTCATTAACTTAGACAAATATGGCATATTAAGCGTGGCCAGAAAAGGGAGATGGGGTTGTGACATCTGGCCCCAACCTCTGGAGAAAGATTTCACTTTTGGACTCAAAGGCCATCAAGGGTTTGGTTAAACATGATGGCCCTATCTGACATTATAAGGCCCTCCTCTAGGCTGATTCATATAAGGTTGGTTAGGCATCATTCCAGTTGGACAAGTCCAAGGATCATCATAGAAAGAGAAGTTGATCTATGATTCGATTGAGCAGTAGAATTTGCAATAGAAGCATATTGCAGAGAAGACAGGGGGATACATAACCATAGGGGGAGTCATTATTCCCATGATTCTAGGAGGAAATATCCCTATACTTGAAGAAAAGAGCAAAGAGGCATAGTTATAGGGGGAGCAATGATCATAGGGGGAGAATGAGCGATATATCTTCAGCATTACATCAGAGTGATACCCCTTGTTCAAAAGGGGAGAGATTATTCAGAGGAATATCAAAGGAATTCAAGCAGGGGAGCATCCCCAAGGAGATTTCAAGAAGGGGGAGTAGCCCCAAGAGGAGAATGATCATTTTCCATTGATGTCAAAGGGGGAGAGATAGTCACATTGATGTGATAGATGATTACTAATGTGGAGAGATAGTCACATTGATGTGATTGATGATTATTGATGTGGAGATATAGTCTCATTGATGTGATTAATGACTATTGATGTAGAGCATGCCTTGTCTACATGTTGACATCAATGATTGGTGTTGACATCAATGTTGGTATTTCCATCAATGCCAAAGGGGGAGATTGTTGGATCATGTTGTCATTGATGCCAAAGGTTTAATTAATTGATGTCAAGTGATTGATTGATGCTAAAGGATTGATTGATTGTGTATTTTCCTTCATGAGAATGGATTGATGTCAAGTGAAATCATAGTCATATGATTTCATTGATATGATGCATATATGAAGATGGATCAATGAGATGTCATCGATACATGATACATAGATGAAGATGGATCGATGTGTTTCATTGGTATATGATGAATTTTTGGATTGATGTAAAGATGAATCATTATTGTATTATGATGGTTGATAAGGTGCACAAATGGATGAACTCCAAAGTGGTCCCCTTATGGTAAAATCCCTCACAGGAAGACACTTTACGGTTGAGTTATATGTTGAGTGCTCAACACACCCTAAACGTTCTGTGACCATTTCCTTTTGGGTACCACCTTGTTTTCCACCTTTGATTGTTCTTTCTTTGGTCTAAGACTAATAATGTGCCTATATTATATGTTTCATGTCTTAATTTTCTCTTGAACATACAAAAAAGAACCATCTTAAGAGACACAACGACTACTCAAGGAATTAACGACCCACAATTTTCCTGACTCCCTAGAGAAGTTCAAGATCAGAAAAAGATTAAGGTGGCGAAAATCATTTTGAGAAGTCAAAGTAGCCGAGTACCAACCTTCGCCGACGTCAGACGATAGTAGTTTGTCTTTCTTATGAACAACCTCCGAAAAGATTTCACCGAAGGTTGATCTTTTCAGTTTTGACAGAGAAGTGTAATCATGAGCACCGCACAAAAGAGAAGTTCCACCTCCGACCGCCGACACCCGAAACATTCCCTTAATCACCAATCCAATTTTCATCGGTATTGGGAGTTTTATCAAGAAGATAGCAGTATGTATAAACCATCTAAATAGTAGTCGATCCCCGATCTTTATGAAGGTAAGATGTGACGTGATGTTTAACCCCTAGCTATGTCAAGTACTCTGCTTTCAAAGCTTTAGTTAATTTGTAGATCACGCATTAGTTACTAGATCGTGCGCGAATCAAAAGGGAACCATTAAACTCACTGATACAATGCATCTCCATCCGCTCCTCCACCATCAAGAAGTTAAGTTTCAGTGGCAGAAATCCGATAATGGTTTATTTTGAAATCTGCATTTATCACCCATATTAACTAATTGATATGACTAGTAGTATCTCCCAGTTATATTATTTCGAGTCATTTTATGTCATCCCACTCTATGCGGAAAGGAATTCAGAACAAATAGGAGAACGCAGCGACCAGTCCAGAGGAAGCATCCAAAGTCCAGTGAGTATTAAACAGTTATCTTAGCAAGCATTGCAGGTATGGGTTCTCTTGTGGTTTTATGCTTCATTTGTATATGTTCTCACCCGATGTTTCTCTATATACATGTTCTAAGGGTGGCTTTGATTGTAGGGATAATTCCTCCAAAGAAGCCATCAACCAGGAAATCACCACGGGCGCCAAAGTTGCAAGAATCCGAAATAGGAGAAGGCTCCTCCCCAATAGTTGCAAGACAATTAGAGTTCACTCCTAAGCCAGTGTCCATCATCAAGGCGATCACCAAGGATCCCTTTGTCCAGCCCCCAACTTTCAGGGATACAGAGGCAAGCATTGGAGCAAAGACAACTTTTCCTCGCTGGGAAGAAGTCTTCAAGATGATTAAGAAAGAAGAACCCCTCGAATATACTCCGCACAGTGACCCTGATACAAGGAAGCTCGATGACAAGGTCCTCCCAAATATTCATAGGGCTTATCTACGTATGGTGGCGAGCCGGTCTCCGGTTTTACCTTGCGTCGAGCTCTTAAAGTGGCTCATTGATGACATCGATGCACATAAATTTTTTATTAATGATGACAATAGCGAATGAGTTGGGGTTTTCCTACCATCATAAGTTTAGAAATACTACAAACTCAATGAGTTTGGAGAAAAGTTGAGCATTGATTTCGTGTTGAGTTTCTATGCCTCTCACGACACTAGTAAAATCATGGCATCCTGGTGGAGGGAAGACAAGAAATTCATGAACCTAACTTCTGGCTGGTACCCGATGGTCAATCTCAGGGAACCATATGCCTATCTCATGGCACTTCTCTGCAGATTGCATGGGGAGAAAGACTGTTCCTAGTTTTTGGAATCTTGGATGCCTCTGGCTTTTACAGTCGCCATTTCAGGCACCGTTTTCAATTGGGGTGTTATCATCTCTAAACAGTTGAGCACCTGCATAAAATAGGCCCAGGCGCCAAAGGAGGGAGATACCCCCACCTTCTACATGGCTTTGTATATACTGGATATCATATGCACCACGAACGCTTTTGCTGAGATGAAATTGAATTGGCACCCTTCAGAGCTCACAGTCCATGTATACTACAACATCTTCTGGGAAAACAGGTACAAGAAATTATTTGTTGTTATCTGTGATCAATTTATTGCGCCCATTTACTTTTTTCTCTTTAAGAAAGAATGCCCTATATTATTAGGCAAATCAAAGAAGGTCATAGTTAAAATTAGTCACTAGTATTTGGATGAACGAAAAACCTACATCAGGATATTCGGCACCATAGGGGCACCACATTTATTGCCCATTTATGTTCCTGACTGGCTAGTGTTAGGAGAAATTTGCTATCAAACCATCATACAAGGATACAATACAACTTTAGTAAAATAAAAGAAGCAGGATTTCATACTATATGGGTTTCATATCGGCTTCTGCATGGTCAAAGACATCGCGCATGCTAAACAACCTGGGCTAGGTCAATTGGAATTTTGGTTCCAAACTAGTCGATTTCGCAAACATGATCCCAAGGGATTGGTCCTACAGCATGCATCACATGTATCATCTTGTTGGCCTTATGCCCATGATCGGTTTGAGGATGAAATTTTCATCGAGAATGCTCAAGACTGGGATATGGTGGTAGCCAGGAAGCCTAATCCTAGAGGAACTAGGTTTAGAGATATGAGCTATGAAGAGCAGGCCACATTTTTGGAGAAATCAGTTCAAGGAGTTGATCGATTCCCTAAAGAAAAAGTAGCATATGAATTGGAGGAAGAAACAAATGATCCCCAAGAAGACATTGAGATCATAGAAGCTCATCAGGGATCCTCGGTACAAATCAGAGATTTCCCTGAAGATCAAATGACTCAAGAGAGTGGTGCACTTTTATACCAACAAGCTCAGCTACTAATGAAACATATGCAGGATAACCTGCATATTTCCATAATTCCTGGGATTTCAACTACCATCTGAAGCATCCCAACATAACCAAGTGATCCTGGTCTCACAGTCGTCGATGGCACCAATGGGTCGAGCAATCCCAAATCTATGATATCGCCAATTGATTCCTCGAGAGAAGGAACAACTCAACTAGAGATGGGCTGAGTGTCGATATAAACATAAGTGCCCAACCCCTTGAGCACGCTTATACACATATACAGTGACGACGAGAGCACAGAGCCCTCTCGTGGTACCCCGGTGAACATCCAAGAAGAATAAGGTCCTGAAAAGACCCCTTCCCCAAGTCCTAAAAAGTTCTCTTCTATTGGGCCCAGGGTTCAGGACCAGGGAGTCCCACATAAGGAAGCTAAAGCTGAAGGTAATCTCAATATAGGAAAGTTAGATGAATCAGAAATATATGTAGGCCCGAGTGACGAGCCTTCGCAGAAGTAAATTGGCAGTTCCACAATTGATGAGCAATTAAGTGACAAGTCTATTCCCAACACCTCTATCTTTCCCAATACCCAGATCCCCGGTGAGCGACAAGTAGAAGTTGGATCTACAAGGTGGAACAAATAAGTTCGAGAGCCCACTCTCGAACAAATATACATTGTGGGAAGCTTGGGAAACAATCTCACATGGGGCGATCAGCAGATACCAGACTCGGTAGATGAGGTCACAGACATCTATGCAATATCCTATGATCAAAAGAGAAAGGCTATCGTACAGAGGACTGCAAAGAAGAGAAGAATCACCTTGGATCAGTCCATCATAGTCATCACTGAGGAGAATTTAATCGATACAGTAGACGCCCGTACATTTGAGTTGATTGGTGTGGTAAAATCCCTCTCAGAGGCCACCCAGGACAGAGCCAGGAGAGATGAAAAGGAACTTGCCGCCGCCCAAAAGGAGCTCGAACACTTGCGCAATCTTGTCGATTACTATAAGGGTTCTACACAGACAATTTTGTATTTAAAATATGAGTTCAGTAAAGTTTACGATGAGTTGAGGAAGGAAAGACACCTATTAATCTCGAATATAGCCGAATTCCAAGAAGACACTCTCATGGAACTCACGACATGTAAGGAAATGGAACGATGGTATGAGAAGGCGCAACAGGTGGTGGAGAGGCTTGAGTTTATTAAGGCAGTTGATAAAGGCCGAGAAAAATAAGACCACGAAATTTGGCTAGTAAGTAAAAGAAGTCTCAATCACATGAAGCGATCAGCTGAATACTGGGCCAAAATGTCTCAAATCCCACACAAAGAAATCCAAGAACAATGGTCCAGGTGTCAGAAGCACTGGGATAAAATCAATAAAATAATGAAAGACATCAGACTCCCCGAGTATGGTACCCCCGATATGTTTATAAACCTAAACAAAATAATCAATCTGTGCACCGAACAAGATGCGTTATGGGTCGAAGAATGCGCAAGGGTCAGTGATGCAAATCCAGGGCAAGTACAACAGTTCATAGGACATCCAATCAAATCCAGAACCATGCTTCAGAAATTGAAATTCAGCCTCTCGCAAAGTATCGGGTGCACGCAACAGACATCATAGGAATATATGCATCTTTAATGGAACAACACAGATTTCCATGGGCCAACACCTGTGAAGAAATATTTATCAGATGGTCTGATTATGAAAGAGCCCACCCTTTTTAAGAAACAACTCGGGTGGAATGTTGAAAGACTGCTAGATGATAACGCCACGTGGTGATTTTTGATTAGCTCAAATTATATTTTACTATTAATTATTGTTAAGACTTTATATTATAAATAGGGACATCAACCGATGGCTATGGGTCAATGGTTGTTGTAAGAATTCTTTTTCTTTTGGTTGTTGATAATTATTTTGAGACTACTATGAATTAAGAAGCCCTTCTGGACCAAAGACAAGCTATTTTTCATCAGATGTATGTGATTGGAGTTAGAGAAGAATTACTTCCTTTCTTGTTCCATGAATGTTGCAGTGAATGAGTAAGAGCAATTAATTCTATTGTCAAGTTATCTGGTGCAATTTTTTGATGTTCTTTGCTTTAAATGATGAAAATAAATAGTTGTGCTTCTATGTGATGAATGTCCTGGTAGATGAATTATTTTTCTTACCATGATCTTGATTACATATGTGTTTCTTTTTCTATATGCTAATTAGTTTACCTCAACTATGTGATGAGTTTCTTGGTAGATGAAATATTTTGCTTGCCATGATCTTGATTACATATACATATTCTTTCTATTAAGTAGTTTTCTCAGACAGTAGTCGGATGCTCGTTAGGTTAGAGTATTAGTACTAGGCCCTCTGGCATAAGATCGATGTCTGCATGCTTGAGCAACAAGTTATCCCAAGCTCAACCCCTTCCCAATAGTTAAAAAAAAAAAATTGTCTTTGTCAAGTTGGTTTATACTAGCTTGCATATTTCGTACCATCCCGCCCCCATCTAAAAGAGAATATAGAGAAGAACTATCCCAAGTGAAGGAAGAGCCTTCACTCAAAAACACAAAATCTCATCGATAATTTGGTCAGATCGTAAGATCTGGAGAACCATTCCACTCCAAATGCTACAACGTCTAATTGGGTCTCGGTGGTAGGTTTGGTTCATGCTGTTGAGTCAGGGGATTTAGGCCCCATCAACATTATCCTAGAAGTATGGTTGGAGAAACCATGCTTATATGTGGAATAATGAGATGAAGATCAGTGAATTTGTTGGTGAAACTATCTTAGATGGATAGTTCTTGTCATGCCATTTTCGGTGGTATGTGGAATGTCACATAATTCCTCATGGTTTGAGAGTTATCACCCTATGAAGATGAAGGACCCTCATATGTAGGCTTGAAGCCCCAAAGGGTCAAAGAAGTCAAAGATCTTGCAAAGAAGAAATTATTATTTAAATGGTAAAGAAAAGTGACAAAGTCAAGGAGGAATATTTAAATGGAGAACTTTCTAATTATGGAAAGTGGTTAACCTTAAAATAGGTTAAGTGACCTAGAAATAGGTTAAGTGACCTAGAAATAGGTTAAGTGACCTATAAATGGGTTAAGTGACTTAGAAGTGGTTTAAGTGACCTAGAAGATGCCTCTAAGGAAGCCACTTGGAGAGTATAAATAAGAGGTAAGGGTCTCTTGTGATATATATATTTTTTGTATCTCTTGTGTGTATTTCTTGAGTATGTATTGAAGATATATTTTGAGAGAGAGGAGATATGGAGGATCGCATGGATGCATCAAAGTTTCGGCAATTCTGATATCATGACGAAAAAAGTCTCGAAATTTCAGAAACCCTAGTTTCTGAGGTATACACGGGTTCTAGTGAGCCAAGGCATGTACATACTCGGGATGAATGAGGACAGGGAGCGTACAATGGATGAATTCATGAAGACTTTTGGTTGAGCTGATGACAAGCTCTTGGAGACTAAAGCAGGTTCCATATTTGCATTCTATGGGATCAGATCTACCATAGAAATTCTGGTATGGTTACATTCTTGTCTTGATGGATACTCTTTCTTGTTGTGTAGTGAATTCTTAAGGAATTATTGGTATGGTTTTTTTGATGTGGTTTGTGTTGGTTGATGGAGTGAGAAACACTCTTATGATTCATTACTAATATTATTTCTATATTATACTGGTTTCTTATACATGATGAGTATCATTCATATTGTATGGTTGAGAAGCATGAGTTAGTTGTCGGAGAGCTTGGATGTGTTGTGATTGGTTATGGGTTAGTTTGGACAGTGAAAGACAAAAGATAATGATGAATTGGTTGCATAGGATCTGAGTTGATATTGAAGAGAAAAACCTAAGTAAATCTGATGTGATATGTAGGTTGTATTACATACTGGTCACGTACATACACGAACTATACTTCCGGTAGGGTGCATACATACGTGTGCTGCACTACTGACAGGTTGCGTACCTGTTGACAGATTGATTATTTTTTAGGATTGTTGCCTCATCTCAATTGGTGTTGAGGTTGTAATATGATTCTTGCATTATAGAGTTGGTTCTCTTGTAGATTTGTACTCTATTCATTTTTTGTTGATAACCCAAGGATTGTAGTCCGTAATAAAAAGAAAATTGTACATACATATTGTGTTCCTTGTGGTGATGATTTGTTGATATATGTTGCTAATATATGTTCACATGTAACTAATTATAAATGACAGCAGTAAGTAATGAGTAAAGGGTGATTTCTAACTTATGGTTTTTGTGAAGGGGAATTTTTGGAGAAAAATATCCCTACATTGTTCACCCCCCCCCC
>SNQJ01S0006486.1:0-52641 GCA_010110895.2 Picea sitchensis
CTTAAGAGGGTCATTCCTCCTCGTACAGGGTTATTAAGACTTGCCCATTCAAGTCCTTTTTCTAGGTTCTTGGAAAACCTCTCCAAGGAGGGAATCTCTGTGAGGAGATCTATACCGGGGCATTCCCGGAGACAGATAAGGGTCAACAGCTTCCTGAGAATGGGATGGAAGCCTAACTTAGTTCAACCTAGGCATAAGTAGATTCATTTATCAACGTAAGTCGTGCATGGTTTCCTCTGTTATAAGCATATATCTATAAATTCTTATCAAAACACTGCACATACATTCTTACACTAAAATCATTCACAATTTCACAGTTCTATGAGCATATATATCAGTATATGAATTTTCAAGATGCAATATGTAAAACATTTATTAGAACTACACCAGAAGTGGGTACAACTGCTGAGAGGGGTGCTCGTTTCCACCCAACCGTAGGCTCAGTGATTCCCGACGGATTTACCACTAGCCACCCCCGAGCTGAGACCACGGTGCTCTGAGACTACGTCTCTCTGTCTGCCAGTGACCAGGAGCGAAGGTTGCAGTCCTTCCTCTCCACTATCACTCACTCTGCGTAAAAAATGCCAGAGTTCCCCTCGCGTCTGCCCCCCTTTTTCCAATCGCTTCTACCTCACGCCTTATCCTATCGCGAGGTTGCGTGTGGCGCGATTCCCCTCGCGTCTGATCAGGCCCGACGACTCTACGGATGGGCTATTCACCATCCCATCCATCATTAATCCATCCACCCACCAGCCTGCGAGGCATTAAATTCGGGGCCAGCGAGCCGCTTTTGGTTCTCCGGGCCAGTGGAGTCCAAATACGGTGTTAATTCTCAGTGGAAGTTAATGCCACCTTTCCAGGTGCCTTCCACCGCCATCGTGGTCTCTTTTCTGCACATCCCCTCTCAGCAATCCTGCAATAATTCAAAATGTCTTTCACATTCATTAGCCTTTTCCTCAAGGTCCATTTACATCACATATTCATATTTGTGAGTTCGCCATAGTTCTTGGCCAGTCCAGTTATATTTACAAGCTGGGGGAAACAGGGTGTTACAAGCAGTGACCGGACTCATGGCAGTGATGAATTGTGGCATTTGAGACCAAGGTCCAAGGAAAGATTGGTTTTGAGAAATTGCAGGCCAGAAGGATCCTAGCTTACACCCTGTCCCTGTCCGACATGATAGTATCCTCCTCCATATTGATTCATAGAGGGTTGTAGGGGCATCGACACCGAGGAAGTTTCTTGCGAAGAGAAAGTGACATGACAAGGGTTACTCATGTGAGGATATATGTTGCCCCCAGATGAATGAAATTCGTGAGGGGGGTTGCCCATACTATAAAAATAATTCCCCCCAGATGAAACACCAGAAGGCAGACGAAGGTTCGCCATGCGAAAAGTGTTCATAGGAATCGACATAGCAGAAGAAGGATAAGTGGACGGAGTGTAACAAGTAGAATGATTGCTTGATTGGGCACTTACTTGTCGCATAGTGGATTCGTAGGAAGGAAGATTCCAACCTCCTACCATAAGAGGTGTTTGAATTGATTAGAGACCCAAGGCACAAACCAAGTGTTATAATTCTGCATACCATTATAAAAAACAGACGGATTTTCTCCCATGAACGTCATGGGGGGTAGTAGTAAATGAGGGAGCAAAAGGAACTCCACTATCCATGATAACAAAGACTCAACACGAAATCCTATGGTCAACTAATAATCAAAGAGCATACCAAAAAGTCAAACGACCAATATGCATGCAAACGGGCTAAAGTGGCTGAGTGGCCTCCCTCGCTAAAGAAGGTATGCCTCGTCCAAGAGGGACCTGAGAGTCATCACTAAAGTTTGGAGGTAACAAAATCATTTATAGGGGCCTTCGTGGGCTTAACAACCAGTCGTTCAGATCCCCCCAGAGAGGTAATCCTCCATAAAGGCTGTGTGTTGTCCGACCCCTATCTGACTCAGGGTACAAACATAATAACCCCTGCAAGTAACCTATGAGATACCTAAGTCAAGCAACTAATAAACCACTGTATAATCGATGCACAGGAGAGCAGTTGTAAGTTTGGATCACTGTATGGGCAGGGTAGCAAAGCCCGAAACCTTGAAAGCACCGCTTCTCACAGAGGTATGGGTACTAGCAAGATCCCCAAATATGAATAAATCCATAGAAATATCTCTGACACTAGGTGAGTATCCAGGGGTTATCCCTTCAACTAACTTCGCGCGACCTCATGATTAACTTCGGTGTGAGCGGAGCCTCCTAATCTTACCAATTATACAATGGACTTCTCAACTCCCTATCTCAGACACATATGTTGATTTAATTGCCTTGGAGAAGTTTACTCACAAAATCCTATTTCAAGGCACTAAATCCTAGACTAGTTTGTGCACCCTAAAAATAAAATAGAGACTAATCAATTTTAGTTTAAAGCGTAAATTTTATTGGCCGTGATTACTCAAAAAAGTATGGAAGTGAAACTCATGATGTTATGACTCTGCAAGAAAATAAATATGAATACAATGCAAAGTCTATCTTTAACTTTTTCAATGAATGATATGCTAATAAAAACAGTGCAATTTTCAATTTCAACTCTGCAATTTAGAAGTAAAATGCAATCTTCCACTAGATGCACTAAGCTAATGATAAAGTTTCGAAGACAAAAATTCCAACCAATGCAAAATGCCTATCTTTTTGTATTTTCAATATATTAAAGAGAAAATGCATGGACTGAAAAGCAACCTGATATATAAATTCTACTGCGTATAAACAAAATAACTCAAGCAAAATACCAAGCAGCCAAGCAAGCAACCTAGGGTTCAATGAAAAATCAACTCCAAACAGGTTTCCTGTCAACCTAGAGAAGCTCAACAGGCACTACAGAGACCTAAGAAGGCTCAACAAACATCAAATCCCACCCAGCAGTCACTAAACCAAGAAAAAAAGCAATTGAAAGTGGTATACACGGTTGTTTAGGAGAAAAGTGCGTATATACACAACTTGCAGTGAGACAAAACGCTTGTATACGCGACTGTCAAGGCAAAAGGAGCATACAAGCTTTAAAACAAGGCCAGGCAAGGAAAAAAAGGCTCAAAACTCAGACCCAGAGTGAACAGAATCTATCAAGCAGTGATATGACAAGAAACACAAAGGAAAAAGAGCAATGCAAGAAGAAAAAGTACTTCAACCCTTAGAAGGAAGATCTCTCCCCAGTGGAGTATCCAATTCTGTTACGAGGGAAGAACTCTCTATGGCCAAGGGTAAACCACTAGAGACAGGTATGATTGCAGAAATCAACTCAATTCCGTTGTATGCTATATAAACTAATATGCAAGATAAGAAAGAGGTCTACCTCGATCCAACGTTCGATGATGTTCCACCATTGAGAACTTCGACCCAAAGCTTTATACCTGCAACAAGTTCTCAACAAACAAACATAGCAAGTACATAGCGATAATATAAAGGGGTTAGCACATTAGATAACATAATCCATTAATAAACATTACAAACATGCCCATGGATAATAATCATATATTTTCACGATACCAATAGGATGAGAAATGAGTATTTCTATTAATAATTGATCAGCAGAAGTGACAACATTACAGACTTCCGTGTCAGCACAATTCGAAACCAAGAAACCAAGTTCCTTCCAACTAGGCCTCCACCACTTCAATCCTCCACCAAAGGCAAGCTCATAGGAGAGAGACAATGAGGTTCTCTCAACAATAGGGAAAGAGCTTGGGGGATGAACACTGTGTTTAGACTTGAGGGACAAAGGGATGCATACTCAATATGAAGTAATTTCTCCAGAGTAACTTTGCTTTCAAAGTTGAATGCTTTCTCTTTCTTTCCATAGCTCGGAATTGTGCTCTTATAGTCTTCAAAATGCAACTGAAGGGCCGAGTCAGAACGTTTCTAGTATGTGGAAGGCCAAGGATCAGAGATCTCCTGTCGTGACATGGAAACCCGACTCCATTTTTGTATTTTCTGGCACAAATCTCGATGTACGCGGGCTGTAGTGGATCAACTTGCGTATACGCATGCTGTATAGTAGATAGGGCATGTATATGTGGAAAAATATGTATTTTTAGCTCTGGATTCATAAAAAAAGGATGACAAGTCTGCATAGGGAAATGGAAAAAGGCCCTCTATGCAAGATTGCAATGGTGAGGCAAATCTTGCTATAACACAATTGGCTGGATGTTTGTTGCTAATTTCATAGTATTTGGTGGGTAGTTCTGATAGTTTAGGCCGTTTGTATTAACGAACAAAGGCCCGCATGGGCTAGAACCGTTTCCATTTAGTTCAATTAATAAAATAAAAGATCCTTTGTTCTCTCATTTACGTGTCAATAATGCTTCTCCCTCATTTGCGTTTTTTGTTAAGTTGTTCCGGTCTCTTTGCTATATCGTTGGACTTTGTTAGCTCGAATTGAAAAGTTGGAAAGAGCTGACTGTGAAAAATGAACTCTAGTCATGAGATTCGATCCTTGGCTTCCTGGATTGTTGTGATGAAACCTTTGAATGTTTAAGTTCAAAACAATAATGAAAACAAACATTTGGTCTGCCAAAAACTGTGACGGGGAATTGTTCATCAATTGTCCCTTCAACAGACCGCCTACGGTCGTGATGTGCCATATCAACAAGGGTTGTGAATGAATCAGTAAGGCACCTTTTACAAGCAATAATATTTGAAGCAAGGTGACATTTGAAGCAATAACATTGTTGACATTAAAAAACAATTGGCACTTGTTTTGGTTGTAGTCTAAATGTTCTACGAAATGTTTTTTCTCAAACGATTTTTTTCGGGAACATTTGCTTTAAATTCGACAAAATATTGTTAGATCCGCAGATTTGAGTGATTATTTCTATATAATCCGAGTGTCCTAGAGAATTTTCAACATGCTGAATCCATTTCTGCTTTTATAAATGGATTTAAATAACAAAAAATAATGATTTCGTGTAGATTTATGTCGTCAAATTCCAAAAAAAAAACCATTTAATAAAACAATTAGACAACGCACTTGTTTTAACTCCATAACAAGGTCGCATGCATATATGTTTCCTTTCATTATGAGGCTCGCTAGGATCATTTAGCTCTGACATAGCGGGTCCATGAAAAGAGGGATGGCCATTAATATCATTTCACCACACATGAATTCAATGGCATGTAACTATGAATCCCTAGCAACCATCCAAACAGTGCCTGATTGAAAAATTATTGCACTTCAATCAACGCTGTGCAATAGCATACGGAAAAAGCCGAATACCCAAATTTGTGTTTTCAATTTCGACTCGTTGTTGAATCCATAGCAGGGTTCAAAATAACCTAAGGAGTTGCACTTTTCTTTCATGATTTCTTCTAGATGATGAGCGAGCATAGGTTTAATGGTAAAGATAAATAACTAAGAAGAAATTCCGGGCGCACTCACTAATAAAACGCTTTTGAGATATGACTTGATCATACCCATTCTAACCATGTCAATAGATGACTCAACACCCGGCAGTTTCAGGGAGTGTATGAAGTATCTTCAATTATGGGAGAGAATATTTCATCATTTTTTCAAGAGCCCATACATAAAGTGGAAATAGATTTTAATCACCATCATATTTGTCGTGTGGCCATCATTTTACATAAGTTAATAAAAAAATTAATGATGATATCACCTTTTTCAAATAACATA
The DNA here is from genome assembly GCA_010110895.2 of Picea sitchensis. Classification (NCBI taxonomy): domain Eukaryota; kingdom Viridiplantae; phylum Streptophyta; class Pinopsida; order Pinales; family Pinaceae; genus Picea; species Picea sitchensis. The sequence goes on from SNQJ01S0006486.1 coordinate 5,684, forward strand.
TCATCATCCAAACCTATGGTATAAGGATAATGCCATACTCCATAAATCCAAAAAAATCATTAGTAAAATATTTATGTCATTAAATATTAAAGAGAGATATGAAATGTATTTTTTAAAAAGGAGTCATGCAAAAAGGACTATAAGTTGGGTTTGTTACATGATATAAACATTTTGGTAATTCGTTCACTTTCATTTTTTAATAAAAAGCCATGTTTGATAAAGGGGTATAGGATTATACAATGGTATACGATAATACATGGTGATGAGTAAGGATCCAATATTTTTGTGATGTTAATATGTCAATTACAAATGCAAAATATGACAGTGTAAATAATATGAGAATGAGGAAAATTAGTCATTTTGGTGATAAGTCAAGAACCACAATAATTATGCCAAATATTGCGTCAATTTTAGTGAGAGTATGCATAATTTTTTCGCAAGCGATTTGAAATGAGGGGATCTTGGCAACGCTTTGCCGGCTAGAAACTGTTGACCAAAATGGTCATCAACACCATTGATTGATCTCATATGTGGCTACCCTATAATGGAAAACATAACTAGCTAAGAGTTGATATAGATATATACATGAAGCATGTTGTCACAGATTTGAATGATTCTAATGAGCCAATAATGTTCAATCAATCAATACCGGGGAACTATAAATTGGATACTTTCTTTGGAGATTTTACTGTTGAAATATCCCCACATGCAGAATCACACATGCAATCCGAAAGCCTTTATCGGACTTAGATTGATGAGCTTGACTGTAATATATTAGGGAACAAAGATATTAACCCTGATGTACAAACTAACCTAGAAGACTAATTCTGATGTACATACTAATCTAGATGTAAAGCCTAACTTAGATGTAGAAACTAATTCCAAATTAAATCCTGACATGTGGACTCTGTTCTTTGATGGGTCCAAGTCTAATGAGGGTGCAGGTGCTGGTTTCATTCTCAAAGACCCCAAAGGTAATAAATCTTTGATATCTTGTAGACTTGAATTCCAATGCACAAACAATATTGTTGAATATGAAGCACTCATTCATGGATTAAGAAAAGCATTGGATATGAAAGTTAAGTTGTTGAGAATGTTCGGTGACTCTAAAGTTGTCATAAGGCAGGTAAGAAATACTATACACTTTATTTCTAGTCATTTGAAACACTACCAACAAGAGGTATGGGATCTATCCAAGAACTTTGATAATTTTAATATCAATCATAGTCCTCATTATATGAATTATGATGTCGATATTTTAGCTAATGTTGCTTCTAAAGTATTTCCATCAAAGGGTATAATGCCTAAAACTTTTTCTGTGGAATTGTTATACCAGCATTTGATACCTAAAAAATATAACAAATTGGAGGGTTTTTGAAGATGATCAGTAGATCATTAGCTTCTCACATATGAAATACACTTTTAGGGACTCGACCATTGATGAACTCCAACATGACCAAGATTTGAACTGTCACATAGAAGTTCCTGTAGAAAGATCAGCTGAGGATAAAAGACTTTCATTGAATGGTATTCCAAAACTAGTGGTAAGGCTAGAAAAGTTATATGATTTACAAGATAAATTCAAAAAAGTAACTAATTGCAAGACAAACAACTCATACATGCAATATGAGGTGATAAACTTGGGAATTGACATTAATCCTCAGATAGTCAACCTTGGTACAAATTGTTCTCCTACATAGAAACATGCCTTCATAAGATTATTTAAAGAATACAAGGATATATTTCCCTGAACATATATGATGATCTCAAAACATTTGATACCAAGATCATTCGACATGTTATACCAATGAAGCCTAACACCAAACCCTTTCAATAGAAGTTGAGGAAAATGCATCCAAACCTAGAACCTATGGTAAATGGAGAATTGATAAGATATTTGTTGTTAAGATTATATTTCTTTTCATACATACACAATGGATAGCCAATCTAGTACATGTCTGAAAGAAAAATGGATATATTAGGTTATGTGTAGACTTAAAAAATTTAAACAGAGCCTCTGATAAAGATAACTACCCTATTCCTCCTATGGAGCATATTTTACAATGTGTCTCTAGATATAAGATGCTATCCCTCCTAGATGGATTCTTAATATATAACCAAGTTCTAGCTGCCCACGATGATAAGTTGAAGACTGCATTCATGACTAAATGGAGAACCTATGCATACAGAAAAATTCCTTTTGGACTAACAAATGTAGAAGAAACTTTCCAAAGAGCTATCAACATAACATTCAGAGGGATAATTGGAAAATGTGTGGTAGTATATCTTGACGATATAACTGTGATTTCTAAAAAAAAAAAGGAGCATGTCCATCACTTAAGGCGACTCTTTGATAGATGTAGAAGGTATGGTATCTCTCTCAACCCCAAGAAATCCATCTTTGTTGTAGATGAAGGGAAACTCCTAGGGTTTGTTGTTTCCAAAGCAGGGATAATGATTGAACCAGAAAGGAAAGAAGCTATCTCTAAGATTCAATTTCCTCATAACAAAAAGTCTACACAATCCTTCTTTGGAAAAATAATTTTTGTGCATAGATTTGTTCCTAGCTTCTTTGAAACTGTGAATCCCCTACAAGATATGATAAAGAAAAACGTTGAGTTCATATGGGGTTCCAAGAAAAAGGAATCCTTCATACGAATAATAGAATAAATAGCAAAGGCCCTAGCCTTATTGAGTCTCAACTTAAAAAAATATTTCATCTTGTATACCTTTTCCTCTGACATAACATTTGCAACTGTTCTCACCCAGAATAATGATGAAGGAAATGAATTCCTATTAGAATTCATGAGTTCAGGGCCACAAGGAGCAAAACTAAATTATCTTGAAGTTGAAAAACAAGCTTATGTAGTCTCCAAGGTAGTAAAACACTTTAGAACCTACCTACTGAAATACAAGACCAAAGTGGTAGTACCTTATTCAGTAGTAAAAAAATTATAGGTACATAAAGACTTTATGAGAGAAGAAAACTGACTAGATTACTGCATTGCAAGAGTATGACCTGGAAATTAAGCCTGCTAAGACAATGAAGGGGAAAGGACTCTGTAAACTTGCAGTACAAGCAAAAGAAACACAAAGTACTTGATCCAAAATGGATCCAGGAACCAAAATGGGTCCAGGAAGGCCTAAAAATCAAAGTTCTCAGAATCAGACGAAACCAACGCCATTGTGTCCATCTCATCGCGTTGATTCCGTCCAAACAATTTTTTCCTCAAACAAACATTGTATGCGAACGCTATTGCGTTCTGATCAAATTCCCAAATAGACAAAAAGTCAATTGGTCAAAGTCAACGTTGGCGTCATCAGGTACGACAGGTGACGTCTAGATGATGTCATTATGGCATCATGATGATGTCATAATGCTGACCTGGCATTAGCAAGAGATGACGCACGCCACTATGATTCGACATTTTCGGGCTGAGTTGGCACTGTACGGATTTGACATGAGTCACTGTACGGATGACATGTGGCAGTCCGTACAGTGATGTGGCCCAATGACAGGATGGCATGTGGCTGTACGGATGACAACTGGGCATACAATAGGTTGATGTGGTAGTGACATGTGGCAGATGACTGGGTTGTATGATGGATGACGTGGCAGGTGACTAGGTAGCTAACTGGGCCTTCGCATCAGCAGTACGAGCCAATCCAAAGGTGACACGTGTCCCAATCACAGGGTGCCACGTGGCACCCCAGATTTGGCCAAGGTTTGCTAGGTAAAAGGTTTGTTCCACCTACGGGGGAATCAAATCCGCAACCTTTGAGATGGGCTACGATTTAACAAACTTAGAGCTACCAACTCTGCTGCATGTGGGTCTTGTTATAACAACGACGCGAAATAAATTTAAGTTTGTGTTGGCACAGTTTAGGGGATAAGCCCCGGTCGGCGGGGGCCAACCCCAACTAACCAGGGGCTGGAGACTAGGGGGCTAACAGAGTTGGTGGAGCAGGTGGGGGATTTAGGGCATGGCCATATGTGCCAACGCCACATGACCAAGAGCGAAAGGTAAAGGGGCTGAGATCGGGGGATAAAGACTAGTGCCAACCAACCCAAGGCCATATGGAGGGTGCACATGCGACCAGTGGCCAGATGAAGGGGGATGTGCCCAATATTTTCCCATTTTTGGGTTTTTCAACTATATGTTATAATTGTTAATGATTTTAAGCCTGATTTTGGGAGATTTTGTCCATTATTAGAGGATATGGAGCCCTTTTTGAGGCCAGATCTTGGGAGGAAGCTGGGAGGTTGTTTCCAAATTCAAACCTATATAAACCAGAGGTTCTTGGCAGCCCAAGAGAGGTTCAGAGAAGGAGAAATGCTGGGGAATTTGACAGTCAAAGCCATTTTTATGCAGGGAAGCCATTGATGAGAGCAACTTTGCAGGCTATTTCTGGGAGCTTCGCTCAACCGTTTTCAGTGTCGTCAGTTGTGTTTGGTTCTTTAGGTCTAGAAGAACACAACTAGACTAGTTTGTAATCCATTTTACACTTTTATGGTGTACTTTTTAAGCTTTGAAGAGAAATAATAAAGCCTCACCCACTGAGACAAAGGCTCGAAGACGTAGGCAATATTGCCGAACTTCGTTAACAATTTTGTTGATTATTTGTGATTAATTTCAGATCTACATATCTTATTATGGATGCCATGTTATATCTTTAATTCTTCCTCTTTCTTCAAATTCCTAAATGGTTAATGAACTCATGCTTTAAAACTTAACCATAGTCTTTAAAAGATCTTTTCGGATCAAGTGGTATCAGAGCATGTGACGGTTGGTTTTTGAGTTTGAATGATTACGAGGGAAAGGCTGAATCGTGGTGAAGGCAATCTTGTTGAAGAGAATCTTGAGATTGGATCGAGAAAGAGAACTTCTCAAAGTGAGAAGATGGCATTGGAAGAGGGACTTTCTCATGACGAGATAGAGTTTTGAAAGACTTTCTTCGCCATGTTGGAGATGGTAAAGGTTTTATATGATGATTACTTGGAGCGGAAGAGACCGATTCTAGGTGAATCTTCGAAGGCCAAAAGTGAAGAAGGAGAGGATCCTCCTAAACCTCCTCCTTCACCTCCTTCTTCTCCATCAACTTCTTCTTATTCAAGTATAAGTTCCAAATCCACCGCAAGAAAACATTCCCATCAACATAAACATGATATGCCTTTACTTAAGCTTGATGTGAAATTTGAATTACCCATGTATGATGGCGAAGTCAATGCAGAGAATCTTGATAACTGGCTCAGACAGATGGAAGTTTATTGCAGTGTGCAACAAATCAAATATGAGGCAACTCAAATCAAATTGGCATCGCTTCGACTTGCAGGCACAACACTCATCTGGTGGCAAAGCAAGTTGCAAAATGACACACAACAAGTGGGTAATGTATTTCCATCATGGTAAGTTTTTGTTTCTGCACTTAAAAATAAATTTTATCCTTTGGGTTATAAAGAGAAGGCTTTAATTGAATGGAAAGGTCTTAAACTAAGAAAGGGACAAATAGTGCAGGAATACACAGATGAATTTCGTAAGATGACATTAATGTTAGACATTCCATTACATACCCAAGAAAATCTTATGAAGTATATAGGAGGTTTACCTGTACACATTTGTAACACTGTATTTATGTTTGGACCTACTAATCTTGATGAGGTTTTTGTTCAAGCAACATACATTGAGGCAAGGAAAACATGAGTTGGTGTATCAGGGGAATCATCTTCGAGAAAAAAGGACAAAAGGAAGTGGAATGGCAGGAAAACAAATTCAGTGGAAAGAAAGGAAGAGAAGCTCTCTTGCAAGCATTACAAGAAAGAAGGGCATGATGATGACCATTGTTGCAATTGCATCCCAAGAAGAGAATGAAGTGGTTCAAAGAGAGGAAAGGGAGGAAAACTGTGATAGCGAGATTTGCCTCACCATTGCTATCTTGCACAGAGGGCCTTTTTCCATTTCCCTATGTAGACTTGTCATCCCTTTTTGATGAATCCAGAGCCAAAAATATACATTTTCCCACATATATTCTCCCTATCAGTTATGCAAGATGCGTATATGCTGGATGCTCCATTATAGCCCATGTACATTTGGATTTGTGCCAAAAAATACAAAATGAAGTCGGGTTTCCATGTCACGACATAAGATCTCTTATCCTTGGCCTTCCACATACTGGAAAAGCACAATTTTGAGCTATGGAAAAGAGGAGAAAGCATCCCTTTGTCTGCATCCCTTTGTCTGGAGAAATTACTTCATATTGAGTCTGCATCCCTTTGTCCCTCAAGTCTGGACATAGTGTTCAGCCCCCAAGCTCTTTCCCTATTGTTGAGAGAACCTCATTGGCGCTCTCTTGTGAGCTTGCCTTTGGTGGAGGCCCAGTTGGAAGGAACTTGGTTTCTTGGTTTCGAACCATGCTGACACGGGAGTCTGTAATGTTGTCACTTCTATTGATCAATTATTAATAGAAATACTCCTTTCCCGTCCTATTGGTATATTGCAAATGTATGATTGTTATCCATGGTCATGTTTGTAATGTTTATTGATGGATTATGCTATATAATGTGCTAACCCATTTATATCATCACTATATACTTGCTCTGCTCTTTTGTTAAGAACTTATTGCAGGTATAAAACTTTGGGTCGAAGTGCTCAACGGTGGACCACCATCAAACGCTGGATCAAGGTAGGCCTCTTTCTTATCTTGCACATTATTTTATATAGCATATGTTGGAATGGAGTTGATTTCTGCAGTCATACATGTTTGTTGTGGTTTACCCTTGGCCATAGAGAGTTTTTCCCTCATAATAGAATTATCGACCATACTGGGGATAGATCTTCCTTCTAAGGGTTGAAGTACTTTTTCTTCCTGCATTGCTCTTTTTCCTTTATGTTTCTTGTCGTATCACTACTTGACAGATTCTATTCACTCTGGGTTTGAGTTTTCATCCTTCTTGCCTTTGTCTGGCCTTGTTTTAAATCATATACGCTCATTTTGCCCAGATAGTCACATATACATGCTTGATGTCTTACTTCAGGATGCGTATATACGCTCTGTTCTCCTGAACAGTCACGTATACCACTTCCCTTTGCTTGTTTGCTTGGTTTAGTGATTGTTGGGTGAGTTTTGAGGATTGTTGAGCCTTCTTAGACCTCTGTAGTGCCCATTGAGTTTCTCTAGGTTGAAAGGAAACCTGTTGGGAGTTGAATTTTTGGGCATAGTCTTTCTCTTTTTTTTTCGTCCTTGTTGTCCTTGAACCCTGGGTTGTTTTCTTGGCTGCTTGGTATTCTGCTTGAGTTATTTCATTTATACACAGTAGAACTTATATATCAGGTTGCTTTACAGTCCATGCATTTTCTCTTTAATATATTGAAAATACAAAAAAAATATGCATTTTTCATTGGTTAACATTTTTGTCTTTGAGCCCTTATCTTAGTTCATTTAGCGAAAGATCGCATTTTACTTCTGAATTGCAGAGTTGAAATTGGAAATTGCACTTCTTTTATTATCATATCATTCATTGAAAAGTTAAAGATAGACTTTGCATTATATTCATATCCATTTTCTTGCAGAGTCATAACATCATGAGTTTCGCTTCCATACCTTTTTGAGTAATCACGGCCAATAAAATTTACGCTTTAAACTAAAATTGATTAGTCACAATTTTATTTTTTAGGGTGCACAAACTAGTCTAGGATTTAGTGCCTTGGAATAGGATTTTGTGAGTAAAATTCTCCAAGGCAATTAAATCAACATATGTGTCTGAGACAGGTATTTGAGAAGTCCATTGTATAATTGGTAATATCAGGAGGCTCCACTCACACTGGAGTTAATCACGAGGTCGCGCGAAGTTAGTTGAAGGGATAACCCCTGGATACCCACCTAACGTCAGAGATATTTCTGTGGATTTATTTGTATTTGGGGATCTTTCTAGTACCCATACCTCTGTGAGAGGTGATGATTTCAAGGTTTTGGGCTTTGCTCCCCTACCCATACGATGATCCAGACTTACGACTGTTCGCTTGTGCATCGGTTATACAATGGTTTATTAGTTACTTGACTTAGATATCTCATAGGTCACTTGCAGGGGTTATTCTGCTTGTACCCTAGGTCAGATTGGGGTCGGACAAAACACAACCTTTATGAAGGATTACCTCTCCGGGGGGATCTGACCGACTGGTTGTTAAGCCCACAAGGGCCCCTATAACTGATTATGTTACCTCCAAACTTTAGCGGGGAGTCTCAGGTCCCTCTTGGATGAGACATACCTTCTTTAGCGAGGGAGGCCACTCAACCACTTTAGCCCGTTTGCATGCATATTAGCCATTTGAATTTTTGGTATGTTCTTTGACTACTAGTTTGCCTTAGGATATATTTTTATTTTGTAGAGTCATAATTCGTCGTGGAGTCGAACCAGCTACCTCGCCGGTCCCGTCGATTGTTACAGTTACCACCAGTTTTTGATTTCTTTCCTTCTAAAAGGCGTAGAGTTACTAGGTGTGGTACACACACATCCACCTTTCAGACTTGTGGTTACACAAGGATGAGTACTAAGCCCAATGTTTAGAACACTAGGAGTTCTTCGACTCCCATACCCACTATAATTAATGGCACCCCTTCGACTCCTGCAACCACTACAGTTGCAGGGCGGGAGGCTTATACTAGTACTATGGCTCGGCCTGTAGTTAATGCTTCATCTCTTGCCTCGAACCCTTTTGGGGGTTTAGGACACTCGTCGGGTTACAATGTTCAGTCCATCCATATGGCTTCTAGTCCATTTTCTTATGGTATGCATAACTTCACATCGTAGTTTTTGACTGCCATCCCAGCTGCTGGCCCTAATGCTAGCTTTGGGCTTGGGGGCACTACACCTCCTTACACTCCTTTCCCATTTGGTGGTTCTCATATTCCCCAAGAAAATCCTAACTCATGAAGTGTCACTTTTCTTAACCCCGGGTCCAATCCTTCTACAATCGGATGGAACAACAAAGTTGGCGGACAAGTTCCGCCCTACAACCCTACCCCCTCGATGCTGATTCTGACCAATAATTTTGGCATGACGAATCCACTTCAATCCTCCGGGTTCCCACCTGGAGGAGGTCAGTCTTACACTTTGGGCAACCCCCAACCCGGATCCAATCCGGTTGGGGAAACTTTCACAACCCCCAACTCAGATCTAATTTGGTCGGGGGCAATCTTCATAACCCTTATCAGAACATTCCTATTGGAATGATGCCCAATCCATCTTATACGAATCAGGCCGGAGGAGGGCCTTACAATTCCGGACAAGGTTTTGGTCCTCACCAAAACCCTGGATGGAATTCAGTTCCTAACGCACAATCTTTCGCGGGAGGATGGGGTCAGGTGTAGCAACTCCGTCTTCCCTTTCTGGCGACACTTAATCTGCCAGACTTGTCTAAATTAATGAATGACCCGGTGAGTCATGATCCCACATGGCCCCCTGTCCCTACCAAACTGTCGTCAGACATTCCAAAGTTTGAAGGTAAGAATGGTGAGGGCCCTGGTGATCACGTCACTACTTTTCACCTTTGGTGCTCATCGAATTCTCTGAACCATGATTCTATTAGGTTACGATTGTTTCAATGCACTCTCATTGGAGTTGCATCACAATGGTACATTGAGCTACCTAGGAGGACATATGGGTCATTTCATCAGTTGGTGCTAGCCTTTCTCAACCACTTTCAACTACCCATTCGTTATGATGTTGGCCTCGAACTTTTGTCTACTCTATGCTAGGGTACTGCCACACACATCTCGAACCATATCCAAGAATGGGGTAGGCAGAAATGGTTGATTAAGACTCCTATACCCCCATAATTTCTTCTAGAATGGTTCCTAAAGTCTTTGCACGCTCCTATCTCAAAGGACGTTGCTACTTCCGGGGTCTTCAATGAGGAAGAATCTACCTTCAGAGCCCATTAATTAGATTTAATATATGCTCAGTCTGGGATGTTATATCACCTTCTTCCAGACGCACCGCGACCAAATCACAATCCTAGAAAGAATCCCGGACCTCATGCCGATGGCATCGTAGCGTCCACCAATGTAAAGCCCACATACTCGGCAACGAAGTCTTTCACAGGGTCAGCTTCGTCAGGATCCTCCAAACCCACCCAGTCGGTGGATGTACATTCTGTGCAATCGTCGAAGAACCCAACTGGTGACCAACAATCAGATGGGAATAAAAGGAAAGGTCAAAATAATCATAAGGGTGGGAAGAATAATAATAAACCCAAGGACAAAGATAATAATGGGAAGCAAAATGATAACGCTGTAGAGGGAAAGAAAGAGAAACGTAAGGTGAAGTTTCCTTGTAAACTTTGTACCGATGACCACCTTACACATTTATGCCCCAAACTCGCGGAGGCTGCGAGACTTTTAAACCTACTGCCCGTTGTGCTGACAAATCCATTCCCACACAATCAAGACTTAGCCTCGAGCTCTTCGAACACTGGAAATGCGCTCGATGGAGGTCAAAACCCACCGTCGCAAGATGGTGACCATGTTTGTATCAATATGGTCTATGCAAAAATCGATGTAGCCACCTGTTCTCGATATTATAGCTCTTCAAAAGCTAGTACCAGCCTAGAAGCTCCGTCTCCCCTTCCGGAGATGAACTTACAGATTGATAAACCAGAGCCACCGCTTCGTATTCTGAAAGGAGTAATCAAGTGCTCTACCTACAATCCTAATGCTAGAGCCACCCAGAACTACTCCATTGTTGAGGATCTGGGCCAAACACCTTGTGCGATGTCGGCTTTGGAGGTACTCCATACGTGTCTATCAGAGAGGAATGCCTTGCTCTCTGCCTTAGGAGCTCTAGAGCCTAGTGGCTTGAAACTCATCAAGTTTGATGTCACGGATGTGAAGCCTCGCTTACCCTACCATGTGGCTTTCAAAATCCATGTGGATTATCCAAGTATACTATCAAACGAGCAATCGTTGATGAAGGTGTTGCCACCTGCATGATGTCCCTGGTCTGTTGGAAAGCTCTCGGTTCTCCGATCCTTTCCAAGTCGTCGAACATGTTGACTGCATTTGACGGTCATTCCTTCCGCCCTCATGGTATTATCCCCACCTTTCCGGTCTAGTTAGGTGGGAATATGGTAGACGTGGAAGTAGAGGTAGTTTATGCACCTCTCGATTATAATCTGTTACTAGGTCACAATTGGACCTATGCTATGGTTGCTGTCGTATCGTCCATTTTCCGTATACTTTGTTCTCCTCATCAAGGGGAGATCGTGACTATCGACCAATTATCCTTTGATTACTCTAGTCCTAATGCATATGTTGGATCATCGATCCCTATGATCGACAATTCTCAGCCGACAACTAAGAATATCAGCGTCATAATGTATTCTTCCCTCATGGGTACCTTCGACTTCTCAGCACTGATTCACCACATTTACGCCATGTCTAGTAGGCCTGCTTCAACCGGGAGGTCCATACCTTTCCACACTTCCTATTTTAGTGATCCATGGACCCTACCTTCCCCGACTTCATCGGGTGAAGGACAGTTTCACGCTGGCATGGCTATGCCACTATCGGTAGTGGATATTGTGTATCAATATGTTCTTGACTCTTCTGTCTATCCTGACCTTGTTACCTCATCGATGGACGAGGAGGATCCTATTCTCAGGCCTGTATGATCCACCTCGTCGTCCTACTTGCATGATTTCCTAGATGAGACTTTGCCTTTGGACGAAGCCATCCTCGAAGCTATGAATTGTTTCGAGAGACCTTGGGATGATATGCATCATCGATCTTATTTTCTCCCAAGTCTCGAAAGAATCGAGCAAGATGATTTTCAGTCTACCTTGAGTGAGATAGTCAGTTACGCTGTAGTCCCACTTGATATGCATGACATTTATGCTGAGGGAAATATGGCGAGTATTCCTCCTACTGTCTCAATCGATATCTCTCGTACCCTTGACAATATTGAGAACGTAAATATAGGTGCAGATTGTTTGCCAGAAGAAATTATGATCTACACCAAACTCTTCAAAGAATTTCCAGATGTATTCGCTTGGTCATACGAAGAGATGACATGGATCGACCCTCGTATTGTCGAACATGAGATTAGGACTTATCTAGATGCTAAACCTATTCGACAACATCTTAGAGTTGTAAATCCTAGGAAGGCCCCTGCTATTAAGGTAGAGGTGGAGAAGCTACTTAATGCTGGCTTCATCTACCTGGTTCCCTTGACCGAATGGGTATCCAACCCCGTTCCCGTGAATAAAAAGAAAGGAACCATCCGTGTGTATGGACTTTCACGACCTGAAAAAGGCATGTCCTAAAGATAACTTCCCCACGCCTTTCATTGATCAGAATTTTATGAGTGTGCAGGAAGCCGAATATTTTCTTTTATGTACGGATTTTCGGGATATAACCAAATCCAGATCAAACTTGAGGATCAACACAAGATGACATTTATATGTCCTTGGGGTACTTTTGCATACCGGAAAATGCCTTTCGGCCTTAAAAACGCCGGAGCAACCTTCCAACGTGCCTTGACTTTCTCTTTTCATGATCTCAAGAACATAGTCGAAGCCTACCTTGATGATCTTGCTGCTCACTCTCGCAAGATAGTGGATCATGTTATACACCTTCGGCTAGTTTTTGAAAGATGTCATTACTATAAAATCTGGTTAAACCCTCATAAATGCATCTTCTGCATTAAGTCTGGTCATCTCTTAGGATTTTTAGTTTCTGAGACCAGGGGCATGGTAGATCCTCTTAAGGTTGATGCAACACTTCAGTTGCCTCCCTTGTACACAATTAAACAACTTCAAGGTTTATAGGGGAAAGCTAACTTTCTGCGTCATTTCATAGTGAACTATGCCAATATCACTAAAGGTTTCATGCGCCTCTTGAAGAAAGACACTCCTTTTATCTGGGATGAGCGAGCCCATGAATCTTTCGACGCTTTGAAGAAAGCCTTTGTATCGACCCCTCTGCTAAAATCCCCTGATTACAGTAGAGATTACTTGTATTATATTTCCGCGTCTATTGAGATGATTGGTATGGTTCTAGTTCAGGAGGATGATGAGCTCCATGAGCACATCATCTACTATCTTAGTCAAAATCTAGTCAGCTCTGAGCTTAATTACTCTCATGTTGAAAAACTAGCTTTGGCTGCCGTTCATGCAGTCCAACATTTACATCACTATATATTGCTTTGCAAGACCACTGTGGTTGCTGATGTCAATCCATTTCAATATGTCCTCACCAGGCATATCATAAGTGGGAAATATAATAAATGTATTGTCATCTTACAAGAATTTGACCTTGACTTCGCCTCGGCTAAGTCCAAGAAATCACTTGTTTTTGTGGAGTTAATATCCGATTTTCCACGATTAGATGAGGATGTTATTCACGTTGATTCGTTTGCAGATGAACACATTTTCCTTGTCTTGTCATCCGACCCCTGGTATGGAGACATCATTTTATATCTTCAAACCTTGAAGTTCGCTCAGCATCTCTCGCGAGATGATCGACGACGTATTAGGTATCAAGCCAAAAATTATACCATCATCGGTGACACTTTATATCATTGAGGAATAGATAATATCTTGCATCGTTTCTTAACTCATGAAGACACCGAGCCCATCCTAAACGATTTCCACAAAGGGGCTTGTGGTGGTCACCTATCCGGGCTTGCGACAACCCAAAAAATCCTACGAGTCTGTTATTTCTGGCCCACTATATTTAAAGATTGTATCGAAGTGGTTAAGAAGTGTCACCCCTGGTAGTTGTTCACTCGGAAAATGCGCTCGCATCCAATCCCTCTTCACCCAGTCATTACCGTCGGTCCCTTCACCAAGTGGGGGGTAGATTTCATCGATTGTAACCCAACTTCGGCTAGGGGGCACCAACATATTATCATGGTCATTGACTACTTCACTAAGTGGCCTGAGGCCATGCCTACTATAAAATCCAATGGGAAGACTGCATCCTTCTTCGTGTTCAACCAAATTATCACCCGGTTTGGTATCCCGAGTGAGATTGTCACTGATCATGGCGGTCACTTTCAGAATGAAATGATGGTAGAACTGACATCTAAGCTAGGGTTTAAACACAGTCATTGATCCCCTTATTACCCCTAGGAAAATGGACAAGTAGAGGCCGTCAACAAGTCTCTCAAGACCATTTTGCAAAAAAATGTCAGTCATAATAACTTCAACTGACACATCATGCTATATCCCGTGCTTTGGGCATACTGAACCTTGGTTAAGACTGCCACCTGTTTTTCCCCTTTTCAGGTAGTGCACGGTGTGGAGTCAATCCTTCCCATTGAATGCAAAATCCCTTCTCTCAAGTTGGCAGTCGAGCTCCTACTTGACACTTTGGATTTAGAGTGATTCCTTGTGCACCTAGAGAGTCTTAACGAGCAGTGTCGAGATGCCTTTACGACTATCGAGGCAAACATGAAATGTGTTAAGGTTCAGTATGACAAGTCTGTCTGTCCTCAGTTGTATGCTGAGGTTACTTGGTCCTCTTGTATGATCAAGCCAAAGAACCGCTAGGGGAAGGCAAGTTTAAACCCATGTGGCATGGTCCTTACATCGTGTGACGGGTCCTAGAAAGAGGAGCCTATGAGTTGGAAGATTATGAAGGGAATAACTTGGCCAAGCCCATAAATGGGCTCTACTTAAAAAGGTACTATGCTTGAGCCCTAGGCTTGGGCATAACTCTTTGTATACTAATGTAAATTTAGTGTATATACATTTCTTTTCCCTTTTCTTTTATCTTTAGCTTGCTTATCGCGTTTTCCCTTTGTTGGCAGATGTCAATGGAGTCTTCGTTCTACCTAGGATTCGCAGACGGAGCCAATCGTCATACACAAAACTTGGCTTCTGCGGCTTGGGTGGTTTACTCACCCGAGGGTCTGCTGGTATCTTCAGGTGGCGCATGCCTAGGGACATCCACGAATAACATGTCCGAATATAGCACCGTCATAGAACTTTTGTGCGATGTTATCTCGCATGGTATTCTCTCTTTAGAAGTTCACCTAGATTCCTAATTAGTAGTATGTCAATTGAACGGTCGTTACCGCGTGCGTGATCCTACTTTACTCCGTCGATTCCTATGGGTACGTCTTTTAGAACAACAATTTGATTTTATTACATATTATCACATTCCTAGGAGTTCTAATCATGTATCTGATGCCTATGCTAACTATGTTTTAGATTGGAATTTGTCACATTAATAAAGCAAAGAAAACCATTAACTCAATGTACACATTGTAAGATATAAGTAAAGCCGAAGATCCCTTTTATATATTTCAAAAAAATATGGTATTTATATTACAAAATTTGGGGCTAAAACCCTCAAAATACATATGCAGCCGATACATATATCCCAAGACATCTACGTCTGTGGTGCCAGATGTGCATCACGATAAAAAACCACGACGTTTGTGAGACGTCGGAAGAGTCGTACCCATGCTCTAGGAACACCAATCACATGTCGCTGCATGGATTCAGGTAGATCCTCTACCTGAACCATAGGAATCCTTTGTGTCAAACGAGACAGGTTACACTACACGTTCTGTAGGACCCTCTCCGCTTCTCCTCCCACCGCCTCATCTCCCCTATTCCTCCGTCTATGTCGAAGGAATCCCTCTGGCCATCATGGACCCACGTCTGTGATTACACATGTATCTAGTTAATATTCAAACACCATACAAAAATATTTTTGTTCCTTAAATACAAAAATACAAAAAAATGAAATATGTAATTTTTTTTTACTTATGGCACCATAGGCGGCTCCTGGTGGAAGCGACATATTTGGATCTCCTTTGAAATCGATCCTCGCATAGGTATAGTCGTCCAGAGCAATGATTTGTCTTCGCCACCAGAAGAAAAAATCATCATTGTAGGGTGTTGACACCTTACCTCCCCCCTGTCATTTCATGACTTCGATCCACCGTGCCATAAATGGATCACGTGGTCCCCTAGGAAGGATCTCCACTCTAGGTCCCAAACCTGGAACCCACTTGAAAAAGAAGCTGCAAAGAATAGAGGCAAACCCGAAGTTTCACTTGCCCCCCTGTTTGCACTCTATCAACTGACCTTTCATATTGGTCAGCAATGAGGTACACCAATCATAAACAGTGGGTCTCACACACTCCATTGCATAAAACATAAGCGGTCTCAATGCTTGATGCAACGAAGCCAAACCTATGATCCTGGCAAGCATGAGCACAATGATCTTCAAACTGAGGTTACTGATTGCCTGGATGGGGATTTGACTTCCCACCATGGGAGTCCCTGCTACACAATGGGCTTCGATATACTCCTCGACCTTCATCCCACTCCCTGCTCTGCATGACTTGAGGTCCACAACCTCTCCTCGGCGTGATAGACCAGTCAAGAAGTAGATGTCCTCTACTTCGATCCTTAACGGTTGTCCATCAAGGATAAATCTCTCGCTATCAGGATCCCAATAACCCACCAACATTTTCAACAACCTCACTTGGGCCCTCATTCCTTTGAGAGCCCAAAACATGTACAAACCACATCTTTTTAAAGCCGCTTGAGCCACCTGATCCCGATCCACAACTGCATCTACCTCCTCATGCTCTCGCTCTCTCCATTCCAAGACCATCCCGCAAAAAACAAATCAATTTTGAGTTAAGAACCCCTCTTTTTTTCCAATTGCGTACATATACGCGACTTACTTGCCCACAATCACGTGTAGGGCTCAATACACGCTCCCTATGGTTAACACAAGGGCATATACATAGTCGTACACGCGACCTACACAAGGAAACCTGCGTATACCGAAAAACCTAATTTGCGCCCTCAAAAATTAAAAAATGAGAACCTAATTCAAAAATGTAATCCACTGAATTTGAAGAGGATGAGATGAAGAGTTACCTAATCCAGACGGTTCGTGATTTCGTTGCCTGATGCTCTCGCAATCGTCGTTTGAATCTTGGAGGTATTTTTGGTCCAAATTGCACTATTTGGGTAAAAATCATAATGATACAGTAGTTTTTTATTTTATTACTACTTATAAATTATTTTTACCCACTTTATATAGTTTCATGCTATTTTGTAGTTTTGACTCAGTTTTCTTGCGGATTTCAACGTCATGGTTGGCCGTTCATCTCCTTAGGTAGGTATTTTCATAACCTTGCATATAGGATAGGTATTTATTCCATCGTGCATTTCACATTATCCTTCGAATATTTCTTTTTACGCCTTAGGTACGAACCCATTTATTGCGATGCATAACTCTCCGTCTGCTATAAGTAGCATCGTTAATAAATGGTAGAGACTTACCAAACTTGGGTACCCTAGTTAGATCCTCTTTGTCATTTGGTGCCCATGCCGAGTTTTTTACTTAGGACAGAGAGTCCATTATAATTCAATACATGACTTTATGATGAACCTCATTTCTCATTCATACACATGCAGGCTTATTACCCGCGGACTCCCAAAAACGAGTCTTAATGAAGATCTTTTCCGACTCGTCTAAAAAACCGAAAAGATTGTTGAGTGATTTTTCCCTTTCACACTCGTTAAAATTGGATTTGAAAGGTCATGAGTCTTAGTTAATCTCTTTTCCGACTCGTTATAAAAATAGAAAAGATTGCCGAGTGAACTTATCTTTTTCACACTCGTAAATTGGATTCGAAAAGACGTCTATTTGGCACAAGTTTACCCCTTTTTCACACCAAGTAGACTAAAATACATTAAAAAGGATATTTTTTGGCGTTAAGTTGTGATTGGATCTCATGCCCTTGCTTGCACTATTGAGCCTTTATCCGGTTCTCTCTTTGCGTTATAAACCGTTGCCTAAGTAGTTTTTGCATCTTCAACCAAGCAGAGCCTAGTTTATATCCTTCGCAATTTGACACCCTATACCCTGGAGGGAACATCACCCTGAGTGTACATCTCCCACATGCATTCCCCTACATTGAGCATAGGTACGTTCCACTGCTGGAACTAATTTTTCTTACTTGCGACACTCGTTCGCTCCTCTGTATCATAACATTCATTTGTTATGAAAAAACAAAAAAAGACGGGCGAGAAGGGAGTACTTTATTGTAATTGGCAACAATCGTGTCGCCTTTGAAAAGAGAAAAAAGTTATTGAGTCCCTGCATCATCATAATTTTAGGTTTAGCATGGCCTTAGGAAGCTGATCTAGTTACAGAGTTTTCTCTAGCGACTGGTTACTCTTCCAGTCCCTATAGAGAACATTATTGATGCCTCCTGCATCTAATAGTCACATCATTGAGTCTATGTTGCCAGATTCCACCATGTCTCATGCTCTTGTTCAAAGGAAGTCTATCAACCTCCGTCGGCCACTCTTCAGAAATCTTGACTTTGCACGTCATCCATACCCTCAGTTTGTCTCATAATCACATGATACTATGGTCTTATTATGCACCCTGGCCCTACTTTCATCATTGGTAGGTCACCTTGAACCCAACAATCGACACTTCATCACTGGTCGTTGACTGGGTGGTTTCCCTTGTGTTCGACGGCAAGACATCTATTCACACTTTGGGATTCGTGTAGTGTCTTGGTTGCCATTACCCTTATTGGTGGTTTCCTCACCTTTGTCAACAGTTTTCATCATTGGCTGCTATTCAAAGGGTCTTTTTCGTATACCGCTTGCACTTGGTACATGCGAAAGACGCACAGGGTCGTTGGTTCGTGAACATGTTCTTCGTTCGATATCCACCAAATCATGAAGCTCCTGCTTTGTTCCTCTTGCTGACCGATGAGTGATGCCTTAATGCTCTCCTTTCAGCGGGTCTCTTTCCATCGACTTCAACTCATTTATTCTGGATATGGGACCTAGAGTTTTGTGAGTGCCTTGAGGCTTGCAGTCATTAGTGGTAGGCTCTCTCGCCATTGACATATGGGAATACACCAATGTCTCCTGATCAATGGATTTCTCAAGTGTTTGACACCAACTCCTTTATTCGCACTTGTAGAAATGTATTCAGTGCCTTGATACCTACTTTCATTATTGGTAGGTTATCTCGCGTTTGTTAACGATATACC
This sequence comes from Picea sitchensis, assembly GCA_010110895.2. Taxonomy (NCBI): domain Eukaryota; kingdom Viridiplantae; phylum Streptophyta; class Pinopsida; order Pinales; family Pinaceae; genus Picea; species Picea sitchensis. The sequence continues at coordinate 24,729 of SNQJ01S0006486.1, forward strand.
TCAATGACCGGTAATCAAATGATGTCTCATCATGTTCGACCTCAACTCATTTTTTCACATCATATAGACTTGCACCTTGGTAGATTGTGTAGAAGACTTGAAGACATCACTATGTGGCCGCAGCTTTCCCGAGTTGTTGCTTCTCTTTCATTGGACCAACACCTGTTCAACTTTAGTGATCACGGGAGATAAGATTGTACATCATGGTATACAAATATCTTCAGATTGATTTTGAGACTGGTTTCACTGGGCCTTGTTCGTGACTTTGACAGCTTTTGACATACAACCACATTAGTATTTGCCTATTCATGGCCATGAACACTTGTTTGGTATATTTTCCACATGGATCTGCATTGTATTCTTGGAAGCCGTGTATGCAAAGTCAGTACATAATGTGTTAAGAAATTGAGTTCGTCCAGCTGGTTCTCTACCACTCCACTTCTGGGTTATTTATAATGTATTTCAGCCATTGCAGATACTCCTCTAATCTCACACATTAGGGGGCATCTATTATAGCGAGATTTACCTCACCATTTCTATCTTGCACAAAGGGCCTTTTTCCATTTCCCTATGCAGACTTGTCATCCCTTTTTGATGAATCCAGACCCAAAAATATGCATTTTTCCACATATACGGTCCCTATCAACTATGCAATATGCGTATACATTGGCTGCTCCACTACAACCCGCATACATCGGGATTTGTGCCAGAAAATATAAAATGAAGTCGGGTTTCCATGTCACGACAGAAGATCTCTGATCCTTGGCCTTCCACACACTGGAAACACTCTGACTCGGCCCTTCAGTTGCATTCTCAAGGCTATAAAAGAACAATTTCTAGCTATGTAAAAGTGGAGAAAGCATTCAACTTTGAGAGCAATGTTACTCTGGAGAAATTACTTCATATCGAGTCTGCATCCCTTTGTCCCTCAAGTCTGGACACAATGTTCAACCCCCAAGCTCTTTCCCTATTGTTGATAGAACCTCATTGACTCTCTCTTGTGAGCTTGCCTTTGGTGGAGGCCCAGTTGGAAGGAACTTGGTTTCTTGGTTTCGAACCATGAAGACACGAGAGTATGTAATGTTGTCACTTCTACTGATCAATTATTGATAGAAATACTCCTTTCCCGTCCTATTGGTATATTGAAAATGTATGATTATTATCCATGGGCATGTTTGTAATGTTTATTGATAGATTATTCTATCTAATGTGCTAACCCCTTTATATCATCACTATATACTTGCTCTACTCGTTTGTTAAGAACTTATTGCAGGTATAAAACTTTGGGTCGAAGTGCTCAACGGTGGACCACCATCAAACGTTGGATCGAGGTAGGCCTCTTTCTTATCTTGGACATTAGTTTATATAGCATATGTTGGAATTGAGTTGATTTCTGTAGTCATACCTGTTTGTTGTGGTTTACCCTTGGACATAGAGAGTTTTTCCCTCATAACACAAACAACTGCAGCAGCAACACGACCAACAGACTTGGGATCAGATTCGGGTGATGAGTCTAAAATCATAACAGTTGGTTTGACAGGTAAAATTGGTGATGGATATGATTCTAGAAGTAAATTGTTTCACATAAGGGTCATAATGAAGCATACTAAGGTTGACACATTGATAGATAGTGTATCTCAATCTAACTTGATTTCAGAGGAAGTGGTTAAACAATTGGGATTAAACACTCAGATGCATCATAAACCTTACTCACTTAAATGGATAAGCAACAATCATAAATTGCACATAACAAAGCAATGTACTTTAAAGTTTGCAATTTCATCAAAGATTGTGGATGAGGTAACGTGTGATGTGGTGCCACTCAATGAATGTGGAATGGTCTTAGGCAGTCCTTATTTGTATGATCACAAAGAAATCTTGTACATGGAACATAATCAATATCACTTAATCAAAGAAGGTAATGAATATGTTGTACATGATCATCACTTAAAATCAAATCAATCTCTTCAAACAATGGAACAATTAAGGAAGGTAGCTCATGCAAGCATCACACCTATAATTGTGCCAAATCAAGCAATTGATCTTAATCAAGAACATGAGATGATTGTAGAATGGAAGTTCAATCATACTTTTCTTCAAGATAAGCTGATGTCGTGCAAGTACTACAAACATATTATCTCCTTTGCAGTCATATTTATGATGTTATCATTGCTAATTTTTTCAACATGGATGGTATTGGCTTCAGTAAGATGTGACAGAGTACAAGTGGCTAACAATATGCTGTCAGTGGTCATGATTGTTTTGCAATTGAATTGATGAGACAGGTGCATAGGATAGAGTTTAAAGACAAAGAACAAGTGGGGTGGTATATCCCTCACTTGATGAATGGTTAGTATCCTTTTGGAGGACCAAAACGTCTTAGTGGGGAGGCGTGATTCAAAATGGATCCAGGAACCAAATGGGTCCAGGAAGGGATAAAAATCAAAGTTTTTATAATTGGACGAAACTAGCGCCATTGCGTCCGTCTTGTCGTGTTGATTCCGACCATATATTTTTTTCCTCAAACAAACACCGTATGCGAAAGTTATCATGTTTTGATCAAATTCCCAAACATGCAAAAAGTCTACTGGTCAAATTCAACACTAACGTCAGCATGTACGATAGGTGACGCCATCATGATGATGTGGCATCACCAGGAGGTGACACGTGTCACTCAGATTCGACACTTTCGGGTTGAGTTGGCACTGTACGTATTTGACACGTGTCATTGTACAGATGACATGTGGCAGTCCGTACAATGACGTGTCCCAATGACAGGTTGAGATATGGTTGTACGGACGACAACTGGGAGTACGACAGGATGACGTGGCAGGTGACGAGGCTGTATGGCAAAGGATGTGACAGTATGGAATGAAATGTGGCAGTACGACAGGCTGACATGGAAGTGACATGTGGCAGATGACTGGGCTGCACAGTGGATGACGTGGCAGGTGACTGGGCAGCCGCATCAGCAGTATGAGCCAATCCCAGGGTGATACGTGGCTCAATCACAAGGTGTCACATGGCACCCCGGATTTGGCCAAGGTTGGCTGAGTAAAAGGTTTGTTCCACCTCCGGGGGAATTGAACCCGCGACCTCCGGGATGGGATACGATTTGACAAACTCGAAGCTACCAACTCTGCTGCATGTGGGTCTTTTTATAGCAACGACGTGAATTAAATTTAAGTTTGTGTTGGCGCAGTTTAGGGGATAAGCCTCGGTCGATGGGGACCATCCTCGACTGACCAAGGGTTGGAGACCAGGGGCTAACAGAGTTGGTGGAGAGCGTGGGGGAGTTAGGGCGTGGCCATATGCGCCAACACCACATGACCAGGAGTGAAAGGTAAGGGGGTCGAGACCAGGGGCTAAAGACCAATGCCAACCAGCCCAAGGCCATATGGAGGGCATGCATGCGACCATGGGCCAGATGAAGGGGGCTGCGCCCAATATTTTCCCATTTTTGGGTTTCTCAACTATATGTTATAATTTTTAATGATTTTAAGCCTGATTTTGGGAGATTTTGTCCATTATTGGAGGATCTGGAGCCCTTTTTTAGGCTAGATCTTGGGAGGAAGTTGGGAGGTTGTTGCCAAATTCAAACCTATATAAATCAGAGGTTCTTGGTAGCCCGAGAGACGTTCAGAGAAGGAGAAATGCTGAGTAATTTGACAGTCAAAGCCATTTTTATGCAGGGAAGCCATTGAGGAGAGCAACTTTGTGGGCCATTTTCGAGAGCTTCGCTCAACTGTTTTCAGTGTCGTTAGTTGTGTTGGATTCTTGAGGTCTAGAAGAACACATCCATACCAGTATATAATCCATTTGACACTTTTCTGATGTACTTTTGAAGCTTTGAAGAGAAATAAGAAAGCCTCACCCACTGAGACAAAGGCCTAGAGACGTAGGTGATATTGCCAAACTCCGTTAACAATTTTGCTGTCTTGATTTGCTGATTATTTGTGATTACTTTTAGATCTGCATATATTATTATGGCTGCCATGTTATATCTTTAATTCTTCCTCTTTCTTCAAATTCCTAAATGGTTAATGAACTCATGCTTTAAAACTTAACCATAGTCTTTAAAAGATCTTTTCAGATTAGTGATGAAGATAAGTTATATGATGAAGGAGATTCAATTGAAGATGAAGTTTACTATATAATTGTCCCTACTGACTCCTGGAACTATGAGCTAAAATATTACTTAACCCATGGTAGTTCCCCCAAATACTTGGAGCCAAGGAAACAAAGAGTCCTTAGACTCAAATATGCTCATTATTAGCTTGTCAATGGGATCACTTTTGGGATAAATTATGATGATGCCCTATTATGATGCCTTGAGAAATCTAATGCTAAAAGGGTTTTACAGGAACTTCATGATGGTCCTGTTGGAGGAAATTCTAGAAGGTATACCATACCACATAAGATTCTTAGAGCAAGATATTACTGGTCCACAATGTTCAACGATTTCCACTGATATGCATGGAGATGTGAAGTATGTCAGAAGTCATTTGGAAGAGATAAAAATCCCACATTTCCCTTACAATTTCTTTCAATAAACATCCCTTTTCAACTGTGGGGTTTGGACATAATTGGGGAAATCAATCCCAATTCATCTCAGCTTCACAAGTACATCTTGAATACCACTGATTACTTTACACACTGGACATAATCCATACCTCTGATAGTGGTAGACAAAAACCATGTGATTTATTTCCTTGAATCACACATAATTACTAGATTTGGTGTCCCTTAGTATTTGGTATTTGATAATGAAAAATACTTTTCATCATTAAAATTAACTGAGTATGCTCTTGAAAAGAATCTAAAAATAAAATGTGTTGCCAATTATTAACCCTAGGTAAATGGTTTGGAAAAATCCACAATTTGTTTTTTGATAAGAATTCTTAAAAAGATTGTAACTGACCATTAGAGAATTTGACATCTGGCTTTACCAAATGCCATGTGGGTTGATAGAGTGACACCTAAAGCATCTCTAGGGAACTCTCCTTTCTTCTTGGTGTATGGAAAATAATCCATTTTACCTACTCACATTTTCCTTGCTTCCCTGAAATTATCCCAATCTATCCAGGAGGAAAACTATCCAATCATGCAACATAGTCTAAATACTCTTCTCAAACTAGAAGAAGACAGAGAGCAAGCTAAACGGAAGTTAGATCAGCACCAAGAGCTGATAAAATGCTGGTTTGACAGAAGTTTTGTTAGCGACAAAGAATTTCAATTTGGAGACTTAGTGCTCAAGTGGGATACATCCAATGAAACCAAAGGGAAGCATACCAAGTTTCAACAACTCTAGCTTGGCCCATACCAAGTGTATGGAAAAATTGGGTCTAGGACCTTCAAATTCAAAAAATTGGAAGGGGAGATCGAGGAACTCCCTGTCGATGGTCAAATCCTCAAAAGGTAATTTTCCTAATCACCTTGAGTGATGTAGTATTGTATATATTAGATTTATTTTCTTGATTATTTTGTTTTTGGGAAATTTTCTAGTTTGCTTTTAATTGCCATTGTATAGTTTTAATTGTTGATTGTTTTATGCCTTCTAACCATATTTTAAATTGAATTCCATGTTTTACCTCATATTCATCCCTGTCAATTTTGATTGTATGCTAAAAGAAAGAGGTTATTTGCTATGAAAGGAGGTACTATCTTCTCTAAATATCTATCTCAAAGATACCTAGAAATGAAGAATTTGATCTGTGTATATCAAGAAGTATAGGGGTGTTAAGGTCAAACAAAGGAGACCTGGGTATGAAAATATATTTTCAATATTGATAGAATTCTTAGGTGTTTCATTGGGGAAAATACAATACAAAAGTTGGATGTAATTGTGGTATCTACCTTTTCATGGTGTTACTCTCATGCTGAGTTTTAGAGCCTACATGCAAACATGATAGGAACCTATAGATGTCCTTTTGGGTATATCTATGAACTCCACTCACTACACATTAAATTCTAACTTTTCTATATGTTTTGAAGGTGGACCCATGAGGACTATAATTTTTGACAAGATTGTAAGCAACTCTAGTATCACCCCACTTCCATCACACCCTATTTGCATAAGAAAAACTTATATAAAAATCTATAAGGGTGAATAAGGCATAGTGATTTGAAGGAAGTTGAAAGCACCAAATTGTGTGGGAAATATAAGTAAACCCATTGAGGTTATGGACACTCGTTGGAAGAGGGCATGCTTATACAATATCGAGGCAACTTCGTTAGGGCTATGGATGCTCGTTGGAAATGAAGCAATGCATGGAAAAGTTAGACGAGGAACAAACATCGGCTTATTGTCAAATAGATGAAGTGTCTGTGTGGTGTTTATACACCAACATGGATTATACACGGGTAAAAAATTAATTAATTAACCCCATGTTTTGGCTTACAAATAATACTGAGAAGGAAATCTAGAATACCCCATTACTTTCCAATATCTATCAGAAATAAAGCTTAATGATGTGGAACCCATTACATAGTTGAGTGCCATTGTTTATTGAAAACTTAATTCTCAGACTCCAATGTGGCCTTCAAAATTTAAAGGATAGAGATAATCGTTTCTTCCCACTGAATCACGATTTGTTGTGGTTGCAACAACTCCTATCAATTTCTCCCATTCCATGAGAAATTAAATGGGCCCCCCTTACTAGAATTCTATATGGATACTATGGTTGAAGAATGGTTCATTAAGTTTGGGTAATTTTGTAATATGTACAAAGGAAGGACTCCATTTTCACATCTGCTTGACCTCTCGTATTTTCAGTCTTTAATTCTTATTTTTATGAAAACCACCTTTTATTTCTCTATCTCGCTTAGATTTCAATGCATTATTCAATTTCGGATTCCTTGAATCTTGTACATAACTCAGATCTTGCAGAGGAGTCTTTGGGTTCATATTAGTCTTTGATCTTATCAGGTCTAATCTATCAGATTCACACCATCAGAATGATATTTGGTCATGATCACAAGGACTTTCTAAAGTTTGACGTCCGAAATATTATAAGACTCGTATCCTCAGGTTATTTTATATCAGAATGATAAAATGAGCTTGTAAACATTTACTTTCGAAATCCTAATCCCGATATCCTATCGGATGCCCCTTTTTAGATTCCCCTTTATCGAAATGTCCAATAGGATTTAATATTTCCGATGAGCTTTTCCCAACATTCTTTTTCCAATAGGCTTGCCGAAAGATTGTTAACAATAGTTCCCCACCTATTTCCTTCCGAAGGCGTAATGTTAAAAGGGTACATTTTATTACTTTAATAATCTATCGCTTATGATTATTCCAAAGGATACCTTTATATAATTGAGCGCATTGCTAACACCTTTTTATTCTTTGCCTATGGTTAAACATATCTTAACATGTTTCCCAAGATTGGTACTCGAATATTCGTTTGGGGATACTTATTCATATTTTCTGTTGAAAAGTTGCTTGTGTTACCTTCTGAGTTAATCTTTCTACAAAACCTCTCCCAATAGACTATACCATAAGTCTTCATTAACGATTAATTAACCTTTTTATCTCTCCCCATGGGCTTACCTTTTAAAGATTACGATATATTACCTTTAGGGTTAATTATAAAAGGTTTCATTAATGCAAATACATATAAACCGCGAAGACTCTTCCCTTTACAAAGCATGTGTCGACATGATTCCTGATACCAAATCATGAATATTCCTTTAGGGAATCTCTGTCGGATAGTATGATTGGATCAATACTCAGATGCTTTCCAATGAGGATTTTTTCGAAAGGAGTCTTCCGAGTACTTGTTTTTGAGGACACCTTTTCAAAGAGACTCTCCTGATAGCACTCTTTTGAAAAGTATTTGGAAAGAGTTTTCCCAATACGAATCTTTTCGATAGCCCGTTTCTCTGAAAACTCTTATCCGAAAACACTCTCCCGAAAGCTTCCATCTAATGCCATTAATGGAGATGTACCTTTCCCACCTGCTACAGGATGAAGCCCATTCAAATTTATTGCAAAGATAATAGGAAATGATTAGACACTTAAAAACCTAGTTCGAAACCCTTAATACTCATTCCTCAAAGAATCAAGTGCAAAAGAGCTATATGAAACAAATTTTCTGGCTAACTGAGATTTGCAGCGCTAAAATTTAAAGCTTTCAGGTATGTTCATGATTAATTTGAGAAATTTTTCTTTTTATTATATTTTTCTAAAATGCTTATTGCTACTCCATATTGTATAGAAACTAACAAACACACGATGTCGCCAGCTCAAAGTTCACGAAGGGGAATAATTTCCATAGAAAATGTGCCTGCACCAACAATAAGTCGAGTTGAGCTCTTGTTATCTGATACAACTTACATCAATGGGATGGAGGAATGTCCAATATGGAGTGATATATACAATATATTCAGGAATGAAGAGTTCCCTATGGAAGATGAAGACCTGACAGTATATCAGAATGTCAAAAAGAGTGGGATATATGCCTTTGCTGTATGACCCATACTTTTTCCCTACAATAATGCTGCAAGGTGGGTGTTATCCCATTTAGATGTTAAAACAACCATAGTGGTTAACAAGTTGAGAGTCTCTATAGCTTCTTTAAAGCCAAGTGACATTCACACCAGGTACCACATATAAGAACTTGATGTTTGCCTAAATAATCCATTCCTGGAAAAATTTGGAGAGGACCACCCTGACTATGTCGAATTAGTAGAAGAATGGTGGGGTGAAGATAGAGAATTTGCATAGAAAGAAAATAAGTCATACTCGATACAATATCTCAAGAAAACCTACTAGATACTTACATCTATGATCTACAGGTTGTATGATGAAGAAACCTGCACACATTTCCATATATAATGGACGCCAATGACATACTGTGTGGCCAAGGTGGGACACGTCTTCAACTGGGGACAAATCCTTGCATTCATCTTCTTCAAAAATGCTAGAGAGGCCCCAGGGATGAAAAAACCAGGTTTTTATATGTCCACCTATCTGATAGATGTTTTCTGTTCTTGAATACGTTTTCCTTCTATGGGATGGGAATGGAACTCTAGTCTACCACCTGTCCATATATATTGCTCTAAATTGTAGGACATTGATTACATGAAGTATCTATTTGACAATTGTGGCTATTTTTTGGTACCATTGTTTGTTTTCATATTCAACCACCACCCTCGTAGGTTATCTCAAGGAGCCATTGAGGTGCTCAAAGACATTGGTGATTGGTATATTGAAAAACACTTCAAATATGAGTGTTTGGTTGTGCACAAGCCCCACAAATAGTTCCTAAATATGTCTCGGACAAGTTATTGGGTAGGGAGATTGCTTATCATATTGTAGGGGAAGGGATAACTTCCTTTTTGGTTACAGGTTCCAAGAGACTCTGGCACAAGTTTCCAATTAAGGTAGGAGGATTCAACTTACTAAATGTACCACAAGTCCGTAAAGAACCTATAGTCGCAAGATTTGACTCTAGGCTGTAGTAGAACCAAGCCTTAGCACATTTTAAATGAAATAATAATTTTTTGTTTGATCAATCATATGAGGCTTCTAGAACTAGGTCTGAAACATGCCTTTCAATCATTTATAAATCAGAAACGAAGAGGCATGACTTTGTTTGCCTAATTTAATTAAAATAAGGAAGATGGATAGAAGACAGGGGATGAAGAAGACTGAAACAAAGAATTAGGTATCTAGTTCCGATAAGTCTAATCTTTATTTCAAGAGAGGAATGACAAATAACTTCGAAAGACAAACATGCATATATGTAACTTGTAACAGTCAAGCTACAGGTCTTGTTTTGCTCACAGCATAAATAGAGGAAAATATGAACCTAACATGTCGCCCAATAAATGACTACAATAGAGGTATTATTGAATTAGAGCCATTACACACTGAATATGTAAAAGAAGGAAGAAAGAATAAGTGTAAATCTGAAAAAACGATACAAGAAAAGTCAGAATTAAACAATGAGAGGTATATAATCTCTTAGCTTCTGTTCTATATTTACTGAAAGAAATGGCATTACAAACCCAACCCCCAAAAGGCCTTCGAGCTGTTCCCCCTTCCCTTTCTCCCAAAAAATGGTTATTTAAATCGCCAATACAATATTAACTATTAAACCGTTACATTACTCAATCTTTGTGCCAAAAATAATCTAAAAGAAATCTTGATTTGTTTCGAGGAATATGGAAACAATTTGCCTTCCTGGAATTCTATAGCTGTCAGGTGCTCTGCCACCTTCTTAAAACCGATGCTAATAGCTTTTACAAGTGGCATATTTGGTTCATGGATGGTCTCGTAGTATCATCTGTTCATTTTCCACCTGCGTGCTAACATTCAGAAGCTCGGCTTCCATTCTTTTTTCTTTGACAGAGGGCGTTTTCATTTGGATCAACGCATCTGAGCCATATTCTTTAATTAGTGTACCATATGTGACAACATTTGGCACAATTCCACCTCTTTTCAATCCGACGAAAAATTTCTCAGCTCCCTCCATGTCAACATTAACATATGCAGATAATAGAGTTGTATATGAGCACAATTCAGGATGGCATTTGTCTCTAGTCATTCATTTGAACACAGTTTTAGCTCCCTCAACTCATGTAGAATTGGCATACGCGTCTAACAAGATGTTATAAGCTTTGTGTTGGCTTGGTTGAATATTTGTCCAGTTTCCTTGTAATCTATTTCAGAAGTCATCAAACTATTAAATGTAACAGTGGATAAAGGAATTCCCCTAGAAACCATTTCTCCATAAAACTTGTGAGCTTGATCCCGTTTGTCGTCTTTCTTATACAAAAGAAGAGTGGTGATGCGAATGGTACACGCTATACATAAAATAGTGATACAATGCTCTACGTGCCTAGTGATATATGAATTCGACTGGCCCAGCGTGAACTAAAATGATCGAAATAAGACCTTTCGTATTTCACAGAGGGATATTAGAAGCTTTTGAAATGAAGGCGCGACCTAGGAAAAGCAACATGGCGTAAAGAGAATACAATCATCCATGTAATTGGTTCCCTGCGAAGACTGACATTTTGGAGGCATTCACTTTTCAAAATAAACCCCTGTGCGTGTTGTGGAAGTCGATTTATGGCTTTGAAAGTTTGACTGATAAAGCTTTGGATTCCTTTGCTAATTCTCGAAATGGCACCTTTTATACTTGGCGCTGTCTATGCTCGGACATATGGTGCATTTCTTTGGTCTCATACAGATGGTGCATTGCTTTGGTCTTCACTTGGATTCTCTCCTTGGAGTCTTGTGTGAGTTGTCTTGTGACTTGGCATGTGTGTGGCTTACAGTGGATAGTTCTGAGATTGGGACATGAAGGGTAGTGGACCCAACAATTTTTATAAAAGAGAATTGGTGCAAAGGGTTTGGCTAAACCAGACTTTAAAGTCAAATAAAATATTATTTTTTAAAAATTATATAAAATAATTTTATAATGATATATAGAAAAAACAAAACTTATAGTTTGACTTTATAATTTGACATTTTTCGACAATCAAGGAATTGCTAAGTAAGACCAAATAGGAGACCTTGGGAAATTTTAAAGATTTGAGATTTTGGCCAATTTTGACGTAAGACTTTGAGATTTTGATGGTAGAAAAGTTCGACGAAAATGGCGATAGGTTTAGAGGTTTCACTGCAGCGGGAAGGTTTGCGCCAGATGATGCAAGGATTTAATGGTTAAAGAAAAACTTATGCCAGACAACAAGGTTCTAAAGCTAGCTGGCACAACTGACATAACTTTTGACTAGAGACACTAAGCTTAGAGATTTTCAATATTTGTTCCAACAAAACCCACAACTTTGAAATAACTATGTATATTCATAGGAAAGCACATAAGACATGATCCAAGAGGAATTGTAAGGGATCATATTAAGTCTGTGGGGTTGATACACCCTTTTTCACATGATGTGAATATTTGAAAGGAATTTTTCAAAGGGGACCTAGTCTTTGAAGAGGAGTAAAACATGGTACAAGATGTACCAGGAAAAGAGAGATTACACAGACCTGAGAAAGAAAGAAAGAAGATATTTAAGGAAGAATTCAAATTAATTTTGGCTAGGGAAAAGGAGAAAGAAGAGAAAAGAAAGATTGCAGAGGAGGAAAAATAAGAAGAAATATATAATAAGGCTATGGAGGCATAAGAGAGATTCAAGCAAAGGGAGAAACAAAATCAAGAAGAAGTTAAACAAAAAGTAGAAGAAGAAATTTGAAAAAGGAAAGAAGAGGAAGAAGCAAAGAGGAAAATAGATGAGGACAAGGAAAGGGCCAAATTAGAGGAACATAGCAAAAAGGAGGAAGTAGTTCGAAAGGATGTCGAAGAAGATAAGAAAAGAGTTGAGTTAGAGGAAAATAAAATTATTGAAGCTGAGCAAAAGAAAAGAGAAAAAGGGAAGATGCAGCCCAAAATACAACAATTGAAAAAGAAATCAAGAAAAAGGAGGAAGAAAAGAGAAGGATTGCGAAATCCGAACAAAAGAAAAGGGAAGAAGCAACCTGAAAAGATGTAGAGGCATAACAAAAGAAATTTGACGAAGCAGAACCAGAGAAGAAGGAAGAAGAAAAGAAAAGAGAGGAAATGAGAAATAAAGAGGAAGACGAGAATGAAAAATAGGAAGAAGAAAGAAAGAAGAGGAATTAACATTGGCCGAGAGGAAAAAGTAAATAAAATAGGATGAGGATTAAAACAGAGGGGAAAGTCCTAAATATGTCATATGACTTACATTGGTAAATACACCTATCCATGTTGGCACCCCTCTGAGACCAATACTAGGAAACTTATCCTACTCTTCTCAATTGATAGAATTAGAAGATGTTTTGGTAGATGTAGGTGAATATTATTACAACAATTCAAAGAGAGGAATCGAGAAAATATCAACCAAAAGGAAAAGAGGTGAAGAACTCCCCAACAAAGTATCTTTCAAAAAAATGATTTCATGGAAATTGGGAGCAAATCCTCAAGTTAATGCTCTGGATAATGCATAAGCTTTGAGTGCATTTGCAAGGGAATATTCAATATCATTATGTGAATTAAGTTCGACATTGGAACTCTATAAAGAAAAGGTGGCATAATTAGAAGAACAAATGAAATTATAGAGGGATAATTTGGAGGATGAGTTTAAGCAATGGGCCATTGAAACTGAACAACTGCAAAAGGAATAGTGAGAAACTCTAAGAAGGAAATATTCATGAGATATGGAAAGAATAAAAGTTGAGCGCCAAGAAGAGATGGATCTTTTTGAGCAGAGGAAGATGAAGGTTATTGAGTATGGAATGAAGATCCATAAATTGGAGAAGGAACAGAAGGAAAGCCAATATGAACCCCATGCATTAGACAATGTAAGAGAAGAAGCTAGTAGCGGCAATGAAGAGTTGAGAGAAGCACAAAAAATCTTCTTCACCCAGCTAAATGAAATCCAAGACTATTAGGATGAGATGCGCTAAAGAGATGCGCTAAAGAGATAATACACAAAAAAATCTTGATCAGTGAGATGCGCTAAAGAGATAATACACATAGACCAAACATGCCTCTGAAAAAATCATTTACTAGTAGGAAAGACATGAAGAAACCCCTACAACTTTGTTCTGATTCACAAAGGAGTAGAGAAAGACTCAAATGTTGATGGATGGGTGGAAAAAATCATGCCAAGATGTTAAGGATACCATTAGTCTCTCAAATAAAACATGTGCCAGCGTGTAGAATTCTATAGATGAGTTGCTAGAACAATTTAACATGCAAGTAAAGAAGAGCTTGCTCAAGCATGACCAAGCAAATTGAGAATAACAAAGGTCGAAGACAATCAAGACAAAATCAAGGAGGCTATTGGGAAGATTACTGGGGTCAACCAAGATGTCCTGAGTAAACACTTGGTGCATCCAATCAAAAAAATTGTAGTTGCAAATGAGTTTGTAAACAAAATCCACAGGGACATGTAAAAGGAAGTTGTAGACAAAATATGTGATTGAGAGCTGGGGCTTGAAAAGATGAAGGTGAGCATGTTGGTTGTGGAGCCTGATTATCTTACTGATTCATAGGTCTTTGTTTTCAGCCATGTTTATACCCCATGAAGACTGTACACCCCTCCACATGGCAGGGGTTGTAGGGGGGGATTTCCCCCCCGTGAGAGGTCCGAGGGCAAAGCCCCCGAAGGAAAAATTGCCTTGTAAATGTATATTGTAATTTCATAGTAAATTTGGACCGTTCATGATAAGGTCGTAGATATGACGGTCGAAGTGATGTTGGGGTTTTTTCCCTAGAAGGAAACCCTCTATTATGATGGAATTATATTTCGATTGTGTATCATTGTGAATATTGTATTCTGAGAGAGGAGACTATGAGAGAAAGAAAAGGAAGTTACAATGGGTGTGTTGTAGGTTGTATCCATTCATTTTGTTGGATAATAAAAATGAAGGACCTGGCAATTTCTCTTGTGGACGTAGACACACAAGGTGAACCACGTATATCTGTGTCTCTATTGTATTGTGTATCTTCTGTGTTTTATTTCCACATTTGTTTTATTTTATCGCTCAACGATCATGTTTTTCTAACAATTGGTATCAGAGTGAAAGGTAACTCACAGGAAAAGAGGGTTCCTAGTTCGAGTGGGAGCAATGGCAGAAGATGAAAATTTTAGGGTTGAGAAATTTAACGGCCAAAACTACCAGTTATGGAAGATGCAGATGGAAGATTATTTATATCAGAAGGATCTATTCCTACCATTGGGTGGAATAGCAAAGAACTTGACGACCATGAAGGATGAAGAATGGGAGGTTCTCGATAGAAAGGCAGTGGGAATGATACGAATGAGCCTGGCAACATCAGTGGCTTTCAATATTTCAAAAGAAAAGACAATGAAGGAGTTGATGGACACATTGGCTAAACTTTATGAAAAATCCTTGACGTCCAATAAGGTATTTCTAATGAAGAGATTATTTAATATGAATATGTTAGAAGGTGGGTTTGTTGCAGATCATTTAAATGAATTAAATACAGTTATTAATCGACTAAGTTATGTAAAAGTGGATTTTGATGATGAGGTCAGGGATATTCTAATCTTATGCTCATTGCCAGAAAGCTGGAATGGCTTGGTCATGGATGTAAGTAACTCTGTCTCTAGTTCAAACACTTTAAAATTTGATGATGTTGTTGGTGTTATCCTTAGCGAGGAAATGCGACATAATAAGAGGTGAGACATCAGGTAATGCGTTAAACATGGAGAACAAGGGAAGACAAAAGGATAGAGGAAAGGGATCACGGAACCAAGGAAATTCTAGGAAGGGTGTATCCAAATCCAGACTGGGAAAGATATAGTGTTGGAATTGTGGGAAGAAAGGACATATGAAGAAAGACTATAGAGCTCCAAAGAAACAAAGAGATAAGCAACAAGAGAAAAATTAAGAAGCAAATGTAACATGTGATGTGTTACAAGATGCTTTGATTCTTTCTGTAGATAATATTTCTGATTCTTGGGTAGTAGATTCAGGGGCTTCATTTCATGCCACACCCCATAGGAAACATTTTCTAGATTATGTTCGAGGTGATTTTGGACAGGTTCATTTGGGTGATGATGCACGATGGGAAAGATACACATAAAGCAAAAGAATGGAAACCAATGGTTGTTGAAAGAGGCAAGACATGTTCCCGATCTAAGGAAAAATTTAATTTCAACATGGCAGTTGGAAAGTGAAGTCTGTGTATCTATATTTACAGATAAGGCGTGGAAGGTCACCAAAGGATCACTGGTGATAACAAAAGGAGATAAGGTTGGTACATTGTATTTATGTACTAGTAATATTGATTCTTCTATCTCTTTAGCTTCTACAGGAGTGGATACAACACTGTGGAATCATAGTCTTGGACACATGAGTGAGAAGGGGATGTAGATACTTCACAAAATAAATATGTTGCCAGATCTTAAACAAATTGATTTGGATTTCCGTGAGCATTGTGCTTATGGAAAATAGAAGAGAGTCACATTTCTCATAGTCAAAAAAGAAAAGAAGAGTGAAAGGTTAGAGATTATGTATACAGATGTATGGGGAATAGCTCAGGTATCATCTCTTGGTGGATCTCGTTATTATGTTACTTTTATTGATGATGCAACTAGAAAAACTTGGGTTTGTTGCATTTGACAAAAATCTGATGTTTTTGATACTTTTAAGAAATGGAAAGCTTTGGTTGAGAATGAGACAGGAAAAAGGTTGAAGTGTCTCAGATCAGACAATGGAGGTGAATATTCCAGAAAGGAGTTTGATAATTACTGTTCATACCATGGGATTCGTAGAGAGAAGACAGTTCCAAGAACACCACAAGAAAATGGTGTGTCAGAAAGGATGAACAAGACAATCATGGAACGTGTAAGGAGTATGCGATTGCATGTGGGGTTTCCCTTACAATTTTGGGTAGATGTTGTAGATATTGTTGTTTACTTGATAAACAAAGGACCTTCAAGTTCGTTGGATGGTGGCATTCCAGAGGAGGCATGGACAGGTAAAAACGTAAACTATTCATTTTTGAAGACTTTCGGTTGTGAAGCATTTGTCCATATTGATAAAGAAAATAGAACAAAGCTTGAAGAAAAATTCAAGAAGTGTACCTTTATTGGATATGGTCTTAATGAGTTTGGTTATCGCTTACGGGATTATGAAAATCACAAAATCATTAGAAGTAGAGATGTCATATTCAATGAGAAGGTCATGTACAAAGATCAATTGCAGGGAAAGCAACATGAAAAAGAAAAACTAGAATACATAGTGCTTAATGAGATCACTGAAAAAGAAATTCCAAAGGTACCAGAAAATCAAAATGTACAACAACAGGAGCAACATGTACCTCAAACTCCTGCAAGTGTTGTTAGAATATCTACCAGGTTAAGTAGACCCCTTGAACGATACTCTCCTTCATTGTATTATTTATTGTTGACTGATTCTGGTGAACCAAAATGTTATAAAGAGGCAATGCAGGTAGACACTAGAAAGAAGTGGGAGCAGGGCATGAAAGAAGAAATAGATTCCTTGGTAAATAACCAGACTTGGGACTTGGCTCAGTTGCCTGTATGAAAACGAGCATTGCAGAATAAATGGGTTTACAAGTTGAAGGAACAAGATGGAGGAAAAAACCGACATAAGGCTAGACTTGTTGTAAAGGGGTTTGCACAAAAGAAAGGAATAGATTTTGATGAAATATTTTCTCTTGTTGTTAAAATGAATTCAATTAGTACTATTTTAAGTCTTGTGGAAATATAAGATTTGCATCTTGAACAGTTAGATGTAAAAACAACTTTTCTCCATGGGGATTTCGAGGAAGACATTTAAATGCAACAACCACAAGGGTATGAGGTCAAAGGAAAGGAAAATTTGGTATGAAGGTTGAAGAAGATCTTGTATGGCCTAAATAAAGCTCCAAGGAAATGGTATTTGAAGTTTGACAGGTTTATAACAGAACAATGTTATAGTAGATGTCATTCTGATCACTGTGTTTATTTTAAAAGGCTAGAAAATGGAAGCTATATTATCTTTCTATTGTATGTAGATGGCATGCTTGTTGCAAGGTATAATATGCATATAGCTAATTCATTTGTGATGAAGGATTGGGGTGCTGCAAAGAAAATCCCTTGTATGAGAATAAAAAGAGATAGGAAAAATTGCAAATTGACATTGTTTCAGGGTGAGTACATAGAGAAGGTGTTGGAGAGGTTTATAATGCAGGATGCAAAACCAGTTAGTACACCTTTGGCTAGCCATTTCAAATTAACTAAGGAAATGTGTCCTAAGACATAGGAGGATATATAATACATGTCTAGGGTCCCTCATTCATCAACAATTGGCATCTTGATGTATGCGATGGTTTGCATAAGACCAGATATTGCACATGCAATGTGAGTTGTGAGCATGTATACGAATAATCTAGGTAAAGAACATTGGGAGTGAGTAAAGTGGATTCTCATGTATTTGAGAGGTACTGCTACGCATGCATTATGTTTTGGAGGTCCAGAAACTGTTCTACAAGGATATGTCGATTCATATATGGAAGGCGATAAAGATAACATGAGGAGCACCACAAGGTATGTTTTTACTATAGGTTGAACAACAGTAAGTTGGATTTCAAAACTACAAAAGGTTGTTGCACTTTCAACAACAGAAGCAGAGTATGTTGCTTCTACATAGGCTAATAAAGAAATTATTTGGTTACAGAGGTTTACAGAGGAATTGGAAAAGAAGCAGGAGAATAAAAGGTTGTACAGTGAGAGTGAGAGTGCCATTCATCTTGCAAAGAACTCAACCTTCGACTCGAAGACTAAGCATATACATTTCGGGTATCATTTCATACGATCTGTCTTGGAAGCTAGACATTTGAAGTTGTAAAAGATACATACTAGACATAATCCTGCAGACATTTTAATAAAGGGAGTAACCAGGGAGAAACTGAGTTCTTGCTCAGTTTCAGTTAGTCTTCAAGCATGAAGGTGAACATGAGAAATTTTCTAGGTCCAAGAAGGATCATAGTCCAACAGATACAACAACGGTGGAGTTGTTGAGATCAGTCTCCAAGTGGTAGGTTGTTGGTTGTGGAGCTTGATTATCTTCCTGATTCATAGGTCTTTGTTTTCAACCATGTTTATACCCCATGAATACTATACACCCCTCCATGTGGGGGGGATTCCCCCCCCTACGGGGTTCGGGGGCAAGTGGGCCCTTGGCAGGGGTTCAGGGGCGAAGCTCCCGAAGGAAAAATTGCCTTGTATATGTATATTGTAATTTCATGGTAAATCTTGACCATTCATTATAAGGTCGCAGATCTGATGGTAGAAATTATGTTAGGGTTTTTTCCCTAGAAGGAAACCCTCTATTATGAGGGAATTGTATTGCAGCTGTGTATCATTGCGAATATAGTATTATGAGAGAGGATATTGTGAGAGAAAGAAGATGAAGTTATAACGGGTGTGTTGTATGTTGTATCCCTTCATTTTATTGGATAATAAAAATGAAGGACCTGACAATTTCTCTGGTGGATTTATCCCACACTGGGTGAACCACGTATATCTGTGTCTCTATTGTATTGTGTATCTTCTATGTTTTATTTCCACATTTGTTTTATTTTGTTGCTCCACAATCCTGTTTTTCTAATAGAGCAAGCTAGAAGACATCACCAAAGCATACCAAGTGTGGATGGCTTATGTAGAGGACTTAGCCTCCAAGAAAGCCTCATAAATTTTGTATAATGTATATTTCTCCCTAGAATCTGAATTGTACACATAATATGAGAATATGAAATGATAAGGTGTAATTGTCATATTAAATGATAACAATTATATGATATTGATAAACTCTCTTGTTTTATAAAAGAGAGCTCTATCGAATATTGAGGGACTTTTTCCCATTGTAAGATTAGATGATACTGCTATTTTTGAGAAAATAAAGAGCAGAAGCCAATTTTGAAGTCATGAATGTTGGCAAATGTGCATGGGACTACTCTGCATATGTTTTTGTTTTATAAGTTTCTTGAATGAATGCCATATGAACTATTTCTATGTATTCCATTTAAGATGCTTATGTTATTGTGATTTCTAATAGACACAAGGATAATGTTACATGTCTACTCTGCAACTACTTGTGAGTTAATCTGTGATTTTATTGTTACAACATGTTATTGATTGACATGAACTAATTCTGTAGTTAGTAATAATATTTCATACTATGTCTATGTTGTTAGAATTGTTCCTGATCAGGATAGGATTATAGTAGAATATAATATTTTTAATTCAACTATAGATACTTTGTTTCATTTTTAATTAGAATTATGTAGTGGAAAATCTGTTATCTAGTTTATAATTGAAAATCATTAAGTGGAAACGAGGCCCACATACTAGTTTGAAGTGCCATCCCAAATGAGAGTAGGTCTAATCGTGACCTACCATCAGAAATTTTCCCTTACCTTCTTGACAGGACATTTGGATCTGTCAATAGGACCATAGTCAAGAGAGTCTTGGATTTGAATGATGATTGGTTTGTGATTTGAAATCACCGAGTGGATAATCTAAAACTTGATGGAATACTCTTGAAACATGAGATCATTGTCCACTAAAAATATATCCAATCTAACCACTATGTGACCAAGTCTTGGCCTCGTGTTGCTCCAAGTGAACTTCCTTCTGGATAGCTTGATATCAATCATGTCCCACTCAACCATTAGGTCCTCCAACCTTTCCCTAAATGGGTCCCTAACAATGTTTCCCCCTCTCTTTTCTTTGTTGTTTAGGATCACATAAAAATCTCTTTCTATGATAATATTCCTTGCATGTTCTATATCCTTTAACACTAACAACAATCTCCAACAATTTTCATTTTCCATGTAAGCTACATGTATGTATATATTGAATATATTAAGCTGCTTACTAGTATGATAATGAGAGAATCTGGATCACATCTAATGATGTGATTGATGGGTGAAACTCAGATGCAAAACATAGTTTCTCTAGGGGGTACAAAACCCCCAAGATGTTCCTCTTGAGCTCACTACCACTCCATCACTAAATTTCCATTGCTTATATCATGTCTTCAAGGTTTCATGTTCCTTCATTTTATCCTCCATGAGTAGATGAATAGTTGGTTATTCTAATTTTATTAGGTCCCTCAAGGCCGCTTCCTTATTTCCGCTACCTAATCCCCTTCATTTCTAAGAGATGACGTTCATTATTTGTATGAGGTTTTTTGGCTACCACCTTTATATGGAACACTTCCTCCAGATGTCTTCAAGGGACTTGTTGCAGATGCTAAGGACTAGTATATAGTTGTTTGCATCCCCATCATTTTGTCCCTATCCACTACTTCCTCTCTTCTTTCTTTCATCGTATTCCTTCTAGGATTTTTATGGGTATTCCCATCCTATATTTCTTCTTCTTTATCCTCATCTTCTGATGCCATTTTATATTTATTCTTGGAATTATTTATTGTAGGGGGGAGGAGTAGTTGCTCATAAACATTGTTAATCTAATATAGTCTCTTAAAGACCTTGTTTTCATCTTCTAAGGAAGGGAA
Source organism: Picea sitchensis (assembly GCA_010110895.2). Lineage (NCBI taxonomy): Eukaryota > Viridiplantae > Streptophyta > Pinopsida > Pinales > Pinaceae > Picea > Picea sitchensis. Next base: position 45,766 of record SNQJ01S0006486.1, read on the forward strand.
AATTGCTATTTATACCAAAGGTTTCTTTGGGGTTGCTATGGCCACTACTGCTGAGTTGAGAGAGGATTTTCTGAGGTTTCTACTAGAGGGATTTGATCCTCTTGAGACAAAAGTTCATATATGTTATGCAACAGTGGGGAGTTCCCATTCCATACCAATTTGAAGGATTTGCGGGATTTCTAGAGTGTGGACTCAAGGCATTGCCTTTGGATGTTGGCTGAGATCTAGAGGGTTTATTCCCAAATGCACCGATGTACCCATTGTTGAGGATTAGGGATTTGCCTATAGATTTTTGTTGGAACCCATTTTCTTCTTAACTAATTTCTATTGCTCCTATTTTTTAGGAACTTGCTAAAGATTCTGTGGAAAATATTCTTTCAATCCTTGGCAAAGTGAGTGTACTCATGACAATATTTTCACTTAAAAGGTATTTGTTCATAATCTAAAGGTTATTCATATTGCTAGTTATCCAAACTTAAGAGGATGCCTTCTAGAAGACCTTTTTCAGGTCTACCTCTACACAGATCCAAGCACATGCCAACATATTTTCTTTTGGTTATGCCTTGTCTATATATCACCCAAGAGCATTGCCTATGTTTCTTAGGGAGTCATCTCCCCAACAATGAAGTGGAAAGGTGAGGAATATGCACCCATACTAGCACTATTGATGGCACACCATTCTTTGGGTTGAAGTATGGTGTCCATCTATTCAATTACAATCTCCAGGATCCTAGAAAATATGAATCATTGTTAAATATTAAGTCCCTATATTCCTTTGTTTTGAATAGGAGGGCGTAGAACCCCCTACTACAAAAGTGGTAAGTCATTTTCCCTTTTATCAACCTTTGCCATCTTTTTTGAATCCAGGTTTCCATGGTTCGAGGGGATGGCCAAATTTCTTTGAACTAGCCAATAAGGCATTTTTCTTTCAATGCAAGAGCCTAAGCCTTGAGGAAGATGGATATATTTTAACCTTTGAAATATTTTCAACTTTCTTCACAAGCTAAGTTGGTTGAGATTTCATTGTCTTCCTTATAGAAGAGACCATGGCCTGACAATCCATTGTCTCAAGATCTTGAGGGGCCAAGGGAGAGGCCCCTCTAGAAGCTTGATCCATAACCAAACAAAGACCCGAACTAGTGTGTGTACACACTCTAGGATTTTAGATTGCTTCCATCGATTTCTTATTGTTTAACATAAGTGAAGCAACAATTATAATGTAAAGCAAAAAATTAATTTCAACATGCCGCAATGATGCTGAGGAATTATAAGAACTTTGTGTCTTCATAGTGAGACTAATAATTTGGAGGGCATGAATACTGACTTCTTCACATTTTTTTCATCTTTCATGTAGTTTTCATGTTCAAACTTCACTCTAATTGTAATGCCCCATGATGTTTCCCATTGAACCTTGGAAACATTGATGGCATGAATGTTCAATATTAACACATTGCAAAACTAGTTTTGCATGGTTTTTAGTTGGTGAAGTGAGCATCCTCTACAGAAATAGTAATAGACCCAACCATTTCATAGTAAACTTCAGTTGTTGACATGGTCGATCCAGTGGGTGAACCAGTGACAAATCCTTGCAGTAAAGGCAAAGGATGGTAGAGTAGGGGTTTACCCAACACTATTGGAAAGAATGGAAATAAAACTTAAGTGAAAGCATGTTAGGGAGTAACTCCCTCTTTGTCCAAATTGAGCTCTAGATCCATACACAATTTTTTCAGGTGCAAAGAAAAATTTCAGAGCAAAAACAATAGTTCTCGAGTCAAGAGTAGTTCCATTTCCAATCCCATTTAGATATCCATCACCATCACATCTAAGCTTGTTGGATATCAATATTTAGTTGTAGATCCCATTGAAACAACTATTGAATAAACAATTGATTAGATTGATTCAAATGAATATCCAATAACATACCCAAATGTAGTTGATTTGAACCTAGGTAGATCCATTTATTTTTATTGGGAGTAGTATACTCTTCATTCTCTCTTACTATTGTGCTTGCCTATTTGCACTTGTTGCTATTGTTTCTACTAGCGCTATAGAGGATATGTATCCCAACAAAGGTATGCTACTTGTGAAATTACTGTTGGAACATCAAGCATTGATGGTTCATCGCACATCTCATGGGTTCAGTCGGTCGAGAGGTTGACCCACATCTGGATACATTAAGCGGGCGATCAACCAACACACTATACCAATCGGTTGAGAAGTCAACGTGCCTATCGATCAAAACATTGACCAACAATCGAAGATAGTTGGGAGGTGGATCGACCAACTCAACAATTGACTGCAAGTTGGATGTGTAGGGGTTGGGTCGAGCATCCCCGTCGAGCTGACTCGATAGAGAAGATTTGACAGAGTCAAATCTAACAATTGACGATTACATGTGGATAAGATCTTCCAAATTATATGGAAATCAGTTAGATCTCGAGGCTATAAATAGTAGAACCCTTGGGTCAATTTCATCATGGTGATCAGGCGATCAAGATCCAATATACAGTGTGATGTTCTGATCACAGTGCATCTTGATTAAGTGATGTAATGGTGTCTTTAGACATCACCCTTTATCTTCAAATTTTTTGTTCCTCTTCGACTATATATAGTACTGTCTTTTATATTTCATGTTGTGTTCCACCCCATTACCAAATGTGGTATCAGAGCCGATGGTTTAAAACCTCGACCTATTATCTACAAACCTTATTGATTCAGATATATTGTTTGATTGACTATGGGTCGATGTTTTCCTAATTGGAACTTATTGAACTAAACCAGTTTCTGTCTAGATATCAGAGATGGCTTTGAAGATTGTTCTTGTTGTTATGAATGGATCAAATTATGTAGTATGGGCGCCGTATATGGAAACCCTAGTGAAGAGAAAAGGACTGTGGCAATATACGAAGGTTGCAATTCTAGATCCAACAAACGACCAGGAAAAGTTTGTTGTTGATGGCGAGAAGGATGAAGTTGTAGGGGTCATCATGACCTACATCTCACAAGAGATTCAATTTCACCTGAGTGAAATCAATTGTCCTCATCAAGTATAGAAGAATATGAAATCATTGTTTGACCGAGTCGATGAGATCCACGCCATGCAGTTCGAGAAATTGTTGATCTCTATCGATCCTCATTCCTTTGAGAGAATGGAGGAATATTTGGCGCATGTCAAAGAACTCCATTTGAAATTAGGAAAATGTAGAAAGAACTATCTGAAGAAGGATGGACATCTTATCGATTTGGTCCTAATGAACTTGAGAACACAATTCAACATATTCATGTTGAATTTTTGCACTAACTGGAAAGTACACAAGGAAAATGGTAAGAATTACACCTTTGAATCTTTTTGTGGTCTTTTGATTATTGATCAACATAGATTGTTTGAAGAAGGAAATCTTGGTGGTAAACATCAGGCCCACTTATTCAAGGGTAAGGGATAGATGGATCCCATGGATAGAGTACGGTTTGATGTCTCTACATAGAAACCCGCATTCTGCCACCATAAACCTCAGAGACAGGCAGATGTGCCACAACAAAGTCGAAATAAGAAGACATATTAGTACTATGGAAAGACATGACATGTGGAGAAATTTTTCTATAAGAAGCGAGACATTTTATAGGAGAACGTTAAACACCTTGAAGGAGACGTGTCCATTGTATGCTGACCCATTGATAATTTCACCTTCCAAGTTAGAACTTCTCAGGCCTTGCTGTCTCATTCTGCACATAATGAATGGGTAGTCGACTTTGGGTGCACTCATCACATGGCTAAGGATGCCTCCTTGTTCACGTGGTTGAATATAGCTAAGGGGAGGAAAATCTATGTTGCTGGTGATTTTTCTATTGATGTTGCTAGCCAGGGTGATGTTTCTTGTCGACATGGGAATATTGTTGACGTCTATCATGTGCCAAATCTCAGTGCCAATTTGAAATATGTTTCTCAACTAACACATATACGTAAGATTATGGAATTTTGGCCAGATCAGTTCTATGGTCACGATTCAAAGAAAGGTAAGTCGATTGTCATCGACGGGCTTCTCGACTTGATGGACAGTTTGTACATGTTTCGTGATAGGACTTGACCTGAACCTAAACCAACTACACTTGTTGGTCACATTGATGAGAAAATTCAAATTTTGCATGAGCGACTCAGACACTTGAATTTCCAAAGTCTGCAGGCATTGGAAACTTAGAATATGGTTTCTGGTCTTCCAAAAGTGTTTCCCCTGAAGGAGTCTGTAAGGGTTGTGTACTTGGGAAGCATCAGCATAAACCATTAAACTCTGACAAATTATGGTGAGCATAGAACCTACTAGAACTAGTTCACAGTGATGTTTGTTGCACCAATATACCTTCACTGACAGGTGCAAGATATATTTTGACTTTCATTGATGATTTCTCTCGTTTCACATGGGTATTTTTCCTGAAAAACAATACCATTTTCTTTGAGAAGTTTACGGAGTTTCAAGCCTTTGCTGAAAAACAATGTGGTCGACCCATCAAATGATCGAGATCAGAAAATGATGGTGAGTATGTAAATAAAACCTTTGAATAATACCTACTTCGATCTGGTATTGAATGGCAACGGTCAATTCCTCATACACCTCAACAACATGGCGTTGCAGAATGCAAGAATCAGACATTAGTCGAAATGGATAGATGTCTTTTGTATGCTAAATATATGCCTCTTTGCTTCTAGGCTAAAGTAGTATATTGTGAAAATTATATCTTCAATCACATGTCAACTTGAGCTATTCCTTCCATGACTCTAGTCGAATGATGGTATGGAAAAAAGACTTATGTCAACCACCTATGTGTGTTTGGATGTGTTTCCTGGGATCACATTCCTGATGATTGCAAAAAGAATATGGATGCAAAGAGTCATGCTTGCATCATGATGGGATACTCTAAAGAGTCGAAATCCTATTGACTATTTGATCTTGTCAAATGAAAAATCATTATCAGATGAAATGTACAATTTGATGACAAGTCTTCTGGAATCAAGTTGTTGAATGCCTCCCCTATATTTCTACAGGATGAACCCCTTGATGTTGTCTCTGAAACTGGTGCTCCTATTCCATGTTTTAGTCCTTCAATTAGGAAATCAAATTTTGTTGTTGTTTCGACTAGACCGTTGACCTCCAAATCGACTAGTATATCATCCTCTGTCTCGACTAGCTCGTCGACTGAATATCCTTTGACTTTTGATCAACTTGTTGAAGTGAATCATAGTTCACTTGTTTCTTGTCTACCCAGATGGGCTTCCAAGATAATTGAAGCTGTTGGAGCTGATGATGGAGATGCCTCCTCTGGATGAAGAACTCAAAGTCAAAAGAAACATGCCAACATTTTCTTGATGACTCATGTACTTGAAAATTCTGATCTTGTTTCCTACTTAGATGTTGAAGGAGGACCTGAATGGGAGCAGGCTATGTAGATAGAAATGCATTACTTGACGAAGAATCATACTTGGGACTTAGTTCCTTGACCACAAGGAAAGAACATTGTGAATCTTCAATGAGTCTACATGACCAAATTTACCTATGAGGGTAATGTTTAGCGACATAAAGCATGCCTCGTTGTGAAGGGATTTCTTCAACAAGAAGGAATCGACTACAGTAAAACCTTTTCCTCTATTGAAAAGATGAACTCTATTTGGCTTATTCTTTCCCTTGCTGCTCATTTTAGATGGAAAATCCATTAGGTGGATGTGAAGAGTTCCTTTCTTCATGGTGACCTATCTGAAGAAATTTTCATGGAACAATCACCTGGTTTTGTGACAGGTTATAATTTGGTATGTCAACTCAAGTAGTCACTTTATGGTTTGAAGCAGGCTCCCCGAGCTTGGTATGATAAGATCAATCGTTTCTGTCTTCGACATGCTTTCAAATGTTGTGAATTTGATCACAACTTGTATGTACTCCATACAAATGGAGATACCTTGATTGTTGTTTTATATGTAGATGACTTACTTATTACTGGAAATACTAATGATCTCATCCTTAGATTGAAGAAACAACTTGTTGACTGTTTTGACATGACAAATCTTGGTACTTTGCATTAGTTTTTGGGTATTCAAGTATTACCACTTTGTGATGGATTTTTCATTTCACAGTCTAAATATGTGATGGATCTATTGACACGTTTTAAGATGTTTGATTGCAAGCCTTGTGCTACTCCTTTTTAGTATGGAGTAAATCTTACCAAAACCTATCAAACACCTGCAATCAATGCTACTCTCTATTGACAATTGGTCGACAATATTATTTATCTTACTTATAGTCGACCTTCCATTTCCTTTGTTGTTAGTGTTGTTTGTTGGTTTATGTAGGACCCTAAAGAAAGCCATCAGAAAGAAGTCAAATGAATTGTCCATTATCTCAAGGGTACCACTCATTTTGGTATCAAATATCGTCGAAGTTCAAATTCATTGGTCGGCTTTACCAACTCCAAATGGGTTGGAGACAATGATGATAGGAAGTCCACTTCTGGCTATGTGTTCATTGTAGCACTAGACCTTTGGTATGGTTGTGCAAGAAACAAAAGACAATCTCCTTGTCAACTACAAAAGTAGAATATCGTGGTGTTGTGCAAGCATGTACTGAAGTAGTATGGATTCACCAACTTTTGGGGGAACTTGGCCTTCCTGTTCAGACCTCGACTACAATCTACCGTGATAACTAGAGTGCCATGCAGGTTGCTGATAATCTTATTTCCCACAGTAAGATGAGGCGTGTTGAGCTCCATGCTCACTATTTGAGACAGATGGTTCATGAGAACGTTGTCTCTCTTGCATATTGTAGAACAGATGATTAGGTTGTTGATATGTTCACCAAACCTTTAGCTGAAGCTATATTTATCAATCTCTACACG